>JARQOC010000003.1:610352403-610719903 GCA_033576535.1 Allobates femoralis | reverse complement strand
CCTGATTGCACACTAGGGTGAGGGGTTATGGGTCTCACAATTTCACACTAACCTAAAGACCTATTTATCTCGTATATGTGTCATGGAAGTGCAAAAAGAAGTCCTACTAGCAGAGTCCGGGTCAATCCCCATTACTCAGTGGAAAAAGCCACATAGGACGTGTTTGTACAAAAAAATCTGTTTCTTGTGATAGGGACCCCCTCTATCACAGGGTGTGTGTATAGAGGCGTGTTAGTGTGGTGACCTATTTTCCAATACCAACAATGGTTGGCAATAAACCAAATCTCAGATGAGATATATGTCACACTTTACCTATAACCAACACACACCCATAAGATATGTACATAAAAACACTGTCAGAGACCAAAACCTGGCCCAGACCATAGCATGTAGGACATATAAGACACACAACCGTGCCACTGAGGGCACCTGTAAGGCAGGGGTGTAGTACCCAATGTAGCTAGCCACTAGTCACTTAGCTTAGCATGATGATGCCGCGTCCTTCACTCTACGCGTTTCCCCCACCGTAGTTCTCGTCGGCGGGTTCCTCAGGAGTGATCCTCCGCAGCACCGGGCACCAGTCTGTGCCCTGGGTCGCCCAGGTTGAAGGAGATGATGATCCTCCTTCTCCCCTTCAGTATGGTAAATGGCGGCCCACACGTGCCTGAATCCCTGCCTTTTATACACTCCTTACCTGTGATGATTAATTATGACTGGGTACTAGTGATGCTTATTTGTAAACAATGGAATGTATTGGATGAGAGTGCGGTCATGTGATCGGGTGCCTGTGATGCACTTCCATCCTTGAGGGAGGGAAAAAAAAAAAAAAGGGGGAAGTAGTGGAGATATTGGATGCACACGCTGGACATGGGGGAAGATTGAGAGGTGCGGACATTTGTTCATTGGCCAGCAACACCACAGGTTATGGTAATCAGACATAATGAGGGGGTCGGCGTGGTGACCCACTGACTCTGTTTTTATGTACATATCTTATGGGTGTGTGTTGGTTATAGGTAAAGTGTGACATATATCTCATCTGAGATTTGGTTTATTGCCAACCATTGTTGGTATAGGAAAATAGGTCACCACACTAACACGCCTCTATACACACACCCTGTGATAGAGGGGGTCCCTATCACAAGAAACAGATTTTTTGTACAAACACGTCCTATGTGGCTTTTTCCACTGAGTAACGGGGATTGACCCGGACTCTGCTAGTAGGACTTCTTTTTGCACTTCCATGACACATATACGAGACAAATAGGTCTTTAGGTTAGTGTGAAATTGTGAGACCCATAACCCTTCACCCTACTGTGCAATCAGGGTTAGGAGGGGCAGTCGCCGTGGTATGGGGACACCAGCAAGAATTTTACGTGTCTAAAACTCCATTGCAAGGCAGGGTGAGATAGGGAAAGTATAGGGACAGCGTTCCCACCCCCCTAGATCCCCTTGGTAAGGTTTGGATTGCATAAACCGCATCACAGGAACTATAGGTTTCTTTTTAACAAAATCAAATTAAAGTTATATTTTAGAAATTAATCCTCTTTGATATATGCTTGGAAAAAGTTTGGATTATATAATAACCAGAAAATCGGTGAGCAATATAATTCCACACCAAACATAAAAAAGGGGTGGACAAAAGTATTGGCACCCTTACAAAAATCATGTGATGCTTCTCTAATTTGTGAAATTAACAGCACCTGTAACTTACCTGTGGCACATAACAGGTGTTGGCAATAACTAAATCACACTTGCAGCCAGTTGACATGGATTAAGGTTGACTCAACATCTGTCCTGTGTCCTTGTGTGTACCACATTGAGCATGGAGAAAAGAAAGAAGACCAAAGAACTGTCTGAGGACTTGAAAAACCAAATTGTGAGGAAGCATGAGCAATCTCAAGGCTACAAGTCCATCTCCAAAGACCTGAATGTTCCTGTATCTACCATGCGCAGTGTCATCAAGAAGTTTAACACAAAACACAAAAGAGAATGAAGCAAAAAGCAAAACATTGATAATTTCACACAAAACTCCAAAAATGGGCCACACAAAAGTATTAGCACCCTCAGCCTAATACTTGGTTGCACATCCTTTAGCCAAAATAACTGCGATCAACTGCTTCCGGTAACCATCAATGAGTTTTTTACAATGCTCTGCTGGAATTTTAGACCATTCTTCTTTGGCAAACTGCTCTAGGTCCCTGATATTTGAAGGGTGCCTTCTCCAAACTGCCATTTTTAGATCTCTCCACAGGTGTTCTATGGGATTCAGGTCTGGACCCATTGCTAGCCACCTTAGAAGTCTCCAGTGCTTTCTCTCAAACCATTTTCTAGTGCATTTTGAAGTGTGTTTTGGGTCATTGTCCTGCTGGAAGACCCATGACCTCTGAGGGAGACCCAGCTTTCTCACATTGGGCCTTACATTATACTGCAAAATTTGTTGGTAGTCTTCAGACTTCATAATGCCATGCACACGGTCAAGCAGTCCAGTGCCAGAGGCAGCAAAGCAACCCCAAAACATCAGGGAACCTCCGCCATGTTTGAATGTAGGGACCGTGTTCTTTTCTTTGAATGCCTCTTTTTTTCTCCTGTAAACTCTATGTTGATGCCTTTGCCCAAAAAGCTCTACTTTTGTCTCATCTTTTTAGGCTTTCTCAGGTAAGTTTTGGCAAACTCCAGCCTGGCTTTTTTATGTATCGGGGTAAGAAGTGGGGTCTTCCTGGGTATCCTACCATACAATCCCTTTTCATTCAGACGCCGATGGATAGTACAGGTTGACACTGTTGTACCCTCGGACTGCAGGGCAACTTGAACTTGTTTGGATGTTAGTCGAGGTTCTTCATCCACCATCCGCACAATCTTGCGTTGAAATCTCTCATCAATTTTTCTTTTCCGTCCACATCTAGGGATGCTAGCCACAGTGCCATGGGCTTTAAACTTCTTGATGACACTGCGCACGGTAGACACAGGAACATTCAGATCTTTGGAGATGGACTTGTAGCCTTGAGATTGCTCATGCTTCCTCACAATTTGGTTTCTCAAGTCCTCAGATAGTTCTTTGGTTTTATTCTTTTCTCCATGCTCAATGTGGTACACACAAGGACACAGGACAGAGGTTGAGTCAACTTTAATCCATGTCAACTGGCTGCAAGTGTGATTTAATTATTGCCAACACCTGTTAGGTGCCACAGGTAAGTTACTGTTAATTACACAAATTGGAGAAGCATCACATGATTTTTCTAACAGTTCCAATACTTTTGTCCACCCCCTTTTTTATGTTTGGTGTGGAATTATATCCAATTTGGCTTTAGGACAATTCTTTTTGTGTTTTTTCATTAAAGACAAATTAATTAATAATACCAAAGAATTTGTGATTGCAATCATTTTCAGGAAGAAACTGAGTATTATCTGACAGAATTGCAGGGGTGTCAATACTTTTGACCACAACTGTATGCGATGTGGCTTTAACGTGCTGTGTGACAGCGCAACTACGATTTGGAGCACAACTTCCCCTATTTACTCCAATGTTAAATGGTCGTTCCTGGGTTGTTCATACACAGCGTGGAAAAGGGGAGTACTACATCGTAGTTGCGTTGCCTGCCGATATCTCCCTGTGTGACATCTACTATGCGACCTTGCCCAAGTGACAAAAACGTGCGGGCTCCCGTAAAATCGTATGCAATATCGGAACGATATTGGGACATGTAAAGCGGCCATAAGATTCCAGAAATCTCCTTCACAAACACCTGTTTTTTTCTTGACTGAAATGGAACACAGCTTCGTTTTTGTTGTGTTTTTAAAAGAAGCAGCATGTAAATTCTTTCAGTGTTTTTGCTCCAATTTTTCAACCATTTGAAGCAGTAAAGACTGAAGAAAAAAACATAGCTGCATTTTTGCTTTCGTTTTGGTGGTCTTTTGTAATGGAAATGTAATATATGAAATGTTTTCTACTATTTTGCGATGCACTTTTGATATGAGAAACGTGTAAAAATTGGCAATAGTCTTGTTTACAGATTAAAATTGGACTGTTCAATACTATCGCTTAAAGTGTTTGTTTGTTTTGTTTTATTTTGTTTTTAACTGAAAGGTAAATTTACTAGATAAATGGATGTATGTTAGGTTTAGGTTCACTCAGCCACTATTTTTTAGAAATAATCTGTTTCAGATGTATGATAATGACACGATAACATGACCCATCACATGAGGGGGCCCACAGAGCAGCCCGGGTCCCTGGCTACCCTTATTCTGACCATGGTACAAACCCATACAGAAATGATAGACTACTTAAGTATCAAAATTGTAATCTGGCAGAACTGATAGCAAAAAATAAAGGGTGGATACACCCAAATAAATGCAGATCACACTGTTAAGAATGCAAGCGTGTAAAAATGTTACAAGGGAAAAACGGAGAGGCAGGGAAAGCTTTACCAGGATGATGGTGTAACCACATGCTGTGATATCCTGGGCGAGTGTCACTGGTATAGCACTGCCAGTATAGAAGACTTAAAGCGTAATCGCCATTTAAATTTTTATTTATAGCAAGTGATTTTAATAAACATTCAAATATACTTCATTTGAAAATTCTGGTTGAAAACCACTTATAAACCTTCTACAAGGTGTCCCCACTAGACTGAGTGTGAAGCATATGTCACTCAGATCCATATCCAGTGAATATGGGGTATGTATCCATTTAAGGTTAAAGGGGGCATTGCCTACACTGCTGACTGCAACTGGTGAGGAAACAATGTATCAGATTACAGCGCAGAGATGAGCAATGTCATCTCAGAATGTAAACTCTTTACAAGCTTCTCTGTTCTATCATCTGGCTCCACAAAGCTCAATCACAATCTCTGTTAACCCCTTGTCTGCTGGCTCCCCACACAGACCAGTCAGGATCTCTGTTAAACCGTTCAATGTCATCACATTGCACTGCTCCCTATCAGCTGCTGGACACGCCCACAGAGACATAAAATGCAGTTTTTAAAAGAGCACAGAAAAATGTGAGAAAATAAATCATATTGCACAAAAAAAGCATTATTTTATCTGCTATGTGACCAATTATTAACAACTAGTGCAGTATTATTATTTTTTTTTCCAATGAAATGACATTTACACTTTAAAGAGAAACAAGACAATTCAGGCACATCCAGTCCAGAAAGAATACATGTAAAAAATAGAAATAGAATACTTTAATTAAAAACATATTAAAAACATCAAGACCTGCTGAACAGGGAAAACTGACCTATTTATGGTATTCAGAGATGCCCTTAGTTATTGGAAGTTCAGTCCGACTAAGGGCCAGAAAAGTGCCAAGTTTCCCAGCTCAGTAGGTCATGATGTTTTGAATATGTCCTTGCATTAAAATATCCTGTTTTTAAATATATTAATTCTGAGCTGGATGTGCCTGAGTTGTCTCTCTTTAAAGTGTAAATGTCATTTCATTGCAAAAAAAAAAACAATACTGCACTGGTTGTTAATGATGGCTAAGATAGTGCTTTTTTGTGCTATATGACTTATTTTGTCACTTTTTTTGTGCTCTTTTAAAAACTGCATTTTATGAATGTGTGAGTGAAGCCAGCAGCTGAAAGGATGCAGTGCAATGTGTGTGTATTTCCACAGCTTCTGAGAGCAGGCTGATAGTGAGCTGTGTGGGGAACCAGCAGACAAGGGACTAACAGAGAGTGTGACTGAGCTGCGTGGAGCCAGATGACAGATCAGAGACATTTGTGCCAAGGAAAGAGGAGTTTGCACTAATCCTAATATTCTGACATTGCTTAGCAACTGTGTTGTAGGCTGAAGTAATCTGATCATTTGTTTCCTCGTGAGTTGCAGTCAGCAGTGTAGCCCCCACCCCTTTTTCCTTATATGGTTATATCCCCTGTATTCAGTCTGAAGACAGATTTGACTAATAATAAACATTTGTCTGCTTCACATACAGTCTAGTGGGGTCACCATGTGGACGGTTTATGAATGGTTTTCAACTAGAATTTTTTATAAAGTATATTTGAAAGTTTATTAAAATCACTTGCTCAACATTATTATTAAATAAAAATTTAAATGGCTGTTATGCTTCACGTCTTATAATAAAAATGATAGATTACACTCAATGGATTTTTTAAAAAAATTATGCAACTGACTTCCTCAAAGGAATTGTACAAACATACACCGTAAAATATAATGATCAGACTATATAACACAATTTTCATTACCCTGCAACATTGTAAACCTTTACCACATATTTTGGATATATTGTCCTGAAATGCAGTGATGCAATGAAATCAAATGCGGCATGCAGTAAATTTATTACGTGTTTTTCTATCATTTTATAGGTCTACATTAGCCGTGTTGAAAAGAGGCAATTTTCAATGCAACACAGCATGTGCCATTTTGGATATTACATATTGGTGTATATGAACAACAGGAGTAAGGCGTCAATAACAAGGGAAATGTATTTAATATATCTAGTAAGTTTTGCAACATATTATGCCAGGTACACCTATTTCTTTTTGTACTTTTCTCAATGTATATTGCATAGTTGAAGGGGTGTGATATTGATTATACAACACATTGGTCGCGGTAAACAATTACCAACAGAAGCTTTTCCCCCATGCAGTAAATTTATTACGTGTTTTTTTGTCATTTTATAGGTCTACATTAGCCGTGTTGAAAAGAGGCAATTTTCAATGCAACTCAGCATGTGCCATTTTGGATGTTACATATTGGTGTATATGAACATCAGGAGTAAGGCGTCAATAACAAGGGAAATGTGGTTAATATATCTAGTAAGTTTTGCAACATATTATGCCAGGTACACCTATTTCTTTTTGTACTTTTCTCAATGTATATTGCATAGTTGAAGGGGTGTGATATTGATTATAGAACACATTGGTCGCGGTAAACGATTACCAACAGAAGCTTTTCCCCCATCAACAGTTCTTACAGAGAGGGCTCCTCTATTTCTTCGCCAAGAACACATATTTAAACTGTGGCTTATGTTTGGAACGCCCATTCCTAAATAGAACAAGATGTGATATACAGTAAAACAGTCTGAAGTATCAGAAAGCTGTCCAAGCTGCACAACTGTATCTAACTCCTATAAGACATTGTTACAGTCGACCAAATGTGACCGTTAATGTATGACCAGATTATTCTTTTTTTTTTTTCTTTTTTTCCAAAACCATGAAAAAGCTTTAATACAAAGCCAATGACAGAAAGTAGCATCCTGCTTCAATGCGTTTGCAAACTATTTATCATTTTATGGTGCCTCTTGTTTTTTTTAGGGTCAAAACGTAATTAATCCAATAAAACATATGACATCCACATTAATTACCATAAAACTGAACCAACAGCAATACTAATGCTTCAAGTTACTAGTAAAAGTTCTAAATATATATTTTATTACATGAGGATTGCAAAGAACCACTCCAGCCCTTAAAATTGCCTGATGCATCTTGATGTGATGTCTCTTAACCTAATGGAAAATATTTTTCCAATCACAGTGGAAAATTAGATTGTAGTCATGAATATAGCAGTGCTGCCGATAGCAATGGACCATATTCTTGTTTTAATATACTGTATTAAGGACAATTAAAAAAATAAAAGTATATTGAAGAGTACTGTAAGAAATGTCTCCATTAAGCAAAACTGAAAATGAAGTTAGAATAAACCCCTTCGACTTATTAACAGTTGTATATTAAAACGTAACTGTTAATTTTTATTTTAAAAATCAATAGTATACATGAAAATAAGCAACTTTGTAATATATTGCGTGAGACAAGTATGCTCCTTTCTCTGCCAGAATTGATCAGTCATTATCAAAATCAGCTTATCTGCTTTCTTAAGCTGGCAGACAAATTCCTCTCCATGAGGTAGAAAGCTAGTGCCCCAGGACTCGGTCATTTTCAAAATTCTCAATTCTGAAGTAACATCTGTATTCAGTGAAGACATTCCTATTACTGAGATAGGAGATGGCAGCTGTTACTGGTGAGATTCTATGTAGATAGAAGAGGAGGAAGGGGCAGAGCTCTGTCTCTAGCTCCTCCCTCTGCCTCTAGCTCCTCCCTCTAGCCCCATCCCTCCATCATAAAATCTCATTAGTTACAGCTGCCATCTCCTATCTCAGTAATGGGAAAGTCTTCATTAAATACAGATTTTAACTTAGAATTGAGAATTTTGATAATGACTGATCAATTCTGGCAGAGAAAGAAGCATATTTGTCTGAAAATATATTTTACAAAGCTGTTTATTTTCATGTGTACAGCTGATTTACGAAATCAAAATTAAAATAATGGTTTAGCTTTGAGGTTAATATGAGGGACAATTAAATCCCTTAGTTCTCTTTTTGTTCCAGTGTCATGGCTCCTAAAAGATCTCTTACAGATCATGAGTGATAATTTGATTTTGTCAAGTTTTTGTAGGAGTTTTACACTGTTGTATATATTGTTGTAGACTACTCTATTTTTGATGGCGATGTTCACGTTGGTCTTAATGAGGAAACATGCTGGAGTCAGACGCTCCTGATTTATTAGTAGGCGCATGTTTCTTACTGAATCATGAGCGTCTGACAAGTGACATGTGGCATGTGGACCTTACCACAGATCTAATATTTCTGGAATAGGGAATGCCACAGTTTATGATGAATGAACTACTCAAGCTGAGGCGTCACACCCTGATCCCGCCCAGGTCCGGCTCCAGCTCCATCTATAATGCATTGCACAAACATTTTGCCACTTTTTATAGTGACGTGCTCCAGAATTCTAGTGAAATTGATTTGATGAATCGGAACCATGGTTTCTAGGGCTGGCTTCACACTGCAGTTTTTTCACTAATCAGTGTCCATTCAGTTTGTGTGCCAAAGCCCGGAGTGGAACCATGAGAGTGACTTGCAGAGAAAAAGTATAATTGAAAGATTGACACCTGTTCTGAGTTTTGGAGTCACTCCTCGTTTTGGCACACAAACCGAATGGACACTGATCAGTGAAAAAACTACAGTGTGAAGCCAACCTTAGCTCAAGCGAACATCCCTCTTTCCAATTCAATGACGATGCAATCATTGTTTACTACCATTGCTAATATTTAAGTTGTTTGAATTCAGAGCTTTGAAACTCAATTTTGGTTCTTATAAAATAAAACAGTATATCATAAAATATAATAGTCCCCTCCAAGCAGATAAGAACAGCTGATAAATGATTGTTAGCGTTGTCAATATTATAGCAAATTTGTGGAACTGGGAATGAAAATTTTGCATAGCTAGTGAAGCTATTCTGGTCAGAGGTGATAGACTATAAAGGGCCTAACGAAATGCAGAAATATTAAATGACCTTAACTGGTTTGAGTCATATGGGCACGAACATTGTTAGAACAAAAGTGATTATTAAAATAGACCAGTACAGTTCTATTATATTAAATACATACAGACTGTTTTTCAATATCAGGTTAGCATCATTACCTTTCACCAGGGTTGTGGATAACTAATAAATGTAAGTATATATTTAAGCCTCATTTCCAGAGTTAACAGAAGGGTTATTATGGAGACAATAAACTTTTATGAAATGTAGTGATAAAACAAGCTATATAGCATCATTGTCTGCATATATAGTTGGGATAAAACTTGTATCATCTGGAAGAAGGAATTGTGAAGCCTTAGTAAGGTAGCTGCCTAATATAAGGTAAGATGTCCTTCCAAGCTTAGAGAATGGTTATCACATAAAAATCATTGATCATGTACAAAGTGGATGTCAGAACAATGGTCAAGATGGCTAATATAGATGACTACAGTTAGTAAATGATAAGCTGGGAAAATACATCTTCTGCATCACAGTCATCCTCAGATGACTTGATATTTACACAGTATGACTGCAGCATTTTATGTTATGAAATGGATGTCTATTTAGGTCTGTCTTGTGTCAAATTGTGTAGATGTCCATTTTCCAAATCTCCTGTCTTACCAGTTGTATATTTGGAAAAACATGTCTACTCATGATGTCACACCACATATGGATGTACCATGTGCTGCAAAGTGAATATTTCTAATAAAAAAAAAAAACATATTTTTTGAATGGGACAAAGACTGCTTCTAGCAGAATTGGTCATTAAGTGACGTAAGAAAGTTTTAAGAGTCATAGACTTGATTTTCTTATGGGAGTTCATTGCAGGGCATCTCCTATTTTCTCCTTCACTTACACATTGTCAACATTTACCATTTTTTACACTTCATCGGCCAATAAACTGGTAACAATTACAACATTTGCTGATCATGGTCTTCCGAATTATCCACCCACAGTTTATAAGATGTCACCTAGACAGCAATAACTTCATCAGTTAACATTTTCCCCACTCTGGTAAAGACCCTCCAATTTGAAAATTCAGCAATTTAAGAGTGGAAACTGACGCCTTTGAGGTAGGAGTAACACCCATTCAATTTGGAAACATGATTTCATACAGTTTAAGTCCCATCATTCTTTCTGCTCTCTAAAGAGCACGTAATATTCTGTCCATCCCTAGAACAGTTTAAATTTGCACTTCAGTAAGGAAGAACAGTAGAACAGTTCAGATAGAGAGCATAATCAGACACATTTCTAAAGCAATTAGGAAGAGAGATAGAGAGATTGAGAGAAAGAGGGAGAGGAAAAGAGATAAAAAAGGAGATAGGGGAAGAGATAAAAAAAAAAGTGAGAGAGGAAGAGAGAGAGAAAACGGAGAGGAGGGAGGAGATAGAGAAAAAAGAGAAGAAGAGAGTGAGAGAATGGAAGGGATAGAAAGGAAGAGAGAAAGGAAAAGAGGGGAAGAAGAGAGATGAAGATCGAGACTTGAAGACAGAGGGGGAAATATTGGAAAAGAGATAGAGTGGAAAAGAGTTATACAGTAAAAGAAAAAAATGAAGAGGAGGGAGAAAGGAATAGACACAGGTGAGAAAGGAAGAGGGAAGAGAGAAGAAGAGAGAGGGATAGGGAGCAGAAAATAGAAAGCAGATGATACAGAGAAATTGAAAGGAATGGAGAGAAATGGAGGGAAAGAGACAGGAAGTGAGGAGTGGGCAGTACAGTGGCTCAGTGGTTAGTATTGCAGTCTTGCAGCCCTGGATTAAAATCCCACCAAGAAGAACATCTGCAAGGAGTTTGTATGTTCTCCCTATGTTTGTGTGGGTTTTCTCCAGGTACTCCGGTTCCCTCCCACACTCCAAAGACAGACTGATAGGATGTTTAGATTGTGAGCCCCAATGGGGACAATGATGATGATGTCTATAAAACATTGCAGAATATGATTGTGCTATATAACCACTCATAATAAAGTAATTAATAAATATATAAGGGAGAAAGAGAGCAATTGTGAAGTATATTTACGCAATACAGTTTTTTTCCCACTGAAGTACATATTGGAGCTTTCCTAAAGTGTAACTTGAAAATAACATTCTACTGATAATGCTATATATTCCTAAGGCGGCCGTCACACTCTACGATTTTGTGAGGGAACTCAATAACGATCTCAGGGGTGCGCGCTCGTGGACAACATCGTTAGTGAGGTGTCACATGTATAGATAATGTTCAGGACGCAGCAGCGATGTTACGCGCAGGTATCGTTCCTATAACCAGCGACTGATACTTGTCAATGATGTGAATAGGCGAAATGGGTAAGGAGATCGGTTATGGCTGTGTCACACAGAACGATGCAGCAGATTGCATGACCAACATCGTCTGATATGGGGCCCGGTTCTCATATCAGTGATGAACGATCACACCACTTATCACTTGTTGGATCGACCTGTCACACGCAACGAATGTCGGTGCAGTGACTGAAAATCTGCGACGTTTCAGTGATATCTTTACAGATATCGTAGCGTATCACGGCCGCCTAATTCACATATAAAAAAAATAATTTAATCAAAAAACTGAATATGCATTCCAAAGTATTTTGTTGGTAAATGTCTACATTCTCCTGTGTGCTGATAACCAGCTATATATTGCAGTAGTGGCACATATGTATAATCACTGGACCCAGGGGCGTAACTACTATAGGTGCAGGGGTTGCGATCGCACACGGGCCCTGCTGCCTAGAGGGGCCCCAAAAGTCCCTTTGGCCTATAGAAAAAGACGAATACTATTAAAGATTTGCAATAATTGGGGGCCCCATTGGAGCTTTCGCATCGGGGCCCCTGGGCCTGCAGTTACGCCACTGACTGGACCTGTCATACAGACCTTCAATTCCAAAACACATTTAATAACATCACAACAAACATTCGCTCATCTACACCACTAATGATGCACAGTTAGTGTCTTTCAAAAACAATTATGAAAATTCATGTCATTTTACAACTGAATATAAAGCAAAAAAGTAAAAACAAAAAAAATCAGCCTTAACCAGCTAAGTGCACTTCACATAAGGAGAGGAAAAACAGCTTACCATTTGTTATCAGCAAACTTGTATCTGTGGTCATCCGCTGGCACAATATCCATGAGAAGGATATACTTGGTTTTCGGATTGAGGCCAGTAACTTTCACCTTGTAGCTTGGAAACATACGCCTGGAACACAACAATTAAGGAACATGAATGTATGAGGAAAGATTGTGAATATCAAACTTAAGGCTTAAGTACACACACAATCTCCTTTTACTTTAGTGGAAAATAGAAATGGAACATATTTATGATTTTACACATTCTTTCCACTTGAGCCCTACAGGCAATATTAATTTTATTGTTTAGGGTGTTCCTTCTGTCTATAAATGCAGATTAACTGGTGACTCTGTCCTCCTTATTTAATAACTATTACCCATATTTATCAAGACATACCATTCCCTAGTACACAGGAAAGAAACAGTTTTTCTCCTGGCGCTAAAGTTCTGCAGTATATGATAGCCTTCATGTGCTGCTGTTTCAGTGGAACAGAAAATCTCTATGTCTGATTTGTCATACCTAGTATTGAGTTTGGAGCATACACACTAATATTAGAGGTTTAATGATTACAGAGGTTGACTCCAGTTTATACATCATATTCTCCCCCATCTTTTCACATAACCACTCTTTGTGGTAAGCCTTCCTTCGGTCATTCTATAAAGGAGATAACATTGGTCTGGTTATAAATCATGACATAGAGTTCATTTTATACAAAGTGATCATCAAGTAGCGTTATCATCCTGGTCATTACCTTCTGTCTACACCTAACAAGCAGAATGATAAACTTTGTGAACAAGAAACCATCATTTTGTCATTTATCATTTAGTTTTTCTCCCCATTTACAGGAAGACATTATTGCTACATTTGGTCATTTTTGTTTCAACGTTACCCATAATTGATGGATATAAATTCCCTCTGAGGCCTTTTTACACATCACTATTATTGTTACTATTAGTTTTTAAGTAAGATCAACAGTGTTAAAACTTCTCTTTAGCATTAATTAAAATTGATTAAGTATACATAAAAAAAATAATCAATGAATCAGGAACATAAAATTACATATAAATGGCTTTTAAGTTTTTAACTACTGACCTTATATTACATGAACAATTGGGTACAGTTTCACAGTCAGCATAAAGTTAAATATTATAATCATAAAATAGCCGTAGGCAAAAGTGGGGTACCCTAACTAACATAAGTTAAAATATAACTTTTATTATATCTATTAATCATGGAATATTTGAACTACAATATTAAGAACGCAATCTGCAATAAAAGGGAGAAGCTCAGTGTACCAAGTACCAAGTACAGTGGTATAGGATAAATACTATGTGATAATCCTAGTTAATTGTAATTTCCTATTTGACTGCAATTATACTAAGAAATCCGTATCCTCTATGATAATTATTATTACCCATCATTGCATTGGCTGAGATACAAGTAGCTATCAATTAGCCTCCCCAATATGTTTTACCAAACCAGTGTCAAGGGAATGATGCTATATTCAGGTGCATTTCAATGAATTAGAATATCATCAAAAAGTTATTTTTTTTCAGTAATTCAATACATAAAGTGAAACGCATATATTATATAGAGTCATTACAAACAAAGTGATCTACTTCAAGTGTTCAAGGGCTCCCTGAAACATGGCAATATGATATTGATTTGTCCAGAAGAAGGGTCTAGGGAGCCCTGAAACGCGTTGACTTATAAATCAATGCTATATTCCTTTGATGCTGGTGGAATATGGCAGTGAGGGTTTTAACCCTTCATCCTCCCTACTCTATATACACAACACTGGGGACTGCAGCAGCCAAGATATGCTTTTATAGTGGTTGTGACTCTCACAACCACACAAGGTGAAGCCTCTGATTCATATTTAGGTAATAATTTATCTCTCAGACCCTTCATCCTCCCTACTTTAATTTTCTGAGATAATGACTTTTGGGTTTTTATTGGCTTTAAGCGATAATCATACATCAACATCAACAGAAATAAACTCTTGGAATAGGTCAATGTTTATAGTGACTCTATATAATGTATGTATTTCACTTCATGTATTGAATTACCAAAATAAATTACCTTGTTGATGATATTATGATATTCTAATTTACTAAGGTGTACCTGTGTGTGTAGATAGATAGATAGATAGATAGATAGATAGATAGATAGATAGATAGAAAAAAAAGAGAAAAAAAAGTAGTTTTTCTAGATAGATAGACAGACAGACAGACAGACAGACAGACAGAAGATAGATAGATAGATAAGATAGACAGATTAGATAAAGATAGATAGATAGATAGATAGATAGATAGATAGATACAGATAGATATACAGTATATATATATATATATATATATATATATATATATATATATATAGAGAGAGAGAGAGAGAGAAGAGAGAGAGAGAGAGAGAGAGATGCCTTATTGATAATTAAGTAACTTTGTGATTGGTTTGGTCTGCTGCTCAGTCAGTATTGGTTTAAGTATGCTATATGTAGCCAAACAGAACATATATTGGTATAGGTTTTAGCTATCTATTTCTCAACAATCTATTTTCTCTTAATAAATACCCTCATCTGTGATAAAATTGGTGTTGAATTTATTGCTGGAGTTGTTCCATCTGCAGTTATGAGAGTTTACTAAACACCAATTATGGGAGGATAAAATGTACCTAGACAATGGATTGCTAATGAAAAATGGATCCCTATTGCTGGATTGTTCTTAAGTGGCATGACTATATCCTTAGATCAAACAGGAAATTCATTTTGTTACAACACTGCTGCAATTACTTTGGAATTAGCTCAGATATTTTTATCATTATTTTCAGAACTATTACAGAAGGTGCAGGATGTGTTTGTAACAATAAATGTTTGTTTCACTTTTATTTATTTTTTTTTAGAAAGTTTTATATGTAATGATTCACATGGCAGAATACATCTAAACCCAGTGCAATCATTGAAAAGTCTTCCAGAAGTCCATACTAAAGTTAGTGAGCTTTATTCTCTTTTACATTTAATATTTAGGGGTGGCACTAATAAGAAGAATAATGCACAAATGAAGCTTTATGATATATAGAAACATAATGGGACATTAAGGTAATGGTAGAAAAGTTCATACACATAATAGCTTCACAGTATTTTAAAATTAGTTTTTAGCAGATGTGTAGTTTTGATAGATAGATAGATAGATAGATAGATAGATAGATAGATAGATAAAAGAAGGATGGATGGATGCATAGATATATAGATTAGATAGATTATGGATTGATAGATAAATAGATGGATGGATAGATGATAGATAATTTATCTGAAATATATACTTAAGTTATTATGTAATTTTAAATTGAAGCTATAACTTTCATTACTGCATTTATATTGAGCTGAGAAATATTGCTGGCTGGTGATATTTGCACAATTACACTCTCTTCCTCTCTTCTATATAGCTCTATATCTCAGCTATAAATTGCATTATATTGAGGTTAACATTGTATTAAAAAATAACTTTACCCTGCCACATATGACGCATATACATAAGTAGAATTATATGGAATCCTCCCTTATATACATTCCAAATGATTATACTGCTGTTTAGCAGCCATACCTCCCCCTCTACGGATATTAGTGAATATGTATATTCCATAGTGTTATATTGTGAGCAATGCACTCTCCTCTCTCTTTTCTGCACATTTTATGTCTATTCTTGTGTCCTCACAATCATTACAGACGCTCCACATCCTCTAGGAGAGGTTGTTACATTTTACTTTTCTAAAACAGTCTACCACAAACAAAATAATAAAACTGTGATAATGTAAATGTATTTTAAGACGTAATTAATCCTAATTATTATTATTATTATTATTATTATTATTATTATTATTATTACATCGGTGGTCAATAATGTTCATGTTTTATAAACTAGTCGCTTTTATATTCTGATGAGAGCTTTAATAAAGATACAGGTACAATTAAATACTATACACTTAATAATCGTCCTAGGCTATATAATATTACAGCAGAATATTGTAGGCAGAGTACAGGCTTTCCGACCCTGGGGAGTCACCACAATGTTATGTCCCCATTTCTTTGTGTCGCCTCTATTTCTGGCACATTATAAATGCGATTCTGTAAGTTATCTCTTTCCTCTCCCAGTACCCGGAGTGCCCACCAGCTGCCCCCTGTACCCACCTCTTTGTGTCGCCCCTATTTGTGGCACATTATAAATGCGATTCTGTAAGTTATCTCTTTCCTCTCCCAGTACCCGGAGTGCCACACAGCTGCCCCCTGTACCCACCTCTTTGTGTCGCCTCTATTTGTGGCACATTATAAATGCGATTCTGTAAGTTATCTCTTTCCTCTCCCAGTACCCGGAGTGCCCACCAGCTGCCCCCTGTACCCACTTCTTTGTGTCGCCCCTATTTGTGGCACATTATAAGTGCGATGTTGCTATTGTAGCTCTGAAGTGCAATAAGTCATCTCTTTCCTCTCCCAGTACCCGGAGTGCCCACCAGCTGCCCCCTGTACCCACTTCTTTGTGTCGCCCCTATTTGTGGCACATTATAAATGCGATTCTGTAAGTTATCTCTTTCCTCTCCCAGTACCCGGAGTGCCCACCAGCTGCCCCCTGTACCCACTTCTTTGTGTCGCCCCTATTTGTGGCACATTATAAGTGCGATGTTGCTATTGTAGCTCTGAAGTGCAATAAGTCATCTCTTTCCTCTCCCAGGACCCGGAGTGCCCACAAGCTGCCCCTGTGCCCATGCCCTGCTTCTCGGACTGCTTATACTCACACATGTAGGCATGAGGTCCAGTCTAATAAAGGTCGAAGTGCAATATTCAGCACACACCCCACAAAATACAAGTATAATCCATTGATAAAGAAATGTCTCCATGATTGTAGTAGGAATCCCTCAGGATCTGCCAGGCCGCATCCCCGATCTCCTGGATCCAGTCCAGCAGGGGTAGTGCGCTCCTGCCTGGAGATGGCTGTGTCCTCCACCTCCTATTACTTCCATACTCCACATTTATTTCCTATTTTTGGCCTTTGTATGTTTTGACCTTTTATTCTCACAATACACGAGTTCTGGACATACCTGAATCTTTTGGATGCTGCATTGTTTTTTGGCAGTCTGTCTTTCCTGGGCCTTTGTGTAGGAGCACCTTCTATGGAGCCTTCAGTTTGCACCCAGATTTGTGCCATCTTTCTAAACCTATTTTTACCTTTTCCTTTGAATACACTAAGACTTTCCTCTAGTTAAACACAGTAATCTAACATTCTTTCTTAATGAATAAGCATATTGTTCAATGCAATGGATCTAATAAACAAAAATTATAAAAAAAATAAGATACATCATGATAAAAGTTGCTTAGTGAGTTATCAGCCAGTGTGGAGTCCTCACCTCCCAGCCTTGGTGATTTATCATCTCTGTGCCCACTTCATGGAACTTCATCCATAACTCCCGTTCATGCAGGAACACCTTGATGCCTTCCATTCCCTGCACAGAGCAACAGTGATCACTTCATATACAAATCTACGACTCAGTCGTGAACATTTCTACTGGGAAAATGTCGTGGAAAACAAAGCACTCAAATCCGACACTAAATATCGGCTATACCCAAACCTATATGTATTCAGAAATACATTCACTGCCTATTATGTGCTCTATTTTGTGCTGGTATTTGTATACATATACACACATATATGTATGTATGTATTATATATACACGAGTGTGTTTGCATATCTGTGAACGTATCAGATATACTGTGACATGATATGATCTGAATGTTGTATGCAACTCCTCAAGTGCATAATAGTAATAATATTACTATATATATATATATATATATATATATATATATATATATATATATATTATATATATGAAAGCACATGATAAGGCACTAATATGCATACACACGTGTGTGTATGTATGTGTTCTGTTTTGTGCTGGAATGTATGTGTGTATACTAGTAATAACACACAGGCACACATGCAAATATCAGCACAATTTAAATAACGTGTGTGTATGCATATATTGTATCTGTGTACACACACACGTATACATATATGTGTAAACATGTATTATATATTTATATATAAGCACAAAATAAGGCACTAAATGAATATATGTAATTGTAGTAACATTCCCCCTATAGATTACTATATGTACAGTGGGCTGTATACATGCACAGCCTGGCATATGACTTTGAATCATGAAGACAGCACAATACTTGTATGTTTGCGGGGTTGTATATGAAGCTTCCGAGTTTAATAAAAATGGCTGCTGCCTTGTACTTATGACCTGACTTTGTTATTGTGTAGATACTTTCACATATGGCGACAAACGGGTATATGTCTGCTGTTATAGTCCCCAGTTCTCAATATCACACTTCTAGGAGAGCCTTACCTGCTGAGTGAAGGCCGCTTGTGGGGAGTTGGGGGTCTTGCTGCTGGCCCCTAGCTGGCTGTCCTGCTTAGGATCACACTGTAGCTCCTTGGGGTCTGGTTCCACTGGAGTATCAGGCATCCCATATCCCTCATCAGTGTCCGCCATATTACACAAGGGCCCTGCTCTTCAAGCAAATGTAGGTCGTATTATGTACTTGAAAGTCAGTGCCAGTGTCCACACGTTACAACGTCTGTTCCTAAAGGGAGTAGAAGGCCCTGACTGTGCTATTAACTATCCCATTACTCCATTTACTAGTTATCACATTGCTCAGGGTTCTCCATTCAATACAAGACTATGTAACTATCTATGTATCTATAACCTATCTATCTCTATGTGTACTCCTTACATTAACAGTAAAGTAAGTTTCCTAAATAGTTTTTCTAACATAGCTTAGGAGCACAAAAGGCAATAAATTACCTGTTGCTCTAGTGTCTGTAGAGATGTATGTAAATGTATACTTATTGTTATGAGAATACAGGAAATACACCAAATAGGAACATACACTGCACTCTAGAACACAGCTAAACAGTTATATTGCTGTACACTAAACACATTCATACACTGCAGTTGTGGTATGTATGTATATATATATATATATATATATATATATATTATATATATATACACACATATGTGAGTGTAAATATATATATTAATACATATTTACACACAAACATACACGCACATGTGTGTGTAAATATAATATGTGTATGTGTGGTTTTACAATGTGTCAGTACTAGCCACAACAGCAGAATTCACAAGATCACAAATTATTAATTAAGCATGTTGCTTTTGTATGTTATAAGAAAGTAGCTCTCTGTCTAGTTAACCTCAAACTATATCCAGCTGACATCACTAGCAAAGAGCAAGCGAGCAGATAACTGACATTCTTCAGTAGGCTACTAAAGAAGACACTTTTTACTGTCTTTGATAGGGAGTGCAGATGGAACTACTCCTAGTACTGAATACTGAAAGTCTTTGTGATGATATATATATATATATATATATATATATATATATTTGTATATGTATATATATATATATATATATATATATATATATATATATACATACATATATATATATAAGCCTAATATATTTATTTAGATATATTCATACATACATGTACATCACACGTGTGTGTATATATATATGTATATATATATGTGATTAAATATATTCACATGCACATGCTGTGACAATATATATTGTCTACAATACTCATCATGCATCTCACAGGTAGAGGGCAATAAGTTTGCCATAATTTCATTTTCTAACAGTGATTGTTCTGTATTATTAGGACCAACCATCACGTTAGTTATTTACTCCCTGGACCTAGAAGTTGATCAGGATGAGCATTGTTAAGTAACTTAGTAACAGATCATCATGTTTCTTCCTTGCACTTCTGTTTGTAGTCGAACACCTTTAAATATTAATCTAAATGACAATACTAGGACCTGTGTATGAACGAAAACCTGCAGTAAATGTGACATTCATTATTTGAGTAACATTTGTTGCCTGTTATAACATTTTTAGAATAACCATGCGAATCTTGGGAGAACATTGTTTATGTGTCTGGAGGATCTACTTAGGCCTGTAGCAAAACTAGTCGCCTGCCATACAGTAAACTATAAAATGTTCAGAGATATTATCATAATAGCAGAAGTGTTAATGGTTGTCATAAAGAATCTAGAACAAAGCAGCACAAGTAACACAGAATAGTATACCAATGAGAATAATAAAAGAATAATATTCTAGGTGGGCAAGGTTGTGTGGACGGAGTCTCCTGTGGGCACATGGGCACAGGGTCTGCCCGCAGGGGGGGCTGGGTCTGCCCGCAGGGAGGCCGGGGTCTGGGGGCTAGGGTCTGCCGGCAGGGGGGCTGGGGCAGCATTTCGGGGAGCACGGTACCTGGAGTTCTTTGTCGGTTGAAGGCCCTTGTTTAGTCCTGCAGACTGTAATGTGCAGGGTTTCGGAGCTCTTGCAGTAAAGATGGTGCAGGCTGGCTGCTGGCACAGGAATGCATGCACAGCCCTTATCTGATAGTGTCAGCAATAATGTGTTAAATGTGATCACAGGGCAGCAGCGTCTTCCTCAGCTCATCCCGTGCTAGATTTGCTGTGTGGCTGGAGCAGGAGTCGGACTCTCATTCCCAGACACAGCGGATCCTTCCCTGGGAACACTCAGATTGTCAGAGGAGGGAGATAAATCCTGGAGCTTGTCTTATCGCCTGCATGGAGGCAGCAGGGTCTTCTTCCAGCTCGAGCTGGGGACACGGCTGTAGTGAGAGGGTTACAGGAAGGGCAGCGTGTGCTGATGAGGATGATGAGGATGATGAGGATGTCTGAGCTCACTGTGTCTGACTCTGTGTCTATCCCTTCTTCTGTGTGTCTCTGGATCCCTCTCTGGAGGGCAGTGTGCGCTGAATACACAGGAATACAAGCAGTTCTATTGCACACAGCGTAGAGTATTGATGGGGAGGAGGGGAGAGTGGGAGCAGTGCAAGTGTAGACACTGCCCAACCACCGTGCCCCAGCCACATCACTGCAGCCTCACTCCTACTCCCTGGATCCCGCACTCACACTCACCTTACAGCGCCTTCCAGACCTTTGTGTCTCTTGTGTGTATCTCTACAACCTTATTTCCCAGTCTGTGGTTACCCTCTTGTTACCGCTTTTTTTTTTAGCTTGTCTTTCCTAACCCCTGCCTGGTTAACCCATTCATTGCCACTTGTAAGTACTGTGCTGCACTCCACAATACATGTACATCACATTTCTTCCAGCAACAAACAACAACGACACCGAAGTGTACAATCCTTATAGGCTAATAATAACAGTGATAATAATGATAAATAAACACATAATAATATGTTACTGCACAAAGTAACAAAGTCCCCCTGCCTCCCTCACCAAGAAGAGAGCTGCAGAATGAGACATCAAAAGATGTAAAAATAGAGTCCTCAGTCCTTGGAATGCTCTCACTATTTAACTTGATGGTACAATGTATACAAAGCAGCAGGTCCGGCTATAATAAAATAATCAAACCGTCATACTGCAAAGGAGATTGGTTTTATCTGGATATTTCTCTCGGCTCCTTCCCCCTCATTCTTCCTGCTGTGCCCTTTCAATATGGGTCATATTTCTTACTTTTCCTCTCTCTTCCTTTTTTTTCTTTCCTTTTCTCTTTCCTTCTTTCTTTTCACAATTTACTTTGAATTACCATGATCTGTACTCCATGTAGAAGATCATGTTCGCCACTTCTGATTCTAGACCTACTCTAGACCCACTGGTCCCATCCCAGTATCACTGACATTGTGGAACTTTTCTTTACTCGTCTGTCATGTGCAACCATTTGACTTTTCGAATCTTAAACTACATGACGCTTAGCAATGAAAGATAGGAATAAAGGATAAACTAGTAATAGTGTTGTGCAGTAAATAAAGGAGTTGATCGGTTCACATGACGGAGTGTCCAATGTATTTATTGTGAGAAGGTTTCAGGTGGACATTTCCCTCCCATCCCTCACACTGACAGCAGTGGAGCAAACCTCAGCTCAGAGACACACAGGAAAGGCCTCTCTGCTGTTATTGGCATTCACAGAGTCTCCCCACAGCTATCCTCAACCAATATCAGGGCTACTTAGCTTCTAGTGCTGGATAAACACTTCTCTACACTCAATTTACATTTTTATGTGTGTGTCAAACACACACACTCACACAAACACGTGCACACACACTGCAATATATGTGCAACATATAGCTACACGTATAAGCACCCACACATCACGTAGCCATATAAAACAAGGTCACCATTTGTGTGTGTGTGTGTATGTATGTAATATATATATATATATATATATATATAATATAAATATAATATATGTGTGTGTGTGTGTAGTATATATATATATGTGTGCAGTATATATACATATATGTGTGTACAGTTTATGAGTGCAGTGTGTATATATGTGTATGTACACTTGCAAACACAAGTGTAGGTGTATATATATGTGTGTACTGTATATATTTATGTGTGTATTGTACATATATTTGTGTGTGTATTATATATATTTATATGTGTGTAGTGTGTATATATATGTGCCATGTTTATATTTATATGTGTAGTGTGTATATATGTGTATTTGTATGTAGTGTATCTACATATGCGTGTGTTTGTGTGTGTAGTATACATATATGTGTGTGTGCATTTTGTGTGATACATATGTGTTTGTTTGTGTAGTATATATATAGATATATATTTACGTGCGTGTTTGTGTGTGTAGTATGTGTATATATATATGGATGTGATTGTGTTTGTGTGTTGTGTATACATATATGTGTAGTGTGTGCATATATATACATATATACATAAATATATACCTGTCTATACATATGTGTATATATAGATATATGTAAATCTATATACACATATATTACAAACTTGCATTCACATACAGCACATTATCCGTATGTGATGTGAGCTGTATGGGATGCATGTGACTATATATGTCGCAGTGTGTAGATACCTGCTCAGTCCGCTGTGACTTCTTGGCTCTTACCGTTGATGAAGTGGCACGAGTAATCCAGGTGAGTGGCACAGTGGTGGCAGTATTAATACCCTGGGGTCTTGAATTTTGGGTACAGCTAGCAGCAATGAAATCCTCCTGCCTGACTGAAGAAAAGTTAGGATAGTAGAAGTATAATCTACTTTCAGATGCCTGTAGAAAAAATGAAATCTTGTTTATGGCTGGTGAAAGCAGAGCACACAGAGGGCTGTCTGACGGAGCAGACAGTGTGCACCTCCAGGTCTGGGTGACGTCATCACATGCACTATGTCTGCTGCTGGGCATGCCTGGTGCACAAATGGCAGGGGCAGCATCCTTCACCCTATGCCAGGCTGATCTCTAGACAACACTCTGCTTTACGAGAAGATTATTTAGGGTATTTTAATATAGAAGAGGGAGTAGAAATTCTGCTGGATACATTTGTATTTTACTGCTTAGAACGTCAGATGAATGTACTGACGCCAATCATGTAACAGCTATATATAGCCATCGATAACCTGCCTGAACCTCACTCTCTCTTTACTCTCTCACTGACTAATTATTTAGGGTGATAAAGGCTCGTCCATTGCTTCTGCCTAGATAAAGTCTGCATTAACCCATGGTGAGCCACAACCCATCTCCAGCCTCCACAGTCGCACACATTTAGCCCTTATCTCTGTTTATTTTCTCTAGTGTGACTGATGTGTTTATCCCATACATACTGTTATTTTCTTATGGTATTCTAGAAAGCGGATGGATAAATGAAATGCAGGGGACACCTGTATGTAGTATATGATATATGTATGATCAAAGATTGCACGACACATTCTCATACTCCGCCTTATACATATAGCTGGGACCAAATACAAGACGATTCATCTTCCAGGGCTGACAGCAGTGGCAGCAGTCATCCACAGCAACTATTGGTCACAAAAGCCAAACTCTTTTAATTATTATTTTTTATTATTATTTGGCTGCAGCCCATGAATAGAGTTACAGTCCAACCTCAATTATCCATCACATGAGAAAAAGCACACAATAACCTGAATGTTGCTATAACCTGTATGTCAGTCCGAGTAATTGTGGAGAGCAGCGTAATATTGACGGGATCCCTATGGAATTGGGTATGAATAAACTCTCCAATCCTCTCTGTCCTTCTATTACCTATCTCTGGTTTAGACACAGTATCCTAATATCCAGCTATTCTTGTCCCTATTTGATTGCCCCTTAACCCTAACGCTTTCCTTGTTCTTTGATATTCCAGTTGGCAACATTGGGAATGTCAAGACATTAGTTGTTCTAATTCTGACATTAACTTGACTTGGGCTGCCAGATTGTCTGCAGTATGAAAGAGGAGTCACCAGGCTTAGCCACGAAGATTTACTGATTGGTCTTACTGAGAAATGATGGAGCACATGTAACAATGAAATCATGTGAGGGGAGAATGGAAGGGTGAGAAGGCATTTCCTTTATTTACTGCACCTCAGACTCATTACTCAGCAACTGGGATCTTATCTGCTGTATTCAACACCAGGGATCTAATATATATATATATATATATATATATATATTAGAAAAGGAGCAGCAAAGCTTAAATTATAGGGTGCAGGTCAACCAAAACTTACCACTTTATATATGTGTGTGTATATAATGTATATTTATATATATATATATATATATATATATATTAATATATAATGATGCTATTCTTGCTTACATTCTTGCTAAATACATAATTTATATAGGGTATTGTAATCATTGCAAGTCTATTAGTATATGTTCATAGTTGATCCATTGATCCCAGTGAAGAGGGACTGCATGCCAGGCGCAGTTCTGCTGATGTTAATGTTCTGAAGTGGCAAGTCACTTTTGCTTTGGGTGAAGCATGTATAGAATGGTCATATTGTGCAAAGGGAAAAAACTGATGGCAGCTAATGAAGACTAAGGAATTTTTTATTTTAACGAAATTAAGTAGGGAAACTTAAATCAATCACAATCAAACACAGAAAAATCTGTCTGGTCTACATGGCCTGCCTAAGGGGGTGATCTTTAGCAAAAGATTTATGTGCACAAATATAATAATAATACCAATATAATAATTAAGACCCATTAAGTAGCAGATCTATCTATCTATCTATCTATATCTATCTATCTATCTATCTATCTATCTATCTATCTATCTATCTGTCGCTGCTACTTATTGGGTCTAATTATTTTTGACTGTCGGTCTGCTGGCTTCTTAAATAGCAGCCTGTAAATACAATCTCGTCTGGAGCTCTCTATGCTCTAGATTTCCTGGCTTGGCTTCCAGTCCATGCTCCCTTGAGGATGAGTGGATAAACACTTAGTCAACACCTGGATTAAGATTTTAGACCGTTAATGTAAAACAAAAACGAGATCTTCACATTGTAAGCAGGAGAAGTGAGAGCCCAGGTGGGTGATTTGACCACATATACACACCTCTCTCCCTCCCCATATCTGTCACCTTCTCTCCATGTACACACAATATATATACATACAGGACTTGTCTCTCTCTGAGGCACAGGCTGTAATCTATTCTACATTCCTACAATTATTCCCCTCTTTGCTCTCACACACATAATACCAAGAAGTTAGCTCTGTCTGGACTCCAAATGTAATTTCCCCGAACGAGTTAATTTACTGAGATCCCATGTCCCTTTAGTCTAGGGCAGAAAAGCCCTCTGCTACACTTAATTAAAATGGTTTACCAGAGAAAAAAAAAAATGTTTTTCTGGTTAAACTGAAATCCAAGTTGATAGCCAGCAGTCGGAATAGGAAATAAATGGATGCTTGTCAAAGGTTATGGAATATATTAGCTATGTTTGGGGGAGATGCAGTGGGGATGTAGTTTATAAAGTCGAGGTTTTTCCTTAATCCTCCATAATAGATGCATTCTGCTTTACATGTGATTGAGGTTATTACACCGATTCAGCTCATTAAGGGGCTCTGCATTCAATGGCCAGTATTCTATATACACACTCCCACATTGAAAAGGTCTGTGCAGGCCTGTAAATCACCACTTGTGTGCTAGGGAGAGGGAATACGAAAATCTAGGCTGGACTATGTCTACTAACTGTACTCTGCTTTCTTTCTTTCTCTTCTTTCTTTCTTTCTTTCTTCTTTCTTCTTCTTTCTTTTTCTTTCTTTCTTTCTTTCTTTCTTTCTTTCTTTCTTTCTTCATCCATCTACCCATCTATCCAACCTCAAAGTGTGGCCCTTGGGAACATTACATACAGAGAGACCCTTCATCCTACCACTCAGCTCCAGAACCAGTACTTGGGCAGAGATCCTGCCTCTACTTTTATTGTCCATCACCCAAGTTTCCTGTACACAGTCCACAGCCTTACTGGCTCTTTGATCCTCCTCACAATGAGGGTGCAGTGCCCAGTCCAGTCCAGCTTCTCCCATTAAGTACCAATAAAAGCAGGGTAGGTTTGGTGGGTTTCAATCTGCAGCAATTTGCTTTTTTATGGTTCACTTCTACAAGACCGAACACATGTTCCTGTGAGCAGGTTCATAGATGCATTGTAAATCAAATGAAAAAGAGGCTTTTTATGAGTTTAACAGGAAATGGAGGCACAAAATCAGATATATCACTGCGTCTTATGTTTTTTATTTTAATTTCCCTGGGTTAACCCATTCCGAGCTGTGCAAGAAACGACGCAAAAATGCCAGGGACTAGGGAATCCAGGTCCATAAACCCAACCATTGTTCATGAATAAGAATGCTTGTAACCAACTGACCTAATGTTTGTACTAAATTTCCAGATTGGTTTCTTTGTATAAATAAATGATGGTAACAGTATCCCCATGGAATATTGGGGGCAGATCCCAGGACACCGACCTGCGTCCACTCAATGAAATGCAAAAAAACATGCAGCACTTCAAATAAAGTGCCCAGAAAGTGGGGTATATTATTGATCTATCTATTTTTGACATTTCGACCCCAGAACAAAAAACAATGGTGAACCTTTCCCAAGACACAACAGTATTTTTTTCAGGAACCAAAAGGTGGCATTGAGATGGGTCAGTTAGCCACTCTCTGTATTTAAAGTGTGCGTGTTCGTTCTTTCTTCTTTCTTTCTTCTTTCTTCTTTCTTTCTTTCTTTCTTTCTTCTTTCTTGTTTTCTTCTCTTCTTTCTTTTCTTTCTTTCTTCTTCTTTCTTTCTTTCTTTCTTTCTTTCTTTCTTTCTTTCTTTTTTCTTTCTTTCTATTCTTTCTTCTATCTAATCTATCTATCTATCTATCTATCTATCTATCTATCTATATCTATTTATCAATCATCTGTCTAATCTAAGGATCTATGTATGTATCATTTATCCCTGCCTATGCATGTTTAGGACGGTGATACATATTTGACAGCTGTCAGTTCTTATGGTCCTACATAAGGGAATATCTCCACACGTTTACTACTCTTTGAAAGGTGCACTTTTATATTTATCCTTGCTTAATTTCAAGTATCATCCTACCACATGGCTCAATGAATAGTAATAATCAGTAGCGCAAAGAAAATCAGCATTACAAAGAAGTATGCCTTACTGCCTTCGTTTTATGTACTGTGTGTGTATAAATACACATGTATATATCTATATATAATATATACATACGGTATATGTGTATATATATGCATGAATGCACGTATATACTGTTTATATAAGTATGTACATACGTCTATGTCTGCATATATCAATGCAATACACGTGTGTATACATGTATATATACACACACCTTATCTACTAAATTTTATATATATATACATATATATATATATATATTTTAGCAGATATATATATATATATATATATATACTTGCACACACTTTAGCTGCTAATATGTATATATAATATATATATATACTATATATATATATGTATATATATATATATATATATATTATATATATATATATAAAATATATATATATATATGTGTATATAAATAATTCCTGAAATAAACGAGAACATAATTAATACACAATCCTAAAAGTTGAGCCCTCCGTGAGACACAGTCACAGGATAGGACCAGGCTGCGGGGCTTCATCATGCATGTGTATTACCACAGTTGAAATGGATGAATATGGCGCTTAATAGCACAGGGCGCGGCTGAAACTGTATTCTGTCTGCCCCTCTTGTGTACGAAGATTTATGTAATAATATTTTACTGTATAGTCACTAGATATAGTAGTGTATATACCAATATATTCTGCTGCCCAAGCAGTGATGCATGGGCATATACTGCAGAATAAACTCGCACGCTTCCTTTAAAACAAACTTTATAAGTACATACTTTTTTTTTTTTTTTGCAATATTTGTCTTGACCAATCCATCCTGATTATATTAATGTGCAGATTTCTCTTTACCTATATTGTTACAGATTTTATTTTACATATCATTTGAACAAATGTCATCAACCAATTCTCTCTAGGACTTCAGCATTAGACTCGAAAGGTTAACCTGCCTGAAATAAAATACAGACATTTGTGTAACATTGTGTGTATTAAATAGTTCCTCAAACCATTAGAACTTTTTAAAAGGTTTTAATTATTTCATTTGAATGTTTTTGACTTATATATACCTCCTCTCTCGTCATTACACATTGTATATACAGATGTAAAAATAAATGCACAGTAAAATATTGGTGTTTGGGACTATGTATATGTATTTTATGTGTGAACGTTAGTTTATTTGTATGCATATTTCCATCTATAGTCAACTTGTATGTTATTGTTTGCGTCCTTGTTGTGCTTGCATGCATTTGTTTCAATTTACAGTGTTACTTCGTTTCAGCTCCACACTTTAGAGCTACTTTATATTGCTACCGATACATTTGTACACATATATATGGATATATATGTGTAACATATATGTATGTGTGTGTGCAGGAAGTATACTGTATATACCTATGATGCTACTTTTGTATATATATATATATATATATATATATATAATATGTGTGTGGATAAATAACTAATTCAATGCAATCGTGTCCAGTCTCCAACTACTACCCTACTATTCTACAGTCCTGAACGCTCATTAATCAGAAATCAAAAATTACTGTTATATATATATATAGTTTATATATATATATATATATATATATATATATATATATTTGCACCTTGAGCTTCTGGAAAGTTTACTTTCACCCTTAAATAATTTGACTCCACTATGACTCTTTCCATATTCTTATATAATTATTGTTTATACTGGTAATATTTTTTTATTTCATCCCATAGCAAGTACAGCAATTCTGCCAGGTAAGTAATGTATAATATTCTCATGCCTAGACTTAATTGAAAGGTTCAGATAAATGGAGGCATTTTCTGGCTGCCCTCCCTTCCTTGTGAAATGTTTGATTTGCATAGTAAAATATATATATCCGTTCATTCTTCCTGGATTGCAAAGACAGTGAATGAATGACACAATCCTCAGAAACTGTTAATGATGCCAACCAGCACTGGATTTGCTCTCAGTCTTTTAAAATTCATTTTACGACTACAATTTGGAAACTGTGGAGGACATTATTATAAAATGCCCATTAACACTCCTAATATGAGACCGAGGGGAACAGAGCAGGAAGAGAAGACATTGATTAAGCTCTGATGTCTTTCTCCAGCAGAAAGTCCACTATCAGTGCTGAGCGCATCCCCTGCTTATCCAATTCACTACCTCCCTCCCTATCCTCACCACTACCCCTATCATCTACCTCCAGGTCTTACCATCTCCTCCTTCTGTGCTGGTGTCTCCCTCTTTTGCACCTCTCTCCTCACCTCCACTCTTCTACAGTTATTCTATATCTACCTAGTCCACAAAAGGTCTATTTAAGATCAGAGGTGGCTTATTTTCCCCCCAATGATATATTCTCTGTCTGCCTAGCTCCTGACCCCAAGACCCTCATTAGTGATATCTGTAGGCCTTTTTCAGGAATAGCTTGTGCCTCAATAACAGAACTTATCCCAGTAACAGGAGATCAACACAAGTCAACTCTGGCTTTATGTGACATGCAAAAACAATGTTGTGGTTGTAATTAAAAGCTTAAAAAGATATGGCAAATAATTTAGAGTGTGCCCTTCAGAAGAGAAAATACTAGTTTAAGCTGTGGTAGAACCAAGGTAAGTGCTGCCTTTCATTGTAAAAGAGGAAAAAAATTGTAGTGATTTTCTTTAAACTGAAGTATTTTTGTAGCTGGGAATTTCCTATTATCAAAGTTATTCTTACCTTCATTTTTTCCCAAAGATTACTACAAAATGACGAATCAGAATGTAGATAGATCAAAAATGACTCTAAATCTGTTTGAATTGTTACATAGTTTAGTAGTGTATATTGAGTAGGTGCCCTGTGAATAGTGTATATGTAAAAAATGTTCAGTAATAAAGAAATTTACACTTTGACCAATCAGTTTCCTTTCTTTGGAAATAGTAAGTTATTATTGTGTTGATATGTGTTATTGGCTGCCAAAAACAATAGTTTTGCAATTAGCTTAACACAAACAAAAGTTGTGAAGGAGTCATAAGAGGGGCTATATAACAAGCATATTTATTCTCACTTGCCAATGTAATCTTAATACCAACAATATTATGGTATAAGTTCAGAACAAGTGATGAGTGAGCACTACCATGCTCGGGTGCTCGGTACTCGAAATGAGCAGTTTGGATGCTGGGATGGGTGCTACTCGAGTACCGAGTATAATGGAAGTCAATGGAAAGCTCGAACAGTTTTCTGGAAGATTCTGGAAACAAGTTTCCCATTGACTTCCATTATACTCAGTACTCGAGTTGTGCCTGTCCAAGCGTCCGACCTGCTCATTTCGAGTACTGAGCACATGAGCTTGGTAGTGCTCACTCATCACTACTCCAAACTACTGATTGGCATGTGCAACTGCATCTCTGTGGTTGTTAGAAAATAGACAATGGAAGGGTAGATTCACAATACAGTCTAAAAAATTGGTCTGATTTTCTTTCAGAAAAGTGGGACAATTTTTTTTTCACTCACCATCCATGTTTAATCTTTTTTTTTTTTTTTTGTACAGCAGCTGTTATTAATCATTTATAGGGCCATTTATAATTTCCTAAATTACATAATCTGTAAAAATCGATTGCTATACTGTGGCATCCGATTTTTTCTCTCGTATCCGTAGACTTGAATGTGTGAGTTTCGTTTGTTTCCAGAGTCAAATTGAAGCATGCTGTGATTTTTTTTTACAAATTATGTTACTGTAAAAAATTGGTCATCTGCACTGCCTTGTTGAGTAACATTGGTCCAAGTGCTATCCGATTTTCTCACAGATAACAGTGGGACTGAAAATACCGTTGTGTGAACGTGCCCTAAAAAGGAGTATAAATGGACAAGTACAGCACAAAGGACCAGATTTTCTATGGCATATGCTAACAAATTTTGGGGTAACATGCACCAAAACATAGTGTGCCAGATTTGTTCCATTCTTATTGACCATCACTGGATTCTTTTCAAAACATGTTCATGTTGGGTGTCTATTTTGGGCCCTGGTCCTGCTCAACTCACATTTACGTCACCAAACATATGGTAAAGTTTTAAATCTTTGGATGCTAGAACCATCACCATCCCAATATGGGTCACCTTGACGTGGTGGGATGGCTTTTACATTTCTTTGATCAAAATAATGTTAACTAAGTACCCTATTTTATTTACATGCACTATTGCCATTTACTTATTTTAGGGTATTTGCTCATATTTGCTTTTTTTCTTGGATGTTCCTGTTTAATGGCCAGTGCAAATATTCTTCTACACATTGCATGTATAAAAATGTATATGCCAGTTCATTTCTTTTGCTTTATTTTTTAAAAGTGCAAAAAGTGGTATGGTAAGCAGAGATATAAACTGAGCCAAAATTAATAATAGTAAGTGACAAATGTTTGGTTACAAGTATTGATATAAAGTCAGCAAACCAACAGGTGGTGTGGGAAACTAACGTGTATTAAGGTTCACCAAATCTATTCTACTGTGATACATTTGCACCATCTCTTGGCTTATGTTGTATTCATCTTAGACAATATAAGTAATTCTACTCCAATTCTACAGGTACTTATTCATAGATTATATTTCTATATCTTATAGCAACAATCCACCATGCCTCATGAAGTACCTAATGTAAAGCTGGATTCACAACATATTTTAAAATGATTGGCTCTTTATCAATTACTGATCCCGAAAGACTACACAAGAAATGCAAAAACATGCATCCTATTCATTTCAATGGACCCATGATGAAATAAGATAATGATAAAGAAAAAATTCAGCTTTTTTGGATTTATGACTTGGCTGCTTTATTATTGTTAAAGTACAAAAACAATAAAAGCTGTAATAAGGCATACTAGTGTGGACAGAGGCAAGTTGGGTTCTTTGGAAGCTATGAAGCAACAGACAGTCACCCAATGGATCTAACTGGTGTTTTTGCCATCAGTTTGCATCATAAAAGTTGAGAAGATGTCCAGTCAATAAATATTAATTTTCTCTGGTAGATGCAAAATATAATTGTGTAATTGTAAATAATTCTTCTATGCCTAGATATTTCTGTTATGTTCTTGATATGAAGCTCCCTGGTAATCCTTTAGTGTCCTTTCAATTTTCTGTCCACTATTTCCTAACATAGAGGTCACACATGCTCAGTAGCTCAGTCAAGCAATCTGGATTCTTGTCTATAACGGAAAATAAGTGACTCACTATGTTACAGGCCAGTCAATTAGAATAGGTGACAAAAGATGGCTTTGTATTACCTGGACTGAACATTATAGGTGGAAATCAGATGAACACCAGGGGGCACTATTACAAGTACATGATGACAATATCATGGTGTAGGGGTATTGTATTTCCTTTCAGACCATGCCAAACTAGCATAAGAGACATATAGACATGGCAATGGCTTCTAAGAAAAAGGTATAGCCTTACACAGGAGTGTTTTTTGTTTCAATTATTCTAATTAAAAAGTTAATATATCTTGCCTGATGTAACACATGAATGTACTATGTAATCAGATTACAACTGCTATAAGAAATTGTTGCACCACTGCTGCAGAGGATGAATTACAGAAATAAACAATGCCATTAGAATTTTGTTGTGGTTTTTGCCTATGAAAACACACATTTTTTGTGTGTAAAAAAATCATTAGAAAATGTTCATGTGAATGATCATAAAATGGTATTGTTAACCTATCCAAAGGGCCAGGGTCTAACGTGTCTAGCGCAGGGTCTATCATTTTAGTGGTTGCAGCGGGAGCTGGGCCCTGTATCCTTGGAGAGTCTAAAATGTCCCTTTTATAAATATCAAAATACCATTTCTGTTTAAGACCCATGTTAGTTGGGGGCACTGTTATAGAATTTGCATTGTGGCCCATAACGTTCAGGTTATGCCACTATCATGACACTATAGTGGCTCAGTGTTCAGCACTGTAATCTAGATGCTGGCATGGGTTTGCTCCTGGTACTCTTATTTTTCCCATAATCCAAGACATATTTATAGGAAATTTAAATGAAAATTAGTGTGCGCATTGACACAATATAATAATAATATTTAGTCATTTTTATAGCGCTATTAATTCCATAGTGCTTTACATACAACAAACACTTATGCAATCTCTCCTACCTTCCCTATAAACAGTTCTACTTGGATTGCAAGCATGTTTAGTCCATCATATAAAGAGGAATAAGCCACTGCCATACACTTCTGACAGCCTATCTCATTGGGACACTAGGAAATACATGTTGGAAATTGCCAGAATTAGGTATTCTTAATGTCTGCAACCAGGGGCGTAAATAAAACAGGTGTAGGGGTTGCAATCGCACCCGGGCCCTGGAGCCTTGGGGACTCCAAAAGTTTCTTTGGCCTAGAGAAAACACTAATGCTACTAACGATTTGCAATACTTGAGGGCCCCGTTGGAGCTTTCGCATCAGGGTTCATGAGCTTCAAGTTACACCACCATCTACAACCAACTTTAAAGCGATCAATGCAATGGAAATATATGTGAAAATTGGTTGAATAATTCCTTGGTAATGAGACAAAATGAACCCCTGTGTGTAAATGTCATTGAAGGCATGTTGTGCTTTCAAGATGTAATGTATTTTGGAAAAGTATTTCAATGTTTTATTACTTCTATTTTCATTGGCTTCTTTCAATAAGTTGAATTTACAAATTAAAACAACCTAAAGAAGAAGCCTATTCAAAACCATTAGCTATTTTTGTATGTTTGTAAGCCAACCTTACTTCATTCATGTAGCATAACTACATAAACACAACCACTCTCATGTGTGAAGTAGAATGGGAAGGAGAATAGGGCATCAAAAGTAGCCACAATTGTAAATGCTTACAAGGACTGAGACCTGAGAACACTGTTGGGCAGTGGGATGCTTTTACCATGTTTGTTTACTAGAAAACAACAAACCAGATTTAAATTTATAATATCTTTATGTAGAATATCAAGATCCTGTGTACACAAGCACAAGTGAAGGGAATTACCATCCATCAACATAGCAGGCGGATATGGAAATCTCTTAGGGCAAGGGGCACGATGTTTAGTAGAGAGTATCCCTTTATTCATCTGCTCAAGATAATCAAAACTATAAAATAAAAGCCATGGAAAGGTTAGAAAATGTAGTCATCTATAGGTGAATATTGATAGCAGACTTTCTTAGTGGCTTAAAGTTTGTTCTCCAATATATATAACACAATTGTCCAACAAAGGATTTTCCTGATGTACATATCCCTATGAACAAAAATGCTCCTTTGGCACATGTTCACCACGCTGCAGTAGCATGCCAGCTCAAAGTGAATAGAATATATAGTTGACATAACAGAATACATGCCTGCTTACACATGTTAGAAATGAATACAGTAAAATACATACATTTGGTATGTTACAGGAACATTGTCTATTTCTTTAATGCTACGAATGATATTCAGAATCTTGAATCTTTTCACAGAATTGCATTTCATAAAATTGTATCTGAATAGGAAGTGTGATTCATATTATAAAATCTGGACAGATAATTCAATAATTTCAACCATTTTCTGTAACCTATATATGTTTATAGGATAAGTGAAGTTTTGTATTTAGAGAGGGATTGATTGGGCTTGTGACCTATTACTGTTAACTATCCATGAATCAGACCAATTCAAAGAGCGTGTCAGACCTCCAGTTTAAAGAGAGAAATTGAGAGAGAAAAGATAAGAGGGAGAAAAGAGGATACAAGATCACATCTAAATCCACTGAGCACATGGAGTGATTTTTCTTCAAAATGTATGAAATTATTCTGGAAAAAAAAAACTAAGAAAAAAACAAAGAAGGGATAAAATCAGGACATGATGTTATTCAAACAGACAAAAATATACTATATAGTATAGTATATATTCTTAAAGATGAGTCACAGGGATATTTTCAGACTTTATGCTTTACTAGTGTTCCCTCTATGCACATGTCTCCGATATACTAATCCTTAGCCATATTCACAGTAATAAAGAGTAGAGATGAGCAAACTTTCCATGAACATGTTCACCAATTTAGAATTCCTCACAAACATTGCAGATTTGGTTAGTGATCGGAAGCACGAGCAATTTTTTTTTTTTAAATCAGATACATTTTTATTCAAAATTAAAATTGTATACACAACACAATCAGCATATTCACATTATAAGGTATTTCAATCAATTTATAACCCACAGTCCCACCAACTCCCAAACAGCGTACATTCCCACAACTTTATAGCATTGAGCATATAATTACATCATATGTGCATTTACGTGCCTCTTCAATCAATGTACCTCTACAGGCGGAGAGGATCAACGTCACTCCCTTTATAACTACTCAATTTAGCCATACTGTAACCATGGTGACCATATCTTCTCAAACAATTGGGTTCTCCCTCTCTTGCTATAGACTCCTCTTTCCTGTCTGACCACTTGGTTAACACATGATATAAACTCCCCTCTAGTCGGCAGGTCTTGCTGTATCCAACGTCTGGCGATCAATTTACGCACCACATATAACAATTTAGCCAAAACAGTTTTAAATACATTGTCAATCACTATTTCCTCTACGTATCCCAATAAGCAAACCAGTGGTTCCCTGGGTATAACACATCTATAAGCGCCCTCTATCCTGTTAAGAACTGTGATCCAAAAGGCTGACAGTCTGGGGCATGACCACATCATATGAAAAATGCCCACCTCTTCTCTCATGCATCGTGGACACTCAGAGTCAGCCCTCAGTCCCATCCTGAATAACAGTATTGGGGATCTATTCACCCTATGTATTACATGCAGGTGAGACAACCTGGCCGGTTCGCTCAGACAGCTGAGGCACTCCCTCCAACACACTTTCCCAAACCTCATCAGTAATGTGCCCCACTTCTCTTTGCCACTTAGTCTTGGTTCTAATTGGGTGTTTGAGTAAAAAGGAGTACAATAGATCCTTGTATGTACTGGAGATGACTCCCCTCGAGAGGCCAGCACCGCAGACATAATCTAAAACTAAATCCGTCTGTAACGACAGGCTTTCCTTCGCATTTTGCGCCAAAATAGCATGTTTCAGTTGCTCATAGTGGTACCACTCAGAGGGAGACAACCCAAACTCTTCTCGCAACTGCGTGAAGGGCTTCAGTCCCCGTTGAGTAAGGATTTGAGACATGTATATGATACCTTTTCGTACCCATTCCACTAATGTACCTATTTTCCCAATCTCCAGCAGGTTACTGTTCTCCCATATTAGTGTATATTTAGTCACCGTGGTAACTCCTCTCATCTGTTTAATCTTGGTCCAGACCCTACTCACAAGATCTAGGGTGGGATATAACCTCCACAATTGGCGAAATGAACCATCCTCCAACCCCAACACCAAAGGAGACCTATTCGATATGTATCCCAATACTCCCTGGATCGGAGCCACCATGTCCTGATCCACCCAGCCCCGCAAGTGTTGGCTCTGTGCTGCCAAGAAATATATTCCCCGATTTGGCAAGGATAGTTCGCCGTCGTCCTTTGGTCTCTGCAAGATCTCTAGTTTAAGTCTCAGTTGTTTTTTACCCCATATCAAGTCTCTGAATAAGGAGTTAACCCCTTTAAAATGACCCTGCGGGATCCATACTGGGGCGTTGTGAACCACATAGCGCACCTTGGGCATCAGCACCATTTTAATAAGATTGATCCTGCCCACCACCGAAAGGCGCAGCTTATTCCAAGCCGTTACTTTAGATTTCAGTTGTTTCATTAGTGGTGTTAAATTGAGTTTAAGATACTCCACTATTGGGAGGGATACCTAGATGCCCAAGTACCTAAACTGACCCACAACGCACAGCCAACTAGCCCCCTCCCCGCTGTCTGACCAAGTTACCACGTCATCTACCCCAAATAGATTTGATTTTGTCCAGTTAATAGATAGTCCAGAGAGCCTCCCAAATATGTCAATTATACGCATGGCATGATCCAATGAGGGCCCCGGGTCCCTTAAAAACAATAAAATGTCATCCGCATAGAGTGCAATTTTTTCTTCCAAAGCCCCATACCTAAATCCCTGAACTTCCTTGTCTTGCCGGATAGTGGCCGCTAATGGCTCGACTGCCAGGGCAAAAAGAAGAGGTGAGACCGGGCAACCCTGTCTAGTCCCCCTGTGTAACTCCACAGTTGGCGACGACATACCATTAACTCTAATCTTAGCTGAAGGTGGAGCATATAATAGTTTCACCCATGATATAAATTGGGAGCCAAAGCCCAAACATTGCAGAACAGCCCATAGATACTCCCACTCCACACTATCAAACGCTTTATGCGCATCCAGTGAGGCAATCACTCTCTTTCCAGAGTTGTCCGCGGGCAGCTGCAGATAAACACGAGCAATTTAATAAAAACATTACTGCATTTAAGGCTGCTTTCACATTGCGATTTTTTGCTATCCGAGGTGATCCTTTTTTGCAGGACCTCCCGGACAACAATGGATCCAAACGGATGCCTGCAATCGGATGCAAAATAGGCATCCGTTTCCGATATTTTGCAGAATCTGTTTGGGGTCCTTTCCCTCTTCTATCCTCTCCTCCTCTCCCCGCTCCTCCATCTTTCCTATCTCCTCGGTCCCTCCTGTGTCCTCGGTCCCCGCTCCTCCATCTCTCCTGTCGTCTCTCCCCCCTCCTCTCGCTCAGCCTCTGCCGGCTACCGGTGCAACCATCTGCAGCTCCAATGGTCCTGCCAGGACCTTGACACGTGACCGACCGATCAGCTGACATGTCACATGACCGCATACACCGGCTGCCCAGCTGATCAGTCGGTCAGGTGTCAAGGTCCTAGCAGGACCATCGGAGCTGCAGATGGTCGCATTGTATGCTGGCGGAGGGTGAGGAATCCTCACGGAGGAATTTTTTGTTTTTTATACTGGAGGAGAGGGGAGAGGAGGCAGAGACCGAGGAGACAGGAGGGAGAGAGGAGCAGGGATCATGGAGACAGCGGGGGCCAAGGAGACAGGAGGGAGAGAGGAGCGGGGACCGAGGAGACAGCGGGGACCGAGGAGACAGGAGGGAGAGAGGAGCGGGGACTGAGGAGACAGCCGGGACCGAGGAGACAGGAGGGAGAGAGAAGTGGAGATCGAGGAGACAGCGGGAACCGAGGACACAGGAGGAAGAGGAGCGGGGACCGAGGAGACAGGAGGGAGAGAGGAGCGGGGACCGAGGAGACAGCGGGGACTGAGGAGACAGGAGGGAGAGAGAAGTGGGGACCGAGGAGACAGTGGGGACCGTGTAGACAAGAGGGAGAGAGCAGGGGGGAGATTTATACCTAAATTTAATGCATTTAATCTTGATCAAGATTTACAACACTTTTTTTGAAAATTAAGACTTAAGGTACACTTTGATATAAAAAAGAATGACACCAGTGCCTGTGCTCTTCCTCCTTCTTCTCCTCAATTGGACCCTACTTTAACTATGAAAACATTGAATATTTCTTCTCCGAGTTCGTTTTGTCCACCACGGACTTACCATCCGGTGGAAACATTTGCCTCATTGGTATCTTATGATGTTGAACAATTGATGAATAATATAGAACAAGGTTGTTTTAAAGTGAAACATAATTTATCACAACTTGAGACACAAGCATTAACTAATTTGTAACGCAATCGTAATATAGTGATAAAGCCAGCCGATAAGGGCGGGGCCGTAGTCGTGATGGACCGCATAAAATATATAGCTGAGGTACACAGACAGTTGAGTGATATTTTTATATATCTTCCTTTATCACGAGATCCCTCTAATTCTTTGAAAGTGATCATTAAATCACTAGTCCACCACTACAAAACTCTTGGAGTGATTGACGCCAAAGTGGCTGAATTTATGCAACCAACACATCCTTCTATTCCTGTGTTCTACACACTGTCAAAGGTCCATAAAGATCTTTATAATCCTCCCGGCCGTCCGCATTGACGAACTCCCTTCTTTCTCAACTGGCTATAGTTATTGACAAAATGGTGGCTCCACTTATTCCGCATATCCCTTCCTATATTAGGGATACATCAGATTTCTTGTCTAAATTAAATACCATTGAGCATATACTCCCTCATACTCTTTTGGTGACACTTGATGTCAATAATCTTTACTCCAGCATCACTCATACAGATGGTTTGACCTCCATGGACTGGTTTTTAAACAAATATTCCAACTTATCTGAAAGAAAAAAATCATTTTGCTTAGAATTCCTCAAGATAATACTCACCCATAATTTCTTCTTATTTCAAGTCCAATTTTACCTACAGGTAAAAGGAACTGCTATGGGGAGTAATGTGGCCCCATCTTACGCAAATGTATATATGGCGCATTTTGAGGACAGATTTATTCAATTTAATCCTTTGGCACAGAACCATATTTTATTATGGTACAGATTTATAGATGATATTTTCATGCTTTGGACTGGTACCCCAGTAGAGTTACAGGAATTTTTTGATCAAATTAATCAACTTGTACCTGGTTTGACCTTTACCATCCACTCTGATCCATATGAGATTAGTGTTTTAGACACACTCATCTCCTTTTCAAACAAAGGTACTTTAGAGTCTGATTTATTTCGAAAACCCACTGATAAAAACAGTCTTCTGTTATACAGCAGTTGTCATCCTAAACATACTAGGAATGCTCTTCCATATTCTCAACATCTTCGTATTGATAAAATTGTTTCTAATTCCTCCCTTAAAAAACAAAGTCATGAAGAGATGACTTCTAGATTTGTAAATAGGGGTTATCCTCATCATGTAGCTCTTCCAAGGACACATATGGGTAACACATCATCCTTTAAGACTCAGCGAGTTTCCTTTGTAAACGCTTACCTCCCCTTCAACTATGCAATAAAAGGCATTATTAATAAATATTGGCATATTTTGGCAGAATCATACCCCACTATAGCTGAATTCAAAAGTCCACCATTATGGTGTTATAAAAGGGCTCCAAATTTACGAGATCATTTAGTTCGTGCTGACATTGGATCTTATCAGATTAAATCTCGTCAAACCTTTTTATCTATCCCAAAAAAGAGGAATTTTCCTTGTCATAACTGCCTTCAATGTTCCAATTTGGTGAGGGGTAACACTTTTTCCCATCCCAGATCTGGGAAAATTTACTATATAAATGATTTTCTTACTTGCAATTCTTCGTACGTCGTGTTCCTTATAAAGTGTCCTTGCGGTCTTGGATACGTTGGAGAAACTGTCCAGCATATCCAAGACCACATCTCTAAACATAAGTCAACAATAAGGTGTGAAAATACTTTACTACCTGTTCCTTACCATTTCATTTCAAAAGTGCATAGTATTTCCCAACTCAGGTACCATATTTTAGAACATGTACCTCCCATGAGAAAGGGAGGTGACAGAATCAAGCGCCTCAAGGAAAGGGAGGCATTTTGGATTTTTACACTACAGACTCTTGAACCGAAGGGCTTAATCGGAAGTATGAAGTGTTTCATTAATCTCTTACATATTGATAGTATTTATCAATTTTGATTACAATCCTGCTCATTACAGTGTGGTACTCTCATATATTAATAAGGGATATTCCTTATCTTAAATATTCTCATGAGCCCTTCTTAGACGTGGTATCTTATCCCTTCAATGGGGTATATTATATATTTATTTATATTTTTCAGAATTTTGACTGATTTTGACTTATTTTATATTTATCTCTTCTTACCAGATTCCCAGATTGTCCTTTTTGTATCACGTAGTCTTTTTATGTATATTCATTTTAGATCATAGACTATATTATGTGATTTATGTTGCTTTTGTGACATTTTTGTGTATACTTAATTAATATGTTAACTGTATGCATATTAATTGGCATCATGTTATCTGTACGATGTTACTTACATTTTTTTCTGTATATTACTTTGTAGTTGTGAAAATTGACAAAGGCCTTACATGGCCAAAAACCTTTTTTTTCACTGATATCGAAGAGCCATTTTACTTGTGAACAAATAAGAATACAAAATAAAATTGAGCACTAAAAGCAACAATATTCATGTTTGAACTCTTAGGGCTATGTCACACACACAGATATCTGTGTAGATATTGTTTGCAGATCTCTGGTTGCAGTGAAATCATGGACACATTGTTCCATTTTATGGCCGGGTACAAATGGAACAATGTGTCCATGATTTCACTGCAACCAGAGATGTGAAAACAATATCTGCACAGATATCTGTGTGTGTGACGTGGCCTTTATAAGTATTTTGATGTACCAGGTTTTTTCATATATTGTATTCATATTTTTCATCTGAGCACCCCTTATTGTATTTACAGTAGAGCCGAACACTATTCAGATAATTCAGCACTATCTGGACATCCTTCTTGGGCACCACTATTTGCCAGACCATTTCATGGGTTCTGGGATTGATGTACGTTTTGCAAAGCTTTTCCTGGTAGACGAAGAGTTTGCTCCTTTCATTCCATAAGTGTTTTGCCTCTGGTGGAGCATCTGGAGCAAGACGGGAACCTTCCTGGATTACCAGTCCTTTAACTAAACTGATAGCCGTGTCACTGTCTTGGGACTCCTTTCAACCGAAATGAGGCAATAGATTTATTGTCCTTTCAGTGGATTTTCTGTTGGCTTGCTGACATTGGGAAACTCTGTGGCGATGGAAGGCGGATAGCTCTACGTCTTCTAGCTCATCCACATCGTCTCCCATATCTGCCAGGTGAGGCATCCTTGACAAGGCATCAGCATTGGCATTGTCATGGCCAGCCCGATACTTGATGGTGAACTGGTAATTGGACAACCTGGCCATCCAGCATTGCTCCATGGCACCTAACTTTGCGGTTTCCTGGTGTGCTAAAGGATTATTATCCGTGAAGGCGGTGAACTTTGCAGATGCCAGGTAATGCTTGAACCGCTCTGTGATGGCCCAGACCAAGGCTAGGAACTCCAACTTGAACGAGCAGAAATTCTAAGGGTTCCTTTCTGTAGGGCGAAGCTTCCTACTGGCATAGGCAATCACTCTTTCTCTGCCATTTTGCTTCTGTGCAAACAAAGCTCCTAACCCCACGTTACTTGCATCGGTGTATAGCAAGAATGGTTGGATGTAGTCAGAATAAGCCAGGATCTCTTAACCCGTCAGGGCCTCTTTCATCTGCTGGAAGGATTATTCTTGTTCCTTACCCCACTTGAATGGAGAAGTGTTATGAACCGATGACTCAGAAGTCAAATTCAGATTCCATAGAAGTCGTTGGTAACTGTACTGACCGCAATGCCTGACTACCCACTGCAACTGGAAGTAGCTGTGGGATGTAACTAACCAGACCTAGACACCTCTGCACAGCCGGAGAACTAACTGCTCCTAAAGATGGATGTAGGAAAAGCTATCTTGCCTCAGAGCACAACCACAAAAGAATAGCAAGCACCCACAGATATTAACTGGGAAACAAGAGAAAGAAAAACAAACACAGGCAGAGTAAAAGGTTTAGCAAAAGAGGCCAAACTAGCTATATAGGAAAGACAGGATAGAATACTATTGCGGTCAGTATAAAACACTATCAAAAAATCACCAACAGCAGATAGTACAAAAATTACCTTGAGTCACTAAGATTCGGCGCCCTCTATATCTGCAGACTTCTATAAATCAAATGCCAGCAGAACTGGAAATAACAGATAATAGTGAATGGTAAAATTCCTAGGAAGAAAACTTCCTAACTGAGAGCAGATAAATAAATATACAGACTAAATTGCAAACCCACAACTCAGAATAAGACAAAGCATAAGCAGACCTTAAGCACACAAAAGTGTGCCACAAAATGTCAAACAACCATCCACTTAGCTTGCTAAGAATTCCACAGAGCAGAAGAAACCAGGGAGATGTGAACTCCTCCAGGAACCAAAGACAACTGGCAAGGATTGATCCACTTCAAACCATTATATGCTCCAAGAACCAGATTGCAAATCATCACCATCACCTGTGAAGCCCACACAGTCAGCTGCATCACCAGCAACAACCACCGGAGCGAGTTCCAATGAATTCACAACAGAGAAGCTCCAGACTTGCCTTTCTTGGGCTGGCCTACTAGGTGATTTTGTAAAGGTGCTGCCTTCTTAGTTTACTCCAGAATGAACCTCCTGTAGTACCCTACCAGTCACAGGAACTGACGTACTTCCCTAATGTTTCTTGGCTCTGGCCATTCCCTGATGACGGTTACCTTGTCTGGGTCTGGTGCCACTCCTTCAGAACTGACTACGTGACCTAGATACTGGACCTTTGATTTCAGTAGATAGCATTTGGATGGTTTTAGCTTCATACCATACTTGGATAACGCTTCAAATACCTCCGCCAGATTACAGAGTACACTATGACGTCATCTAGGTAGATTAATACAGTTTAGAAGATTTTTGTGCCCCAGACAGCATTCTATTAGCCTCTGGAATGTTCCAGGTGCATTACATAGTCCGAATGGCATGCTGTTGAACTCACACAAGCCCATCGGAGTCGTACATACCGTCTTCTCACGGTCTTCTTTTGCAACTGAGACCTGCCAATACCCACTAGTGAGATCTAAAGTTGAAAAGTAATTAGCAAACTTCAATGCAGCTAGTAATTCCTCTATGCGGCTTAACAGGTAAGCATCTTTGTGTGTTATGCTATTTATTTGCCTATAGTCTACACACATTCTCATGCTGCAATCCTTCTTCTTGACCAGAACTAATGGAGCTGTCCAGGGACTGCTACTATCTCTTATGACCCCTGTGTCCTTCATGTCCTGCAACATTTCTTTGGCACGCTAATAATGTGCTGGTGGAATAGGCCTGTATCGCTCTTTGAATGGTGGATGTGTACCTGTGGGTATATGATGGTGTACGTCTTTTATATTACCAAAGTCAAGTGGATGCTTACTGAATACCTGTCCATACTCCTGGATTACCCGATAGACACCATGCTTTTTATGTGTAGGAGTGGAATCAGTCCCAACATGAGCTGCTGACACCAGTCCTCTAGCTGTCCCTTGGGGTTGTTATCCTCCATCGAATCTGGTGCGGTCAAGGGTCCCACTGCTTGGATTTCGTAATTTTGTACAGTGCACAGCTTAGCAACGGTGGAATATCTGGGTAGTTTAACCTCATCCTCCCCACAGTTTAAGATGTGGATGGGTACCCTTCCCTTGCAGACATCAACCACCCCCCTGGCTGCCAAGAGTGTAGGCCTGTGTTGTGAACTGACATGCTTTACCACTGCCTGGTAGTCTTGTCCCCTTAGGCCTATAGCTCCTTGGCATCAGATCATCATTTCACTCCTTGGGGGTACCACAATGGGATGCGCGTCTGTTACCCGTACACTATCAATTTCACCACCGGTCAGTTTTACCTGTTGTTGATGCAGGAGGACTCTGATCTCTCTCTGGAGAACCTTCCGCTGCCCGGTTTTGGCAGTGTCCGCTATCTGCAGGAGTAAGAACAACACTTCACCCAAACAATTACTGACAACATTAGTACCAAGAATTATGTAAGGATCTTGATCATTTGGGTTGTTTGCTACCACAATAAGCCCCTGGTCTTCCAGCTCCACCCTCCCCACTTTTATTGGCACCTCTCTGACCCCAACTATGGTAAGTGGTGCACCATTGGAAGCATAAATGGTGAGGTTTGAGTCTGGTGGGTTAAGTTCATCACACGACCAGATAAAGGATATCGGGGATGGTGGTCATCTGAGACCCAGTGTCCACCAAAGCAGGTGGTGGGATTCCATCTAGTATGATAGACAGGAACGGTCTTTGTCCAATGTATGTATCATAACAGTCTGATAGGCCTGGACGGTTTACTCTGAGGTTTGGCCCTGGCCCCCAGGGGTTGCTCATTTAAAGGACAGTACCTTGCAATATGGCAGATCTTGCTGCAGCGACGACAGATGGGTTCTCCCGTAGAGCTGTAGCGGCCGGTGGTCCTCCCTTGGAGCGCTGTGGTCTTCCTGCCCTTCATCCAGGGGAAGTCCTCCAGGCTGTCGGCAAGCTGGCTGCAGCTTAGGTCTAGGCTTAGGCTCTACTTGCAGCTGCAGGGCTTCCATTGACCGTAGCCAGGGTCCTATTCAGCTGGCACTCCTCGGTGCACAAGCTGTCAATCTGGTTAGACAGTGTAGCCTGCATGTTGTTTTCAGCTGCAGGTAGGGGAGGAGGTGTCACTGTTGCTCGAGTGTTGCCGCTCCGCCACTGCCGGATTGCAGCTTCAGGGGTTTCTATGGGTTGTAACCCTTTAATAGCCATGTCCTTTAAAGTGTGAATATCGGCATCCAGGTTGCTTTGGGACCACCAGCGCACGGTTTTATTGTCCTTTGGTGATGACCATTGCCCCTGGGGGAACTGGTCAATTAACATCTTATTCTCATCCAGTACGCTAGCAGGGTTAGGGACTGAGGAATTGACACACACACACTAAGTTGTTTCTGTACCTTTACTGGTGGAATTGCAGGTAATGTCCAGGTTACACTCCAGTGGTCGGGAAACACTTCTGGATCTCCATGGTGAGTGAGTTTAAGGCCTCCTTGTCGCTTTTCCCTTGTTAAAGCCCCTGCCCTGTGTAAAACTAGGCCTGGCCTCCTCTGCTCTTCTGTCACCTGTGTGTTGTAGTGGGATACCTTTGTGTGGACTGCTGCTATATTCTCTCCTGCGGTGCCTGCCTCCCTTCTTGGTTGCTACACAGGTGCCCGGGAGACTGGTGTCTCCTCGGTAAATCGGTTTCTCTGCTGGGCTAGATGCTCTCCTGCAGACTCGGACTCCGGTGTCCAGGTGGCTTTCTGGGGTGAACCGGCACAGCTCCTCTGCCCCCAGTCTGCTGTCACTTCATTCTTCACGCCTTGCCTTCGACCTCACACTTAGGTCCCTGCACTAGGTAAGCTCGGTCGTCAACTGGCTCGGACCTAGCACGGCTCTGACACACCAGGACTTCTTCACAGTTCACCTAGCGACTGCACACTCTAATCAACTCCGCCCCCAGCACCGGTATTTATAGGGGATCTTGCTTAAAGGCAGCACGTTGGGCTCCCCCTACTGGTCTGGGGTGGAAGGTGTTGTATGTGTTTGGGGTACTCACTATGGAAATCCATCCATGTTTTAGGTAGGTCTGTGGTTACCTGTACTGGCAGGGCACCACATCTGCGACATGATGGTGTAGTGCAGGCACAAGTTTATTGGCGATCTAATGGTGACTTGGCAATTAATACTGGGGGATCTGAGACAGCCATCGGTGTTTGGAAACCATCTCTATCTACAAAGTGGAAAGGCAGCATTTCCATAGCCAACAAACTGAAGATGGTCAAGTTCAAGCTCTTTGCTTTGGAATGTGTAGGAGAAAATAATCTTTTCTGTGACCACAACTGCAAGACTGATTGCTGGCTGCTGTGCTGAGAAAGGATGGAGTAGGGTGTACCTGATAAACTGCTGCACTGTGAGGGATGTACAAGTGATGTTATGGTGGGTTGACAAACAAGAAGTGTGCTCGGTGTCTGGGATCAGTCAAAACCAGCAGACATATCCACTTCTGTAGCAGCTGAGCGACTCTCACTTGCCCCAACTATAGTGGGTAAACAAGTGGAGGTCCTGCTGCCAGAGACATTACAGACAACACATGCTACTGTGACGGAGGACTACAAGGAGATGATATCCAAGGCTATGGATTAACTATGGTGGTGGAGAAAACAAGAGAAAGAGGGGCGCAGATCTAAGTGCAGCGTATTTACTATTCCAAGTGCTATAAGGATTATAGATGCTCACCTTATGCTGGTCTTTATATCAGGCTCATCTGACCAGATTTGGTCTCAGTTCTCCTTATGGTCTACAGCCCCGTCCTGGATATGCAGCACACTTAGCCTTGTGGCCGTGAAGGGTCAGTTCATAGAGGAGAATTCAGGAGGAATGAAGGGCGCTCCCATTAGCAGGAAGTCCAGGTTGTTTCATATATTTAAAAAGGTTTTTTATTTTCTCAAAAAATAAATATAAAATACAATTTTTGCAGTCTCTAGCAAGTAGGTACAGAAGATACAACGCGTTTCGGCTGGAAATGTTACATAAAAACAGCATTCCTCAGGTATAACAAATCTTACTGACAAAAAACCTTATATACATATGCAGAGTAGAGGAAAAAGTTCCTCCCATTGTGCAATTAGTTTGAATTAATCCAGGGTGCTCCACAAAGCTCCAGCTTGCTTATTCCCTTCCAGGCAAACTTTCATCCATATCCCTCCATGAAGAGAAACATATATATATATATATTTTTTTTTTTTTTCTACATTCTTATTTAAATTCATTCATTAAAATTTATATCCTTTGTTCTAGTTCCTGAAATGTTTTAACAGCTATAAAGTTTAAATGATTGGTATTTAATAAAAACTGTATTTAAAATGTATTAAAATTGTAATCTATCCAATCGCTATTCTCATTTTTTCCACCCTTTTTTTTCATTATTTCTCTCGCATTCATCCAATTTATTTTTTCTCTAAGGATTCCTTACTTGAGGCTTCATATATACAATAATAATTACAATTATATATATCTCTGAAAGACATTAGACAGTAATATTACTAACTTTTTCTCTCTTCTATTTACATTTACAATCTCAGGTGTGGAATCAAACCCATTCTGAACTGCCACTGATTCTTTCTATTTTCCTCTGCGCTATACTTACCGCTACTCTATTTATCCTCTCACTCTTTCTTTCTCCTCCTACTTAAACCTGATCCTCCTCTAAGGTAGGGGCAACCATCGTTATTAGATTTCCTTATAAAGGTTGAATATCGAGGGATATATATCATCTATATAGGGACATTTAGTTCAAAAAATGATTAATCTCGCCTGCAATTATCAAGGCACCTCCACAGGAGATTCAAACTCATATAAGAATAGTTCGGCTACCTACTTGGGCTCAGTTAATCCCACTTGTGTCTCCATGTTCTAATTTAGAAGACTGGGTACTCAGTAATTTCCTTTGGTGCTTTCATCACCAAGGAGACCATGAATATTTAAAATATACAAATCATCAGTTTATTATCGTCATTATGCTGAGTAAATGACCGCAATCGTAGCGAAGGGGTCCTCTTTCTATTTCCCATTTAGAGGGTCTTCTTCAATTGTAGTTAAATTGTTGCTATAATTATTGTATTGACTGGGCCTGTGGACACTTCTCTGAGAACCACTACACTGATATTTTATCTGACATTCTCCAATTTGTTGTTGAGGCCACCTGGATGTAAACTGCGCATTCTATACATCCAGAAAGCCTCTTTTCTATTTAATTGTTGTTTCCTATTGAGAATGTTATTTGTTACATGTTCTACCGGGGTAATAGAGATTTTAAACTTTTTCTTATGTTTCATCAGCAAGTGACGTGATAATCCATGTGTCATCAGCCCAATTTTTGTATTATGTCTATGACCATTCAACCTGGTGCGAATCCTTTGTGTGGTCCCCACATATTGGAGCCCACATTCGCAAGTTACAACATAAATAACATAGCTAGTATCGCATGTTAGATAGTCATTAATTTAGAATGTTTCACCTGTACTGTTGGAAACAATTGTCTGTTGTCCATGGGTTATATTTTTATAACAAAGGCATTTCCTTTTTCCACATCTAAAGGCTCCTGGTGAATGTTGTGTTTTATTTTTATTTAAACTTATTTGTAGAGGTACTTGACTTTAACCTGCTAGGGGCCACGATATTTCTGACAGTCATGCCAGGTCTCTGCGGAATTTTGTTTCGTAGTAAGGGATCCTGAAGTAAAATATACCAATATTTCTGAAGGGTCGCCCTAATGCGTCCATTATCTTTGTTATAGGTGGTAATAAAGTTAAGATGCCATTTTTCCTTATTATTTTTGTTCTTTTTTGTTTGTGTAGAATTCTGCCCTTTTAGACACTCATTTTGAGATTTTTTAAAATTAATCTTATAGGCTTCTTTCACAAGTTTTTTCGGATAACCTTTCTGTAAAAATCAACTCATTATGGCCTTGTTTCACACACACCAATGCGTTTTTTAGCAATTAGAAAAACTGATTAGTTTTTCTAAGTGTGCCAAATAGTGTCCCCTGTTGGTCTGATGGTGGGTTTACACACACCAATTTATCTGTTCAATCTCTGAACCAATCTCTGGTTGCAGTGAAATCATGGATACATTGCTCCATGTTGTACACAGCCACAAAATGGAGCAATGTATCCATGATTTCACTGCAACCAGAGATTGGGTCAGAGATTGAACAGATAAATTGGTGTGTGTAAACCCACCATGAACGTTTTTGACTTAGTAATTGTTTCACTAAAAACGTATATGCGTTAATGCATGCATTAATGCAGGTGCCTATATATGCCCTGCGTTAACACCTGCGTTTCCCATAGGGCCCCATGTTAAAAAAACGCATGCGTTTTTTCAAATACCCCTGCGTTTTTTTACAGAACCCAAAAAACGCTGCATGCAGTGTTTTTTCGAATGGTGAAAAAAAACGCAAGTGTAGCTAAAAAACGCATGTAGACTTAAGTGTACCATGCGTTAACGTATCTGCGTTTTTTAAAAACAGCTAAAAAACAAAAACGCAAGTATGTGTGAACATGGCATATGATTTTTGATTGATCAATGTAATCTGTTTTTTTTTAGTATTGTTCTTGCATATACGCAGGAACTGGCTGAATGGGATGTTATTTTTCCACTTGGAATAATGAGCACTGTTGTACTCAAGATATCCATTAACATCCACTTTTTTAAAGTGTGTTTTTGTTATGAAGATGGTCAAGTTCAAGCTCTTTGCTTTGGGATGTTTAGGAGAAAATAATCTTTTCTGTGACTACAACTGCAGGACTGATTACTGGCTGCTGTGCTGAGAAAGGATGGAGTAGGGTGTACCCGATAAACTGCTGCACTGTGAGGGATGTACAGGTGATAATTATGGTGGGTTGACAAACAAGAAGTGTGCTCGGTGTCTGGGATCAGTCAAAACAAGCAGACGTATCCACTTCTGTAACAGCTGTGGGGCTCTCACTTGCCCCAACTATAATGGATAAACAAGTGGAGGTACTGCTGCCGGAGACATGTCAGACAACACATGCCACTGTCGGAAATGGCAGAGTGCTGTCAGAAATTCAGAAATTCTCGGCGGCCCATCTCAGTCCCTCTCCAGCCAGGCACGTATTTGGAGTTCCTGCGCTCTGGGCACTGTCAGCAGTGCGCCCCCTCCATCGTGCCACGCCCCCCTGCAGACAGAGGAGTAGCTAAAGGGAGCCTAGAGGTTCCCATTATGGTTGGAGTAGATGGTTGCTAGTTGACCGCCACCATGTCACATCAGCAAGGAGGTGGCAGTCATGTTTTGGGTCATAATCATGTGGAGACAGCTAGTTTGCCCCTATAGGGTCCATGAAGGCGTGAAAAGGACCACGGCAAAGTATATATACTTTTAGACTGACCACTTTTTTTCTTCGTACAAAATCATCCCCATGCATGACAATGCACCATCTCTTGGTACAGAGCATAGCCCTGAGTAATTGGCTGCTATGGACATAAAAGTAGAGAAAACCATGGTGTGGCTACCAGTCTCCCCTGATCTCAGCCCTATTGAGAAACTTGGAAGTACCATTAAGCAAAAAAAATCTAAGATGCTGTAAGACCTTAACCATCAAACCAGCAGCTCTGGGAGTCAATTCTGACATCCTGCAAACAAATGCAATCTTAAAACATCCAAAACCTGACAAGTGCAATAAATGCAATATTTGTGAAGGTGATATCAAAGAAAGGCGATATACAATTTGAGACATACTGGCAGGATGTTTTCATTGTGAGCCCCAATGGGGACAGTGTTGATGATGTATGTAAAGTGCTGTGGAGTTCATAGTGTAATATAAATGTAAAAAAATATTTCTTCATATGTCGTCACAATACCGGGATCTGAGGATCTTCTATTTCGAGGTCAGGGGCTCTCTGATGCCATGTCGCTACCTGTCTCGCTGTCGTCCTCTTTTGACACTGCAGTGCGGTGGACAAGAGGGCATTAACTGGTTAATAACAAGAAGTAAGCCATAAACCCCCCATACCATGTCCAGCAGACATTGTAGGATTACTAGATGGATTTTATTATTAGGGCACGGACACACTGGGGTGAAACTCGGATAAGTGCAATGTGTGATTTTATCGCAGTGCAGTCAGTTAATCAACGTCTGAAACACATTGACGAGTGTCGGACGCTTTTTTCTCATCCAGATTCTGGATGGGAAAAAAGTCACAACATGCTGCGACAGTCTGCGATTCATGTGCGAGACTCGCCAATGCAAGTCTATAAGTCCGACAAAATCATGGACCGCACACTGACAGCACACGGACCATCCGAGAGGCATCTGTTTTTTTCACTGATACATTATCATTCTTCAGCTGAGACAACTGTAAAATGCTCCTGTAAATAGCAGTAATAGCTGCTGAGAAACAAAACAGATTGCACATGGATGTGATCTAAGAAAACTGTCGGACACTCGCGCAGCATTTGGATGTCCCAGTGGCCAGCCACACAGACAGCCCGCCACAGCCACACACAGAGCCACAACCACACAAAAACAGTTAGCCACATAGACAGACAGCCACATAGACAGCTACACAGACGCAGAGAGCCACACAGAGAGACACAGCCACATAGACAGCCACACACATAGCCACAGCCAGCCACACACAGAGCCACAGCCAGCAACAGACAGCCATAGCCAGCCACACACACAGGCACACACAGACACAGCCAGCTACACACACAATATCAGCCACATACATACAGCCACACACATACAGCCACACACATAGCTAGCCACACAAACACAGCCACACACAGCCAAAGCCAGCCAGCCAGCCACACATACAGCCACACACATACAGCCAGCCACATAGACAGCCACACACGCAGCCAAAGCCAGCCACACACAGGCGCAGCTACCCACACACACAGACACAGCCAGCCACACACACAGCGAGCAATATAGACAGCTATAGCCAGCCACACACAGACATACAGCCAACCACACAGCCAGCCACACACACACACACACACAGTCAGCCACACACAGCCAAGCAGCCCCAGCCACACACACACAGTCAGCCACACACAGCCAAACAGCCCCAGCCACACACAGCCAGCCACGCAGCCTCAGCCACAGCCATGCAGCCACAGCCAACCCCAGCCAGCTACAACCACGCAGCCCCAGCCACACACAGACATAGTTGTTAGGAACACACAGCCAGCCACAGCCACATAGCCCCAGCCACATAAAGACACAGTCAGACACACAGACAGCTACATGCAGCCACGCAGCCCTAGCCACACATAGACACAGTCAGCCACACAGACACATTTTGCCACACACAGCCAGAGCCCCAGACACACAGAGACTGCCCCAGCCAGACACACAGAGACTGCCCCAGCCAGGCACACAGAGACTGCCCCAGCCAGGCACACAGAGACTGCCCCAGCCAGGCACACAGAGACTGCCCCAGCCAGGCATACAGAGACTGCCCCAGCCAGGCACACAGAGACTGCCCCAGCCAGGCACAAAGAGACTGCCCCAGCCAGGCACACAGAGACTGCCCCAGCCTGGCACACAGAGACTGCCCCAGCCAGGCACACAGAGACTGCCCCAGCCAGGCACACAGAGACTGCCCCAGCCAGACACACAGAGACTGCCCCAGCCAGACACACAGAGACTGCCCCAGCCAGACACACAGAGACTGCCCCAGCCAGACACACAGAGACTGCCCCAGCCAGACACACAGAGACTGCCCCAGCCAGACACACTACCCACCACCACCAGCTGCTGCTGCAGCTCATCATGATGTTTATCTTTATGTCATGTTGCTGGCTCCTGCGCTGTGGAAGTTGGAACAACTTCCGGGGCCTGCAGTAGAGATGAGGAGGCGGGGCCCAGAGATTGACTGATGATAGGAGGACCCAGGGGATGTGAAGGGCCCACGTCACACAGGTCCTCTATCTCCAGTCAATCTCTCTGGGCCCCACCTCCTCATCTCTACTGCAGGCCCCTCCATGCCTCTGCTTCTCCTGGAGGGAGAGGAATTGCTGCAGTGCCGCCTCTCTCTCTGACATTGTCTCCTCCGCGGCGGGTCTGTTCACTGCCTGCTGCAGGGTGGGTGAGTGAGTCCGCGGCCCGTTTTTGTGGGTGGGCGGCCCTAGGTGGGGGCTATACCACCAGCCCAGGGGGCACTTGCCCCCCTGCCACCTGGGCCAGTCCGCCCCTGCGGAGGAGGAAGAAGCAGCAGATGTGGTTGATGTGGGGGACGGTGTTCGGTGAGGCCTGCTAGGCCCTTTTTTAGTGCAGTAATTTTGCCAGAGTAACACATGGTGCTAGGCTATGTTGCACTTCATGCATGTAGTTGTCAAATTTTTGGGTTTCTTCCCTCTATTGAAGTTTTTTTTTTTTACAAATTTTGCTAATAACACAAGTTGGGTCATCGTTTGTGGTGTCAAAAAAAGCCCAGGCTAGGCAACCCTTGCCGCCTCTGACAACTGCAAACTCACGACTACTGCTTTCCAGAGCCAGAGTTGTGGCTGAGGATGCAGTGCTTGTCGTGCTTGCAGCCCTCAATTTCTGTGTGGGAAGACGCAACCTAACCTCCTCATCTACCTCCTCCTCTTCTGCCGAGCTACTCAACTGCATAACTCTGGGTTGTTTCCAAGTGGGATCTCAAACTTTATGATCATCCTCTCTATTACCCTCTCCTCACAATGAGCCACCCTCCTCTTCTTCCTGCACTGAACACACAGTACAGTGTGGGTGATCCTTGGTTATCATCATCATTACCTCCAACCCCGGGGTTAACGTCTGGTGACAAAGGTCTGGATTCTGCTGGGACTCTACTTTGTCCATCGTTGCAGATGCTTTCCTCCTCTAGAGTATGTGAATCTTTGGAGCAGACCTCTGATGCCAATGTATTAGAATGTGTGAACATCTCTGCAGAATCACCCATCTGTGCATCCCCACAATCAATTGTATAGTTGGAGAGTTGTGACACGGGGAGACACATGGTAAATTGGGGTGCCACCTCTGAGGACTGTAATGTGTGTTATGTTGAGCTGAAGGAACAGGAGGACAGGCCACTTTATGCTGTGCTTGCCATGAACTGTAGCAAAAGCTCTTTCTGGGCCTTATCTATAGGGATGGGCGAGTCTACTCGCTAGGACTCGGGACTCGGCGATTCTGAAGGTACTCGCAGGACTCGTTACTCGGCGAATCTCCCAGCTTGGACTCGCACAGTGACGAGTCCAATGGAATTCAATGGCAATAAGCTTGACTCTTCACAGATACCCGCTGTCAGCAGCGAGTCTGAGCGAGTCTACGATTCCGAGTCCTACGAGTCTACGATTCCGAGTCCTGTATACTGTATTCGGGAGTCGGACTCTCGAATACAGAATATGATTATGTTCCGAGTCAGCACAGCGTGCGTGTTAGGTCAGAAAACTTGTGAAGATAGCCAATCATAGTCAGTAATGGCATAGCAAAGTTGGTTGTGTCAGGACTATGATTGGCTGCTGTCCATCGTGATGCCTATGTCATGTATGACAGGCAAGGCAGTATATAAGGCTTGTCCCCGCCATTTTGGCCACATTCCTGAGACGATCTGACCTAGTATAGGGAGAGAGAGATATATGCTGGAGCAGATCAGGGATTGTCAGTGTAGGGAAGATTCCTTATATTAACCCAAAAAGCTCTTCTGAGAGCTAGGAGGAGGACAGAGTAGTGCTGTGTAGGCAGGCAGGCAGGCAGGGAGGGAAGGAAGGAGAAGCCTTACAGAGCACACAGGACGGACCTCATAGCTTAGCTTACTCACTCAGCTTTGCTAACAGCTGCAGTCAGAGGCTTAGCTGAGGTGCTGTTTCCTTTTTGTTTTTGCACCAGATCGATTTTTGTTCCTAATAAGCCATAGAGCGTTATTTTTTCTGTGGCAGACCAGTGCGTTGCTGCTCTCCTACCTTTAAATAGCACGTACACCACCTTAGGGCCCTTTCACATCAGCGTTTTTTTGAAATCGCGGCAGATGCGGTGAAAAAACCGCATCTGCCGCGATTACCGCATACCGGCTGCACTAGCGGCGCTGTTGCGGTTTTTGCCATGCAAAGTATAGGCGGACTTGCGGCAGGTGCGGCAAGTGCGGTTTTGCACTTGCGGCAGGTGCGGCCGCGAAAAAAACCGCGGTCAGCCGCGGTTTTTTTCGCGGCCGCACCTGCCGCAAGTGCAAAACCGCACTTGCCGCACCTGCCGCAAGTCTGCCTATACTTTGCATGGCAAAAACCGCAACCGCGCCGCAAGTGCAGCCGGTATGCGGTAATCGCGGCAGATGCGGTTTTTTCACCGCATCTGCCACGATTTCAAAAAAACGCTGATGTGAAAGGGCCCTTAGGGAGTGTAGTGTGCGGCTTCACTGCCAAGTGTGAGCGCGCACACTTACCCCGCCAGCAAGTGACGCATACAGCAACACCAAACCACATCTCGGTGGCTGTGCGCACTTAAAACCAATTTTTTTAGGGAGTGTAGTGTGCGGTGTGTTTGGACTCGCACTCTTTCAGAGACACATCAGCGAGTTGTAAATGTCATTATTCGCTATTACTCGGTTCCCTATTCATTAACATTGGACTCGCTGGACTCGCAACGAGTCCCGAGTCCTTGACTCGGACTCGTTGGGGTCTTGCGATTCCGAGTCTTTTAGGACTCGCCCATCTCTACTTATCTACAACAGAGAGACTGAAGGAGGCTGTCCAGTAATAGAAGTTTGTCACTCTGCTTGGGATACAATGAGCTAGTGTTTTGTCAGTACAGATTTCAGTAACATTAGCAGTAGTACCTAACCCACGCACACCTCAAACACCAAGTCTACTACCCTTTCCAACAACCCTTTTCCCCTTCTTCTTTCCACCACAACCTCAGGATTTCCCACTAATGTTTTGTGCACACAGATTTGGAATCCACTTGTTTGAGGCCAAACCACTACCATTTTAGAACAAAATGAAGGATTTCACAATCACTGGTTAGAGGCAAAACACAGCCTTTTTAGCGAAAACTGAAGGATTTAGGAATCATTGTTACAGGCAAAAAAATGTCTTTTTTAGGGGAACTGAATGATTTTGAAATAACTACTTTAAGGAAAATATTAGATTAGAATCTGAGAGTCCTCAGTGGCTGATATCTTTTAATGGCTAACTGAAAAGATGGTAAGAAAAAGGAAAGCAAGCTTTCAAGACTCTATGGCTTCTTCATCAGGTTAATAATGACACAAATTCTGAAGACACACATATATACATATACAGGCTAGGATGACTCTTTAGTAGAAATTGAAGGATATAGCAATAACTGGCTACAGGCAACAAAATGCCTTTTTAGCAGAAAGTGAAATATTTTGCAATCATTGATTTGAGGCAAAAAAATGCCTTTTTAGTACAAACTGAAGGATTTGACGGTCACTGGTTAGAGGCCAAACACAACCTTTATGGTACCTTTACACGCAGCTACAGGTAACAGGTTTTCCACAGGTAACTTACTGGTTGCAGTGAAATCATGGAGACATGGTTCTATCTTGTTGCTGTGTACAAATGGAACTATGTCTCCATGATTTTACTGCAACCAGTAAGTTACCTGTGGAAAACCTGTTACCTGTAGCTGCGTGTAAAGGTACCATTAGAGAGGAAACTGAAGGATTTTGCAGTCACTGCTTTGAGGCAAAAAATGCATTTTTACTACAAACTGAAAGATTTGACAATCACTGGTTGGAGGCCAAGCACAGCCTATTTAGGGGAAACTGAAGGATTTTGCAATCACTGCTTCGAGGTAAAAAAAATGCCCTTTTAGTACAAACTGCAGGATTTGGCAATCACTGGTTAGAGGCAAGACATGCATTTTTAGGGGAAAGTTAAGGATTTGGCAATCACTGCTTTCAGGCAAACAAAATGGCTTTTTAGCATAAACTGAGGGATTTTGTAATCACTGGCGAGTGGCCAATTACTTCGGTTTTTAGAGGACACACTAATATTTCGTGTGGCTCTGGTAACGCACACAGAGTTAGTAATCACACTTGTTCTCAGCACAAAATGCCTACGCCCGGATGGACCATCTCTTCCCCCTATTCTATCTAAAAAGTGATCAAGTAGCTAGCTTTCTTTTAGTGTAGCACGGATGGAGAAACATGGAGCAGCATGGACCAGCAGCAGCACTGTTCTTAAAGGGACTCTGTCACCAGGTTTTGGCCATTCCACCTGACAGCAGAATTATGTAGACATAGCGACCCTGATTCCAGCGATGTGTCACTTACTGGGCTCCTTGCTGTCATTTTCATAAAATTACTGTTTTCTCTCCTGCAGATTTAGCAGCTCCTAAGGGCACCTTCACACTGGCATTTGGAATGCAGCACACTGAACGCAGCAAAACACTTGTGCACATGCGTTCCTATGTTTAACATGGGAACGCATGTGCCTGCGTTTGGCTGCATTCGGTTGCGTTTGTGCTCGGATGCGCACAATTATTGCGCCCTCCGAGCTCCCCCCGAATGCAGCATGTTGCATTTTTTGTGCATTCGCGGGCACTTGTTTTATCTGCAAGCGCCCGCAAGCGCACAAAGAATGCATTGAAGTTAATGGATCCGCAGTGTCATCCGCATGACAGCGCAGGAGAACACTGTGGATCTCATTGAAATCTCTCCCGGCGGCCACCGGGAGATCAGCTACAGCCGCTGCTGCTATCCCGCCGGTGTCGGTGCTGGAGATTTGAAGAAACAGCTGATCTGACAGCTGTTTAAATCTCCCGCGCCGACACCGAATAGGTGAAGTCGGCACTGAAGATTTAAAGCAGCGATGAGCTGTTTCTTATCTCCTGCACCGACATCACCCTATTCGGTGTCGGCGCGGGAGATTTAAACAGCTGTCAGATCAGCTGTATCTTCAAATCTCAATCAAAAGGGAAGAATCTGGGCACTAGAGGGCTGGATTTAATTTTAGGCTGGTCTCAGCTCCCTGCAGTTAGGTGTTGCACAAGTCTGAGCAGAGCTTTAGTCAAATATTTCGAAGAAAAGACGGCACTCATCATTGATAGAAGGTTTCTTTTAATCCATTTTAATCCATCGGGATTGGACCCGTGGAAGCCTAACCAGGCCAAACATGCGCCCGTCGTCCTCCCCACACCTCCCTCCCCACCACTTAAACGTATGTAACCTACACTTTCTAAGAAAGAAATGGATTAAAAGAAACCTTCTATTAATGGTGAGTGCTGTCTTTTCTTCTAAATATATGTTTCTTCAAATCTCCCGCTCCGACATCGGCGGGAGATCAGCTGTGTCGGGAGAAGGAGATCTCTGCCACTGATCTCCTCCTCCCGGCCGCCCCCGAGACAGCTGATTGGCTGACCGGGGTGCATACTAATGTAAACGCATGCGGAGATTCTCCGCTGCGTTCACATTAATATGGCTGCGTTTGCACTGCGTTTGCATCTGCATGCCATACGCATGTAGACACAAACGCCAGTGTGAAACCACCCTAAATATGACTGGACTACTTGATCCCGAATCGGATCTGGCCGTGGTGTGAAGCCGGCCTAAGAGTCTAGAAATTTTTCAAGGAACCAAAAGTAATTGCACAATTGTCTCAAAATCTCTTTAATGGGCTGCATGGTGATTCTGTTGTTAATCCATAATAAAGTAAGCAGGTAAAAGGTCTGGATTTGTTTCCAAGTGTGGCAATTACATTTGGAAGCTTTTGCATGCACATCATGTGATTAAAGGAGCTTTAAACTGAAGAGAGACAGACCATCATTAGACTTGAAAAAAAAGAAGAAATCCATCAGATAGACAACAAAAGTATTAGGAGTGGCCAAATCAACAGTTTGGTAGATTTTGCAAAACAAAAAGCACACTGGTGAAGCTTGGGAACTCGAAGACGCCTGGACATAAAATGCAAACAATTATCAGCCTTAAAAATAGGGCAGATTAAATTAATCTAAAAAAATATCAAAACAAGTCAGCTCTGCTCTGGAGAAGCATTCTATGGACAGATGAAACTAAGATCAACCTGTACCAGAATGATGGGAAGAAGAAAGTATGGAGGCGGCTTGAAATGGTTCATAATCTAAAGCATACCACATCCTCTGTAAAACATGGTGGAGGCAGTGTGATGGTCGGGCATGCATGACTTTCCTTGGCACTGTCACTAGTGTTTATTGATTATGTGACTGCTGAAAGAAGCATCCAGATGGATTCAGATGAAATCCGATGTGCATAGGGCTATACTTTCTGCCAGATTCAACCAGATGCAGCAAGGTTGATTGGACAGCGCTTCACAGTACAGATGGACAATGATGGAAAATATCATGAAAGCAATCCAGGAGTTTTTGTAAGGTACAGCTGTGGAATATTCTGCAATGTCTGAGTTATTCACCAGATCTCAACCCCATTGAGTATGTACACCGACAAGCAAAAGGGTAACACTGTTTTGAACTTTTGACTTTTAGGCTCCATATCACACCATCCAATAAAGCTTTCAGCATGAGACTACCTTCATTTTATAGACAATCTTGGGTATCTCATATATAACCTTGACTTGCACCTATTTATTTAGCATAAGACTAGTTTAACAGATTCTTATCATGTCACTGTAATGTTACTGTTTTGCTCCTGTTCTTTGAAAAATATTTTTCTACTTATATACTAAAAATTACACCTTGTTCTCACATTCCCCAATAGCAGGCGAGGGGAAAGGTCAAATAACATCTGCACATTTGCACCATAATACTTTGGTCTGCACTCAGAACAGCAAAGAGAATTCAGGTGTGCAGGAGCACATTGGATGAGACTGTGTGGATAATGTAAGATGCGTTATCCACATGAAGCAGGGAATAAGAATGGCACCAGATCCAGACCAGCAAACCCCATCGGACTGGACTGCCTCATAGGTACAGTCATATGAAAAGGTTTGAGCACAACTCTTAATCTTACTATTTTTTTTTGTTTAAAATTGTTTTTTTTGCAACAGCTATTTCAGTGTGATATATGTACTAACTGATGGACACAGTAACATTTCAGGAAAGAAATGAGGTTTATTGTACTAACCGAAAATGTGAAATATGCATTATTTCAAAAATTGACAGGTGCAAAAGTATGGGCACCTCAACAGAAAAGTGATATTAATATTTAGTAGATCCACCTTTTGCAAAAATAACAGCCTCTAGTCGCTTCCTGTAGCTGTTAATGAGTTCCTGGATCCTGGATGAAGGTATTTTTGACCATTCCTCTTTACAAAACAATTCCAGTTCAGTTAAGTTTGATGGTCGCCGAGCATGGACAGCCCGCTTCAAAACATCCCACAGATGTTCAATGATATTCAGGTCTGGGGACTGGGATGGCCATTCCAGAACATTATGGTTTCCGCCCCCTTCACTCCACAGAAACTGCCCTCATCAAAGTGACCAATGACCTTCTGACAGCAAAACGTAATGGCGACCACTCTCTGCTTATTCTTCTTGATCTCTCTGCAGCTTTTGACACTGTCGACCATCAGCTCCTACTTTCCATGCTGCACTCTATTGGCATAAAGGACACTGCTCTCTCCTGGCTCTCCTCCTATCTTTCTGACCGCTCTTTCAGTGTGTCTTTTGCTGGCTCCACTTCTTCCCCTCTTCCCCTCACTATTGGAGTCCCTCAGGGTTCAGTCCTTGGCCCTCTCCTCTTCTCTCTCTACACGGCCCCGATTGGACAGACCATCAGCAGATTTGGCTTCCAGTACCATCTTTATGCTGATGACACACAACTATACACTTCAGCTCCTGACCTTACCCCTGCGGTAGTAAAGAACACCAATGACTGTCTAGCTGCAGTTTCCAATATCATGTCCACTCTCTATTTGAAACTAAACCTTTCCAAAACTGAACTTCTTCTGCTCCCCCCATCCACTAACCTCCCTAAATCGGACATCTCTCTCTCAGTATGCGGCACTACGATAACGCCTAGGCAGCAGGCTCGCTGTCTGGGTGTTATGTTTGACACCGATCTCTCCTTCTCCTTCCACACGCAATCTCTCGTCCGCTCCTGTCGCTTACACCTGAAGAATATCTCTAGAGTCCCGCCCCTTTCTCACCCTGGAAACAACAAAAACCCTCACCGTGGCCCTAATCCATTCCCGCCTTGACTATTGCGGCCTCCCCCTCACCAGACTTTCTCCTCTGCAGTCCATCCTTAATGCAGCAGCCAGGATCACCCATCTGGCCAATCGTTACTCAGATGCCTCTGCTCTGTGCCAGTCATTGCACTGGCTGCCCGTATATTACAGGATCAAATTCAAATTGCTTGTTCTCACCCACAAAGCTCTTCACAGTGCAGCTCCCCCCTACCTCTCCTCCCTCATCTCTGTCTATCACCCCACCCGCTCTCTACGTTCCTCAAATGACCTTCGACTAACATCTGCACTAATCCGATCCTCCCACTCCCGGCTCCAAGACTTTTCCAGAGCTGCACCAAAACTCTGGAATGCTTTACCCAAAGAAATCAGGACTATCCACAACTTGCATGGCTTCAGACGATCCCTAAAAACGCATCTTTTTAAGGCGGCCTATCATACTCCCTAATAAGTCCATTGTACTGTAGACAGTGAAGGGGCTATCCCTCTGGACATTACTCTTCTACAAACTCCACCAAACCATAAAGGTCTACACAGACTGTATAATGACCATCCATGTAAGCTTAGCCCTATACCCCATTTCCTCAAGATGCCTGGACCACCAGTGCAATAAGCCCCGGCACCTTGTGCAACCCCTATCCCGTTGTAGATTGTAAGCTCTTTTGAGCAGTTTCACCTTCATTTCTTGCTTTATTTATTGTATTTTTTTTTTCACATTGATTGTATCCAATTATTGTACTTTATTTGTTCTCTATTGTAATTACTTACTGTATTTTCTGTACTCTAACCCTACATTGTAAAGCGCTGCGGAATATGTTGGCGCTATATAAATAAAGTATTATTATTATTATTATAATTGTTCCTCTGCATGAATGCATGAGTAGATTTGGAGCGGTGTTTTGGATCATTGTCTTGCTGAAAGATCCTTTCCCGGCGTAACTTCAGCTTTGACACTGATTCTTGAACATTATTCTCAAGAATCTGCTGATACTGAGAGGAATCCATGCGACCCTCAACTTTACAAGATTCCCGATGCCGTCATTGGCCACACAGCCCCAAAGCATGATGGACCCTCCCCCAAATTTGACACTGGGTAGCAAGTGTTTTTCTTGGAATGCTGTGTTTTTGTGACGCCATGCATAATGCCTTGTTGTATGACCAAACAACTCAATCTTTGTTTCATCAGTCCACAGGACCTTCTTCCAAAATGAAACTGGCTTGTCCAAATGTGCTTTTGCATACCTCAGGCGACTCTATTTGTGGCATGCATGCATAAACGGCTTCTTTCGCATCACTCTCCCATACAGCTTTTCCTTGTGCAGTGTGCGCTGTATTGTTGACCAATGCACAGTGAAACCATCTGCAGCAAGATGATGCTGCAGGTCTTTGGAGGTGGTCTGTGGATTGTTCTTGACTGTTCTCACCATTCTTCTTCTCTGCCTCTCTGATATTTTTGTTGGCCTGCCACTTCTGGCCTTTACAAGAACTGTCCCCGTAGTCTTCCATTTCCTTACTATGTTCCTCACAGTGGAAACTGACAGGTTAAATCTCTGAGACCACTTTTTGTATCCTTCCCCTGAACAACTATGTTGAACAATCTTTTTTCAGATCATTTGAGAGCTGTTTTGAGGAGCCCATGATGATACTCCTCAGAGAAGATGCAACTAGGAGAACAACTTGCAAGTGAATACCTGAAATAGCTTTTCTCATGATTGGATACACCGGGCTATGAAGTACAAAGCTCAATGAGGTTACAAAACCAATTTAGTGCTTCAGTAAAAAGTAGTTAGGAGTATTCAAATCATGAAAATCAGAAGGGTGCCCATACTTTTGCACCTGTCAAATTTTGAAATAATGCACATTTCACATTTTTGGTTAGTACAATAAACCTCATTTCAAACCTGAAATACTACTGTGTCCATCAGTTATTACATATATCACACTGAAATAGCTGTTGCAAAAAAACAATTTTAAACAAAAAAAAAGAGTAAGATCAAGAGGGGTGCCCAAACCTTTTACATTATACAAATAGGATTGGGGACTTACTGTATATACAGCATCCAGTGGCGTAACTGTAGCCTGGCAGGTCCCGATGCGATATGCAGACCGGGGTCCTACAGGAGTGCATTGCACCCTTACACGGGTGAGGAGCGGGGAGGGGGGTGCTGGCAGGCGCTGCTGATGAGGAGATCGGAGCTGCTGGCCGGCGCTGCTGAGGAGCGGGAGGGGGGTGCTGCTGGCCGGTGCTGCTGAGGAGCGTGGGGGATGGGGCAGCAGATGAGAGGAGAGGTGGGGCGGGATCAGCAGCAGAAAGCAGGAAGTTTCCCTCCCGTCGCCTCCTCTCCTCTACCACACAGAGCTGCGGTCGCGGGAGGCGGCTGGAGGCGCAGGCCCCGCTACAGGGAGGCAGTGGCCCCCCTACAGGTCCGGGCCTGGTCTTAGCCGTGACTGCTGTGACCGTGATCGTTACGCCACTGACAGCATCCTATAATGCTGTATATAAGAGCTTGCTCTTTGTGCCGCAGTTTAAATGGAAAAAACCTTTAATTTGAGAATCGATGACATGGCTTTTACCATAACATTAAATAAAATGTCCATTTTGTAATCTTGTTTAACATGTGACATTGTTTCTGACCAGCTGTTTTGTGTCTGAATGGAACAATAAAAATAACATAGCGATTTCTCCTATTACAATTGATGACATCAGGTAGAACAATACCTTAAACCAGGTGGCCTTCAACATCCTTGGATGCACATTCAATTGAAATGTTTTGCTGTGCAGGGACAAGTTCTCTGCACTGCAAAGCTAATTCAATGCAATGCACATTCAACTAAAAAAAAGTGCTGATGATGGCTGGGATAGAGACATTACTTTAATATGGGTACTTAGATGGGGAAATGAATACAAAAAAGGGACCAGGGCAGGGTATTGCTAAAAGATTGACACCAGGATAGGACATTACCACAATATGGGAGGGGCATTACTACTAGAAGGGGACGAGGTTGGGCCGTTACTATATAATAGAGACCAGGATAAGACATTATTACTATTTGGTGATCTTGGTGAATACATTACAAGAAGGGGACCAGGATAGGGCATTACTACAAGATGGGAACCAGGACACAGACAGCTACAGAAGAAGAGAGGACCTTGCCTGCGAGGGCTCACAATCTACAAGGGATGGATAAACAGGATGGGGACATTTTTATAAGATGGGAACCAGAATGGGGATCAGGATGGGCACTTTACTACAAGAATGGGACCAATATGCGGTACATTATTACAAGATAAGGCCCAGGATGAGGGCATTACTAGAGTATGAGGACTAGGATGGGCACATTACTACAAGAAGAAGCCAAGGATGTGGCACATTACTACAAGGAGAAGACCAGGAAGAGGCAGTACTACAAGAACAGGACCTGAATGGGACATTACTATAAGATAAGGACCAGGGTGGGGGCATTGCTACATTATGTGGATCTGGATGTGGACATTACTACAAGAAGGGGACCAGGATCGGGTATTACTATAAGAAATGGTCCAGGATGGGGCATTAGTATTATTATTATTTTATTTTTATTATTATTATAATTATTCTTCTTATTATTATTATAATAGTACCATTTATTCCAAGGCACTTTACATGTGAAAAGGGATATACTTAGTAAACACAAGTACAGTAATCATGAACAATACAAGGAAGGTATAGGAGGATAGAGGACCTGCCCATGAGGGTTCATTGTCTACAAGTAATGGGTAAACAGGATTGGGACATTCCTACAAGGTGAAGACCAGAATGGGGACATTGCTAAAATATGTGGACAATGTTTGGCACATCACTACAAAAAGGGGACAAGTTTAACGCAAGAAAAAGATTTGCCATATGTGTATAAAGCGAGCACGCCGATTTATGTTCAAAAAGTGAATTAGCTTTATTTACAAGTACATGGACAAACATATTAAAACAATTTAAAAACATACACAGGGGCCCCAAACACTTCTGACCATATTGCACAAGAGTTCATAGAGGGAATATTATAACATCAATAAGAGCAGCTGTGAAACTCTGAAATCCTTCAGCATATAGGAATATTGCCAAGTGTAATGTACAATAATTAGATCTGCCTCTTTAAGAAAACTAGGTCTGTTGTATGATGGGTAAGGAGAAGAAGGAGGTGAGAGATTAAGTTTTGGTTTCACTTTTGGAGCATGCTGCTGGAAAGATTGTTCTGCTATATGATGGAGAAAGATAGAAGACAAGAATAAAGTACAGTTGAAGTTTACTCTTGTGAATGCCTCATATCGTGGGAATACTACAACTGGCGACGAGGATGGGATGATATAACCACTGGCTGCTGTGAGTACTGATCCCTGTTTACTGCTTCACATACCAGCATCACTGAGAGACTCTATCATGGCTGAATACTTACACAGATTCCCACAGTTTGATATGACTGATGCTACTAATCTCTCCCATAACTGGAGAAAATGGCTAAACAGATTTGAGAACTTTCTAGAAGCTGTGGACATAAAAGAGGAGAAACGAAGGAAGGCTGTACTCTTGCATTGTGCAGGTTCAGGAGTCTATGATGTATACAGCACATTACCTGCAGCCGAGACAGACACATACAGGAATTGCACCAAAGCTCTCACTGACTACTTCAATCCCAAACAAAATATCAGATATGAAAGATACAAATTCAGAATTGCTAAGCAGCTCCCAGAAGAATCCATAGACACCTATGTCACCCGGCTGATAGAGCTGGCACATGGATGTGCATTCACAGATGTAGATGATGAAATTCTAACCCAAGTAATTGTCACCTGCTCATCCAATAACATAAGGCGCAAGGCTCTACAGCAGGATCTCTCCGTACATGATTTACTCAAAATGGCCCGTACTATAGAAACAGCAGATCATCAGGCTACTGCAATGGAGAGTGGGGATCATTTACATGTGCATAATCTCAAGCATAAGAATACCCAAGACAAGCAAACCCCAAAACAGAGATAATGCTATAGATGTGGACAGGATTTCCCTCACCACCGGAACAAATGTCCAGCTATAGGACAGACATGCAGTAAATGTGGAAAAGGGAATCATTTTGCAGCTGTCTGCAGGTCAGCACAATACAAGTCTTCTCTGCCTCTGACAAAGCCCGCAAATATAAAAATGATAAATCAGGACACAGAAGAAATGTCTGGGACGGAAAACTATGTGTTTACCACTTCTGCCACTGGCTCCGTACAGTCTCCCTGCATCACACTCCTAATCTGCAACACCAATATCACCTTTACAATAGATACGGGTGCCTCAGTGGATATTATAGACAGCACTGCATATGAACAATTGAAAAATAAACCAGTTTTACAGCAAGTGAACACAAAAATCTTCCCATATGGATCTACAACACCTCTAGCCACAAGAGGACAATTTGACACGGAAATCAGCTATAAAGAAAACAGGCATAAAACCACTTTTCACACATTACAAGGATCGGGAGGCTGTCTTCTCAGCTATCACACTGCATTGAAGCTAGGTCTCATCCAGATTATTCATACCATAACTGACCCGGCAGATATGGATGTACAGGCCATGGTAAACAGTTTTCCCTCCTTATTTAATGGTTTGGGGAAATTAAAGGACTCTCAAATACATCTTCATGTGGACGACAGCGTTCGTCCGGTAGCCCAACCACATAGACGTATTCCTTTTCACCTGAGAAAGAAGGTGGAAAAAGAACTTCAATTCCTCATGGATGAGGACGTCATTGAAACTGTTACTGGTCCCACTCCGTGGGTCTCCCCACTTGTGGTAGTCCCAAAACCAAAGACTCCAGAGCAGGTGAGACTGTGTGTTGACATGCGCCTACCCAACACCGCTATCCAGAGAGAAAGACATATCTCACCCACGATTGATGACATCATTCATTTATTAAATGGAGCGACCGTCTTTTCAAAGCTCGACCTCAATAAAGGCTATCACCAATTAGAACTGAGTCCAGAATCCAGATACTTAACAACATTTTCCACACATGTGGGCCTCAGGAGATATAAAAGATTGACTTTTGGAGTCTGCTCAGCAGCAGAAATTTTTCAGGATGCGATAAGGAGCGTCATTCAACACGTTCCAAATGCCTATAATTACAGTGATGACATACTGGTGTTTGGTAAAACTCAAGCTGAACATAATCGTGCTCTATACAACATCTTTGAATGCCTGCTCTCTGCTGGACTCACTTTAAACAAAGAAAAGTGCGAATTTGATAGAAGTTCATTAGAGTTCTATGGTCACATCTTCTCGGCAAAAGGAGTACAACCTGATCCTAAGAAAGCAGAATCCATCAAAACAGCCTCAATTCCACAAACTGCCAGTGAAGTACGCTCTTTTCTTGGAATGGCAAGCTACTGTGCTAGATATATTCCAAATTTTTCAACTGTCAGCAGTCCATTAAGAGAACTTACAAAGCAAAATTGTGTTTTTCAATGGTCCCAAGACTGTCAGACCTCCTTTGAAGCAATTAAAAATGAACTTTGCTCAACCACTACCATGGCTTATTTTGATCCGGCACTTCAACCCGAATTAATTGTGGACGCCAGTCCCGTGGGGCTGGGTGCTATCTTAGCACAATATAAGGATAATAATCAAGATCCTCACATCATTTCTTATGCAAGTAAAAGTTTAACAAGCACTGAAAAGAAATATTCACAACCTGAAAAAGAAAGCTTGGCAGTTGTCTGGGGATGTGAACATTTTCACTTATTTCTCTATGGAGCTCCCTTCACCATTGTCACTGACCATCAAGCACTCCTTACGATCTTTGGAAATCCTAGAGCTAAAATGCCTGCACGCATTGAACGATGGGGTCTACGTCTACAGGACTATAACTACAAAATTGTTCACAAACATGGAAAATACAGCAATCCGGCTGACTATCTTTCAAGACATCCTATGAATGATGCCTCACCTGAGCGATCCTCCATTGAAGAATACATACGCTTCATTACAGCTCATGCAGTGCCTAAAGCACTCTCCATTGATCACTTTGTGAATGCAACAATGAGTGACAAGACGCTATGTGCTTTAATAGAAATCATACAAAATCGAAGGTGGCATGAAATTCAAAAAGAAAAATTTCCCGAGTCTGAGATTGATCTGAAGGAATTAAAACTATTCTCAAGTGTACGGGATGAATTATCAGTCACTGAAGAACACCTCATTCTTCGAGGTACCAAACTGGTTGTACCTAAGACTTTGCGCAACTTAGTCATACAGATCGCACATGAAGGTCATCTGGGAATTGTTGGTACTAAAAAATTACTTAGAGAAAAAGTGTGGTTCCCAAACATGGATCAATTAGTGGAAGAGAAGACTAGACATTGCTCCACCTGTCAATTCATTACTCCATCATCAAACTTAGAACCACTGCAAATGTCTCCGCTACCCACTGCTGTCTGGGAGGAAGTGGCAGTCGACATATATGGACCATTACCCAATGGCCAGTACATTCTAGTAACAATTGATGAATATTCTAGATACCCTGTCATTTCGTTCATATCTTCAACATCTGCCACTAGTGTCATTCCAGAACTGGATGACATATTCTCTGCATATGGCATTCCAAGAGTGGTTAAAACAGACAATGGACCTCCGTTCAATGGACATGTGTTTACATAATTTTCTGAATACTTGGGGTTCAGTCACAGGAAAATCACACCTTGCTGGCCACAAGCCAATGGTATAGTAGAACGTTTCATGCGCACTATGGGGAAAAGAGTCAAGGCAGCAAGTCTGGAGCACACCCCGCTGAAACAGTCATTATACAAATTCATGCGCAATTATCGTAATACGCCACATTCTACTACTAATGCTGCTCCAGCTCATCTAATGTTCAACAGAACTCCACGGTATCCCTGATGTGACCAGTCATCCCTTACCAAGTGACTCTTCTGTGCGATCAGCAGACTCTGCTAACAAACAAGTTATGAAACGTTATGCAGACAGAAGGCGAAAGGCACAGCCAAGTGCCATCAAAAAAGGGGATGTTGTCATCGTGCGTCAAAAACCAACCAACCAGACCTCAGCTACTTATAATCCTGCACAATACAATGTTACTGATAAGAAAGGCAGCATGGTCACGGCTGAGCGAAATGGACACTTCATAACTCGATATTCTTCACATTTTAAAATCATACCGCAAAATGATGGTAATGATCTTCCTCTGGTGGAAGACTTGGTACTCGATGGTGGAGAGGATCACCCAGAAGTGACCAATTCTTCAATAATGGACACACTCACTGAGCCCAGACGCTATCCAACACGAGAAAGGAGGGCTCCATCGCGGCTTATTGAAGAAGTATAAAAGAGAAAAGAACAGAAAACATACAGAGTTCTTTTTGGTTGTTGTTTTTTTTGTTGTCTTTTGTGTTTTTTTTTTTTTTTTGTTGTTTCTCTTCGGTGCCTGATTTGAATAGACTAAATAGGCCAAAACCGACATATATATTTATTGGACATTTTCACATGGTTACATTGTCAGTGTATTTCTTCTAAGTTGTAAAAAAAAAAAAAAAAAAAAAAAAAAAAAAAAGGGGGATGATGTAATGTACAATAATTAGATCTGCCTCTTTAAGAAAACTAGGTCTGTTGTATGATGGGTAAGGAGAAGAAGGAGGTGAGAGATTAAGTTTTGGTTTCACTTTTGGAGCATGCTGCTGGAAAGATTGTTCTGCTATATGATGGAGAAAGATAGAAGACAAGAATAAAGTACAGTTGAAGTTTACTCTTGTGAATGCCTCATATCGTGGGAATACTACACCAAGTAAGGCATACAAAATGATATCAGAGTAAACAACTGTTTTCTAGTATTTTTATCAAATATTTCCCTCTGCAGGAAAAAATACTGGGTACAGGTGACAATATCAATCAATTACAAACATATGCCGCCGAAATCGGCATCACGATGTTGTGTATGTTGGTTGTTAGACAACTGGATCACATGATTTTGACATATTTCCGGTCTCAGCAATGCTTAGGAGTGGTAACCCAGTTACCGCGTCACATGATTGTGACGCACTTCCGGTCTGCCGTAAGTCATCAGGGACACAGGTAGTGGTAATTACTCATCAACTACACACCATTTAAAGCATTAATTTTGCAAGCATGTGGTATCCTCTGATGCAGCTGCATCCCCAGCAGTGGAACACGTGGGGTAGGGCCGCAAGGGACCCCTCACTTTCATGACCTCTGGGACTTGTAACTTGACTGACAAATACAGGGTACTCTAGTAGGGATATGGCATGGAGGGTTCATTTTGGGCATGGATGACTGGACCTGGGGATACTTGATAATTTATACATGAAACCACCCGCAGGTTGCGGCTATAGATAGCTGCTGCTGCTCAACAGTCTTCCTAGGCGTCGATGGTTGGGAGGCAGCAATGTTCTTAAGCCCTCTACGGATGGGTGGCCTACCGTAAGGTGGCCAAAGGTACCTGAGTGAGTTGGTAGTTGTGTATCTTGTGCCTTAGACGCGTTAAGAAAGTTCACAAACACAGCAGGTTGCAGTCTTCAGATCTTTTACTCACAGTCTTTGTGCAGCAGCCCACTGAGCACTCGGTTCTCAGGGGCAGGGATCCAGCTACTCACTGGTAGTAGGATTGTACGTAACTGGCACCCCTTGTCTGTCCTATCCAGGTTGTCTCACACAGTGCTTGCCTTGCCCGTCCTGCTATGCACCTCACCACACAGAGCTCTGAGTCAGTGGCTGTGGTCTTTTCCTAGGGGTTCCCCTGCAGTGTCTCCCTTAGCCCTATGGTTGCCACCTTTTCAGCAGATGTGCGCAGTTGTCGGCTGAGTCACCATGAAAGTGCCACGTCCTCTGGGTTGCTACTCTAGCCTGGTCTTCTGCACTAGTCTTTTGGGTTCCTGGTGCCCCTTGTGGCCTAGTCCCTCCACTTGCCTGCGCCTGACAATGGATACAAGACCAACAGGTGGACTGCTCTCTTCCCTTGCCTCTGGGACCCCCTCTTCCACTTGTAGCCACTTGGGGGATGTTCTGCTCTAGGGTTCGGCCTTAGGACGAGCTCCCACTTGCTCTATTCCTCTGGATACTACTCGGTTGTACGTTCTCTAGCTTCCCTGCAACTCGACCTTGGTGTTCAATGGCCTTTCCTCAGCCGTTCTACCACCTCTCCACAGCTGGTCACTCTCTTCTTCTGTTCAACTGTCATCTCTCCTTCTGTTAACTGTCGTCTCCAGTGTTCTAGATGTTTCTCCCTCTTTTTATACTCCTTGTCACGTGTCCCACATCATCTACGTGTGTTCTTCATGACCTCACTCCTTCGCAAGTGATCCCTCTAACTACTTCCTTCACCACCCAACCCCACTACAACCATACATATTGTGATCTTGGTGTCCTGGTACCGGCCTGTTCCCCCTTACCAGTGAGTGGGATACAACACCCTAACAGGGCTGCATTACCTTCGGCACCCCTGCGGGGGATTGCCACAGGACCCATCAGTGCAGGGAGGGAGGTACACCTTGGCACACACAGCACACAACACCTGCCATGCCAGACCTAGAGGGGGAGCCCCACTGGCTGTCTTTAAGCCAGATCCCCTATAAAGACCCAGGCCTGAGAGGAGGAGTCAGTTAGTACTGAAGTTAGTGACTGAGGAGTCAGTCGAAGGACTGGAAGGAGCTGGTTGCTGGGACCACGCCAGGCCCAGAACCAGGAAACCTGACCCAGCAGTGCAGCGCCATAGAGAGAGGGACAGAGGCCAGTGGAAGAGGTAGGAAGAAAGAAGATGGGAACATATCGAAGATCCCTTTAGCCCAACCGGACACCGGAATCTGAAACTGCTATTAATCTAGTGGTAGCAGAGAACACCTGGATCTAGTCCCCCTGAAGTAAAAGAAAGCAAGATACCAAACCTGACCAAGCATAGGACCAGGGGCCCAAGAAGAGAATAGGGATCCCCACAGAAAGGTCCTCATTGTCAGTTGTGGAGTAGCATCCTGAGAGGGAGGAGGACAGGTTCAGCTCCAGGCAGAATATACCCCAATCACCACACACACTAATAGAGGAGGCCTCGCAACGCTCCAAGGTGGACGTCCCAAACTGAACCGATAACCTGGTTACCCTCCTGGACCGTGCCTGTTACCGAACATCAGTAAAAAGGTACCGAAACAGAGACTATTGTGTGTGTGTGCCTGCTTCACTGCCGCCGCCTGCAGCATTCACAGCAGAACCGCTACTACTACTCCCCTCATCCTCCCCACTTCCATGAGGTAAAGCTCCACCTGTGGGAGCTGTACTACCAAAGCTGAATTCCCATCACCTCAGTGGCCAACCACAGCACTGGTAACCCTATTACCAGGTACCACAGGTGGAGTCACGTTACAAATCCCCCACCATCATCACCCCCACCCCGCCACTGAGGGTCCAGGGCACGGAACCGGGAACAGACCAGCAGTGATCCCCACCAAAGTAACCCACTGTCCCGGTATCCGAGTACCCCCTACCCTGTCGACCGACTCATACCTCTATGGTGACTGGATCCGCAGGGGCGCCACACTCCCCCCTCCTTAAATCCAGCCCGTCCTCGGGCTGCAAGAAAACAGAAAAACAAGAGGTATCAAAGACATGCAAATTTTTGTAATTCTATTTAACACGACCAATAACAATAAGAAGACTTTTCATGCCTTTAACGGGAGGTACGATTACTTTAATGCACATATAAAAGTAGAAAATCACGCATAAATAACTATTTACAGTCCCGCTAAGTCCAGTGTGAACCCTATCTGGGTATGCATCACACTGTCCTAGGTGTTAAGCAGGTGAGTGTCCTGCACTTAGTGTCTCCCTTTGTCTTTGGGGGGACCCACCACAAGTAAACCCCCAGTGCATGCCCTGGGCATGGCGACAGGGTTAAAGGGACCCATCCTTCAGCTACGGCAGTGGGTTTTTGTTTGTTGCGGTCTTACTGACATGCCGGCTGTAAAACCAACAGGGAGCACACCTTGGTGCTAACTATTTACATTTAAGTCCGGGCTACACACAGTCCATAGCCACTCAGTCCTTTTCCATACACATCATTACACTAGACATAATGAACAGACACTCATACCCTAACCGGGTTAGCAATAACAAACTATTTACAAGGCTGCATTGACAATCTCACCACATGTTGGACCGTGGCTTTTTCTGCAGCCCGGGTGGCACATCTCCGTCAGTACTACACAGCGCAGCCAGGTTTTTACAGCTGCTGCTGCCAATGACATGGGTTCAGACTACATAGCCACCTCTTTGATGCTGACTACTACTACTGTGATTCCTTCCAGCACAGTCTGTGTAGCAACATCTATGGTTCTGGGACGGGCCTCTCGAACTGGTTTGGATTGCTGGTGTAACCTCTGAGGCTGCACGGGCATGGCTGCCGGCTCAAATACCTGAGGCTCAGCTGTATAAGCAGGTGGCTCGTCCCTTACTAGATGGACATCCAGGGCATACCACCCCGCTCTCCCAGGTGCTGGGTGCAGGTGACTCTGTAATCAGGTTGCAGATTGCGACCATGGTGACCTTCCGGCAGGTGGGATTCTATGTCCCGCTGGGTCACAAAGAGTTCTCTGCCACTTCTCCGCTCCTTGACGAACCCCCAGCCTCTGTCCTGGTGGAACTGGACTACGGAACCCTTACAAATCGGGCCCCACTCTGGTGCCTTGGATCGGCAGACCCGCTGCTTTTCTTGCAGGTTCCGCTCCTCCATGGCAAGCCATTTAGCCTGCCGCTCCGCCTCTTCAGCTTTCCTCTGGGCCTCTTGCTTGGCCCACTGCTGGCAGCAGTATTCTGCCCAACAAAGGGTCTTTACCATGGGCCTTCCTTCTCTGGTCTCTCCCGGGAATCCCCTTAGTGAGTCTCCCTGGTCGACCCATCTGATAACTTCCCGCTCCCCATACACTTCCTCTATGGCTGACTAGGCCTCTAGCCGGGTCACCAATCTTTGTTGGACTACGGACTGGTCCCACTGTAATTTCTTACAATCCAGTCCTGGTGCTAGGGGGAACGGAGCGTCTAGGGGCCCTACCAGGTTGTCATCAGCCTCCGGGGGAACATAAGTATCTTTGCTCTCCTCGGCACCGACCTCCGCTTCTTCCTCCGGGGCTGGCAACAATGGTTGCGGCGGCATCCACCTCTGGTTCATCCTGTTCACCATATTGTCTTTCCACACCTCCACTGCCTCCTCCTGGGCCTTTCTCAGTTGCTGACCCAGGTTCTCCACCTCGCTCTGCAGGAATCCCAGGTCCAGGAGTGACAGCTTTCCCATGTCCTCCTCCATCTCGTCGGCGTAGAACTCTTTCTCCACCAGGATGTCCGGGTACTTGGCTGCCATCTTGCTCCGGTGATCACAACTCCCTTGATCTCCTGCTCCTTTCTCTGGATGATTATTCTTCTGTGAGCTGTTGGCCACACTTCTGGATGGGTCTTTTTGGATGACTGGCAAGTTCCGCTGCACAAAAGTTCCTTTGGTGGGCTCGAACGGCTTTCCGCAATTCTCTGTGAACCGGTCCACGAAGGGAGGCCGCATCCCTCCCTCCTTGTTAGTCATGGCGCTTGTTCTTTTTACTGGGCACAGTTCAAAGTTCTTCAACACCGTTAGTAAGGCGCTCAAGGGCTGTTCTATCGGGCCGGTGGATCCTGTTTGTGACGCCAAGTTTACACGCCCCTCCAGGGCCTTAGGATACTCGAAACCGAGCTGTTTTTAGGCTTCATCATGGGGCTCACAAGGATCGAGACCCAGCACCGTGACCACTGGCAGTGTCATTAATAGTTCGGTGTGGGTAGCTCTCTCCCTTAGAGATAGGGATCTGGCGTGGAGGGTTAGTTCTGGGCAGGGATTACTGGACCTGGGGATACTTGTTAATTTATACGTGATGTCACCTGCAGGTTGAGGCTATAGATTGCCGACGCTGCTCGACAGTCTTCCTACGTGTCGATGGTTGGGAGGCAGCAATGATCTTAAGCCCTCTACGAGTAGGGCTGACCCCTAAGGTGGTCAAAGGTACCTGAGTGAGTTGGTAGTTGGGTTTCTGGTGCTTTAGACACGTTAAGAAAGTTCACAGACACAGCGGGCTGCAGTCTTCAGATCTTTTACTCACAGTCTTTGTGCAGCAGTCCCCTGAACACTGGGTTCTCGGAGGCAAGGATCCAGCTATTCACTGGTAGTAGGATGGTATGTAACTGGCACCCCTTCTCTGTCCTTTCCAAGTCATCTGTCACAGCGCTTGCCTCGCCGTCCTGCCTTGGGTCTTGCCAAACAGAGCCAGTGACTGTGGTCTTTTCCTAGGAGTTCCCCTGCAGTGTCTCCCCTTAGCCCTATGGTTGCCACCTTGTCAGCTGAGTCACCATGAAAGTGCACAGCCTCCGGGTTGCTCCATGAGACTGGTCTTCTCTCTCCACTAGTCTTTTGCGTTCCCGGTGCCCCTTGTTGGCTAGTCCCTCCACTTGCCTGCACCTGAAAATGGATACGAGACCCATGGGTGGATGGCTCACTTCCCGTGCCTCTGGGACCCGTTTTCCTCCTAAAGCCACTTGGGTGATGTTCTGCTCTAGGTTTCGGCCTTAGGACGAGCTCCCACTCTCTCTAGTCCTCGAGACACTTCTCAGGTGTACGTTCTCTATCTTCTCTCCAACTCGACCTTAGTGTTCAATGGCCTTTCCTCAGCTGTTCTACCACCTCACCTCAGCTGGTCATTCTCTTCTTCTGTCCAACTGTTGTCTCTCCTTCTGCTAACTGTCGTCTCAAGTGTTCTAGATGTTTCTCCTTATTTTTATACTCCTTGTCATGTGTCCCACGTCATCTACGTGTGTTCTTCCTGACCTCACTACTCCCCAAGTGCTCCCTCTAACTACTTCCTTCACCACCCAACATCACTACAATCATTCCAGAATGCGGGATTATATATACGATGGGAGCCATTTCCAGCATGGGGGATTATATGCATGATGGGGCCATATCCAGGATGGGGGATAATAAACAGGATGGGGGTCATATCCAGTGTGGGTACCATAACCAGGATGGAGGATTATATACAGGATAGGGGCCCTACTCATGATGGGGGAATCATAATACACCAGGATGGGGGACATGTATAACCTGGAAGGGGTCTAGGATGGGAACATTTCCAGAATAACAGTGTCAGCAGCGGATCTCCTCTCATATCAGTTAACTATAACCACGTTTTTTGCTTAATTTTGTTTCGTCTATTTTCCTCCTCTAAAATCTGGTTGTGCTTTGTAGTCTGTTTCGCCTATTTTCCTCGGTCGGACCAGCAGAAGTGCCCCTTATGGCACGAAATGGGCCGTTGTCTGGCACCCCTCTACGCCCCCCCTCCCTTGCAAAGTATGGAATCCCAAATGGAACCCTGAAAAAGGAATAAAATCCTGAGAAACATGATATGGGTGAGTGCCCTTTATTTTCTGGTCTGTTTGATTAAGCAATTACTAGAGTGAGCACACCCAGGTGTATAACCGCCTTACCTAGACGACAGACCACGGGGAAACTCCCAATATAAGAAATCCCAGTAGTGCCCAGCATCTACGATTTGGATTATATAAAGCATGGGGGCCATAACTAGGATGGGGGATAATAAACAGGATGGGGGCAATATCCAGCATGGGAACCATAAACAGGATGGAGGATTATATACAGGATAGGGGCCCTACACATGATGGGGAAATCATATATACCAGGATGGGGGACATACATAACCTGGAAGGGGTCTAGGATGGGAACATTCCCAGCAAAACAATGTCAGCAGCGGATCTCCTCTCATAACAGTTAACTATAACCACGTTTTTTGCTTCATTTTGTTTCGTCTATTTTCCTCCTCTAAAATCTGGTTGTGCTTTGTAGTTTGTTTCGACTTATAGTTCGAAAACTATGGTAGACCCATGATCCCAGAATTCAGCATAGAATCATATCAAAACGTTTTCCAAGGATCAGCTTTAGTGTATTCACATTTCAATGACTGTCACGAGGCAAGTTCATTGGTGCAAGACTAGATGAGTTCAAAAACTGCCAATCTTGGAGGGTTTTCTCATGTAACCTTGTCAACAGCATACTAAGAATGGTGTGAAGGAGGAACAACATTCAGCAAAAGGCGATTCTGTGAACATAAACAACTTGTCGGTGAAGGCAAAGGGGTCAAAAGAGGATATTTATACTCATTTTAGTTAACAAATGGTGCATACGGTAGTCAAGCAAATTGCAGCCTAAAATATAAGGTTCAGTACTTCAGCCTTGATGGCCTATAATTGTAAATGACCAGTTTTAATACCATTGCTCTCTAAGGCCGGCTTCACATCACAGGTTTTTGGATCCAGGGCTGTCTGGTGTGAACCGGACAGCCCCGGATCCAATTTTGCTCCCCATGTATCCCTATGGCGCCGGATTGTGCCTATGTGGCGACCGGTTTACTGGTTTTCTGGAAGGACCCAGTTTTGTCTGATTTTTGCATCGGACACTAAAACTGAAGTCTGCATCATTTTTTGTGTCCGATGCAAAAATCTGACAAAACCGGATCCTCCTGGATCCGGTGCCCATAGCATGGGAGTCTATGGGTGCTGAATCCGACATAAAATCGGACCGATTCCCGGACGCCGGGTGCTGAAAGAGTAGCACCTGGAGAGCTCCACGGCTGAAATATCAGCACCGTGGCCAGCTCCCCTGCAAGCCACTGTGCTGATATTTCAGCACTGGACAGCGACAGCCGCTGATTCCGGCACAAAACAGGATCGGAGGTCATATTTGCCCTCCAGTTCTGTTTGTCCAGGGTTGTCAGGTTGTGTCCGGTGCAACCTGCAAAACACCAGACAGATCCCAACAGTGAAAAAATGTGGTGTGAAGCTAGCTTAAAGGAAATGAGCATTGGAAAAACATTGCAGGCGAATCCAGATTTCTGTTGCACCATGCTGGTGGATCAGAATATGACATGACTGATAAATCTATGAACAATTCCTTTAAAGCAGGGGTCCGCACCTCCAGGCCTCAAGGGCCACCAACAGTGTAGGTATTCATGTTTTCCTTAGTATTGCACAGGAGTTGGAATCATCATGTGTGCAGATGATCACATTATCACCTGTGCAATACTAAGGAAATCCTGAAAACCTTCACTGTTAGCCTGGCTTCACACTACGTTTTTGTCCTGGAACAAACACCACCGGATTGGCACCTTCAGATGCTTTTTCTGTGTCCGGACCAGTATCCGGACACAGAAAGAACAGCGGGGAGCCGAGCCGCAGTCAGCGCTGTGTGACAAGTGCTGTCAGCGCTGTCTAATATCATTCTAGCAGTGTATATCTATATACACTGCTAAAATGATATTAAATAAAGGGATGATTAAAAATTAAAAATCATAAATACTCACCTTCTGGCGACTTCTGAGTGTCCCACGCTGAATCTCCCGGCATTTGAGGACCTGGCATGATGTCACTGGGAAGGGCGGTGCAAACCAGTCACATGACCGCATCAGCACCAATTAAAACCCACACTGATGTGGTCATGTGATCGGGTTGCCTCGCCCTCCCAGTGACATCATGCTAGGTCCTTGAACGGCCGGGAGATTCAGTGTGGGACACTCGTTGTCGCCGGAAGGTGAGTATTTATGATTTTTTATTTTTAACCATCCTTATATTTAATATCACTTCAGCAGTGTATATAGATACACTGGTAAAGTGATATTAGACAGATTTACTATGGGTACAGAGCAGCGCACCTATTCTGCGCATGCTCTGTACCCTGGCACCGGATCTGGGAAACGATTCTGTTGTTTCCCGGATCCGGTGCCATAGGCCTCCATGTTAAGGATTCGTTTCTGTCCTGTTTTGTCACCGGAACCCAAAAACACTGCAGGCCTCGTTTTTGGGACCGTGTGAAAAACAGGACAGAAACGAATCCTGCACCGGATTCACAAAACCGGATGGCCAAATAGGGCCAATCCGGTGGCATAGGAATACATGGGGGCCAAAAACGATCCCGTTCTGTTTGTTTCAAAAACAAACAGAACAGGATAGTAAAAAACGTAGTGCGAAGCCAGCCTTAGTGGCCCTTGAGGCGTGTGTTGGAGACCTCTGCTCCAAGGTGTCAAAAAGTTCAGGCTGGGGGGGCGTGTCCTGCAGCTAATGGAGCAGGACACTTGAAGCAGGAGCTCTGCAGACAGTGCCCTGATGCTGGCAGTTACTATCATCTGAGGCTGTGGGACTACACGGTTTACACACAGCTGGGTGAGGACTCATGGAACCCCCATGGATGCCTCGTGCCTCTTCCCGCCGCAGGGAAGCATCACAAAAGGTGATTGATTCTTCCCCCTGGAGAAGCAGCCTGCATACAGCTCCAAAATGGCGCCAGCTGCAGCTTCCCCAGCACATTCTCCTCATGCTCCCCGCAGCCCCACAGAGCGTGCTGAGAGAGATGAAGAGATGGGCCCTGTTACACAGCATTATATGCGCTCCTTGTTTGATTCTATGCGCAAGACACTACAGTCAGACATGAGGAGTCTGATCAGTGAGTTGAGAGAAGACATGGTGGCTATAAGGGAGAGGTTAAGTCACTTGGAGAGCAAGGTGGCAGAATTTGCTACAGCACACAACCAACTGGCTGATGACTTTCAGGTCTTGGATACAGAGATTCATAGTGTGCATACTATATTATGGACCTGGAGGATAAGCTACACAGGGGGAACATAAAAATTAGAGGAATTGAGGAATCTGTAGAAGATAAAGACATCTCAGGCACTGTCATCACCTTTCTTCAGACCATCCTCCCATAGGTTCCCCCTCTGATTTCTCTATTGACAAGGCATAAAGGCTCCCTAAGCCTGCACACATACACAAGGACCTTCTAGAGACACTCCCATCTGCTTTGTATATCCTAAGATCAAAGACCTGATCCTTCAAGTATATTCGGCCTCCTCTTCTGTATTTATACGGAGGAGATCAGTAGCGTAGCTAGCGGGGGGGCAGGGGGGGCGATCGCCCCGGGCCCCCCCGGCTTGAGGGGCCCATTGGCCGCGGCCGGGGGGCCCCGCACTCCCTGGGGGGGCCCCCGCACTCCCTGGGGGGGCCCCGCACTCCCTGGGGGGCCTCGTGCTGGCAGCCGGCAGCCGCGCGGCCGGAGAGGAGGGAGGACGGGACTTCCTGATGTGCAGATCTGCCCGCCCCTCCTCCCCCTCCTACAGCAGACGCACGCAGGCGGCCGGCCGCGGTGAGTGCTGGTCCCCCGGTCCGGTCCTCCTCACACCTCTCCACCATCACCACCCCCCCTCCCCCCGGACCACCAGAGGGGTGAGAATGCTAGTGTCCTGGTCGAAGCGGCAAGACAGTGTGTGGAGGCTGGTAAGGGTCTTATACTGTAACGTTCCCTGAAGATCAACCTGTAGTCTGTTGCTGTGCAGAACCCTTATTAAACATCCTACATATAACACTGCTTTACCTTATCATACATTACTACATATCACATTACATTATCAACCCCCCCACCCCCCCCCCCCCCGTCCTCACATGGGGGGCCCGGGTGGTGATGTCGCCCCGGGGCCCGAAGGTGGCCAGCTACGCCACTGGAGGAGATATTTGATGAACCTGCCCTCCAGAAGCTCGGTCATCATACTGAGTCAATTTTTGAGTTTACATATTAGTGGTATTTGTAACCTTCCGATTACCCCCTCTTGTTTCTTTCCTTTGTTTGTTTAGTAGTCTTGTCCCTTACCTTTTGTCCTGTCCCCCCCCTTCCCGTTTCCTTAAGTCTTTGGTGCCTGCGGTATTGAGAATTCTTGTTTAACAGATATGAGTCTTAGATTAGTCATGTTAAATGTAAAAGGGCTGAACTCCCCAGCCAAACGTTCGTTTCTGTGGAAGGAGGTGTATCATTCTAAAGCTGACATCTTTTGTATCCAGGAGACGCATCTCCTGGAAGAAGATAATGGCAGACTTTGGCATAAATCTTTCACCAATCTTTTCTTTGCCAATCACACGACAAAAAAGGCTAGCTTTTTTACCAGTTCCAGCTGATTAACCTAGTAGCGGACCCGGCTGGGAGGTTTCTCATTTTAATTTGCTCCATTTCTGGCTAGACTATAATGATCGGCATTTACCAAGCAAAGTAGGAGGTTTCAAGCCCTTTTGTAATTATTATATATATCTCAGAAATCACATATGCTTTGTTTTTCAATATGAATTTATTAAAGTATTAAATACATTTAAAGTTCATTACAAGGCATATAAAATGATATACATAATTTAAGTTTTTATTTATTTCATATGTGATCAAGTTTAAGTGAGATTGTGACCATTAAAATTTTCCTTGGTGTAGGAAACTCCCTTCTATTTGGACTAGGGGTAGAGGATGGGAGTATCCAGTACAGATTGTTTCCCTATATGTATACCATGCTAGTAGTGTGTCAATTCCGGTATTGTAGACATCCAAGTGGTGTGTGTGTCAAATCCAGGGGGAGAGAACAGCGGAGCAATGCTGGAGGGATCCTATGCAGAGATCCTGCAGTTCCTCTGCCCCTGGGGAATCACAACCTCAGCTAGCCACATAATTTTGTACACATGCATTGTAAACAAACAGGGGTACTGGTTTTAACCTCCTCCCACCACCTCTAGAACTTACCCATGTCCAAGGGGGAATATGAGTGTCCGGGTGCCCCCAGACGCGTTTCGCTATTGCTTTCTCAATGGGGTCCGTACTGTAGATGCCGAGCGGCATCTGTTTATATTGGCACTGTGCTCCTGCACGTGTATCCCATTTCCGCTCCGCCTCCACCACGCCGATCCGCGGCCAATCCCGAGGCTGGAGAGTCAGTGGCCACCTGATCTCATCCAGCCTATCCGGGACGCCTGCAAGATCTCTGGGGGGCGGGAGCGGAAGTTGTAACTGGGAATCCTCACCAATGGCATTGTACCCAGGGCGGAAATGCCATTTCCACCATTTTGGATACTGGTGTCCCATAGGATCACCAAGATGACCTCATATGAGGGCGGAAATGAGCATTCCGCCATGTTGGGTAGGGGCACCTCACACAAATACCCTCAGTTAGCATTTATTATAGGGGATAGGGAGACACTAGGACCGTGGGGAAATGTAAATAGGTGTTATGATCCTAAATTAGACCGGGTATTTTCCCAATTATCCCATATGGTGTGTCACTCCGTTATATGTACTCCCACGATATTTTGGGGCTACGCTTTTACCTCGGACTTGCATCAGACTACCAACACCCATTGATCCATGTTTCCATGGACCACGGGAGTGGCAGTGCGTGCAAATCCCTCCACCCCTATACTCCATACCCAGTCATTACCACAACTGGACAACACATAGAGACAAATCATTGAGTCATTACTATAGGATTCATGATTACAATTTCCATCAATATTTCGGTCCTTATACTTCTTTTTCCCATATTGGTACTTTAATGCGAGGTGAAATCCATTGGTGAGTCTTTCAGTGTTCACAATCAGATGTCGCATGGCCGTACGGTTACGTCATATACTCATATCTATGAAGTGAAGGAAAAAGTGGAAAGTGAATTAAAATTATTAAAATCACTAATTAAAAAATGATCAAGTCAGCAGTTTGCAGCGAACAAATCCTTTATAGGAAGGGTACAAAGCTCAATTTTTCGTTTAAATCCCTTTGGGCTCATTGTGTCGAGTTTCACAATCCATTTACATTCTAATTGTGCTAGCCTCTTATTATAGTCCCCACCACGAGATCCCAAATTTAGGGTATCAATCCCTCTGACTTTAAATCCTATTGGGTCGCAATTGTGTTTTTGCTTAAAGTGGCGGGGTATGGTCTTTAACAGGGGTTATCTGCTTCCAATTTAGCTGCAGCTCTAATATCGCGAACATGTTCGCCAACTCTAATGCGTAGTTCCCGTGTGGTCAGTCCAATATAGACCAAGCCACACGGGCACGTTGCATAATAAATGACATTGTTTGTGGAGCAGCTTATGTATTTTAGGATCTTATACTCCTTTTCACCCCTGGTATCCATGAATGTTGTGGATCGGACCATACTCCGACACCCCTTGCAATCACCACAAGGATAGAAGCCTATTCTGGGTTTTGTACCACCAATGGTAGGTTGTTTTTTCTGCACATAGTGGCTATGCACAATTGTATCTCTTATATTCCGACCCCTCCTTGCGGTCATAGCCGGGTGGGCTGTGAGGACTTGTTTCAGGGAATCATCCCTTCTTAATATGTCCCAGTGTTGTTTTAGAACTCGTCTCATACTCCCCCACTGATCATTAAATGTAGATATAAATCTAATGATTTTTTGATCAGTCCCTTTCGATTTTGGTTTCGGGATAAGGAGATTTTCCCTTGGAGTTCTTATCGCTCTTTGGTAGCCATTTTTTATACTCCTTTTAGTATACCCCCTCGCCAAAAACCTGTCCCTCAAGTCATCTGCCTGCTCCTGAAAGTATCTCTCTGTGGAGCAAACCCTCCTGGCCCTTAAAAATTGGCCAGTGGGAATCGCTGTTATAGTAGATGGTGTATGGCTCGAGGTCGCGTGGAGTAGAGCGTTTACAGACGTTTTCTTCCGGAACATATTAGTCTGTAAAGAGCAGTCTGGATGAACCACCAGCTTGATGTCCAGGAATTCAGCTTCTGAGGTGTGTTCCTTAAAAGTTAATTTGATGTTATATTTATTGGTATTTAACATATCTTTGAACACCCTCAGTTCCTCACTTGTTCCAGTCCATAGGACTAAAACATCGTCAATAAATCTTAACCAGCACTGCGCATGGGACGCGGCCCACGCCCCATCCCCGAAAACCTCCCTCTCCCGCCCCCCAGAGATCTTGCAGGCGTCCCGGATAGGCTGGATGAGATCAGGTGGCCACTGACTCTCCAGCCTCGGGATTGGCCGCGGATCGGCGTGGTGGAGGCGGAGCGGAAATGGGATACACGTGCAGGAGCACAGTGCCAATATAAACAGATGCCGCTCGGCATCTACAGTACGGACCCCATTGAGAAAGCAATAGCGAAACGCGTCTGGGGGCACCCGGACACTCATATTCCCCCTTGGACATGGGTAAGTTCTAGAGGTGGTGGGAGGAGGTTAAAACCAGTACCCCTGTTTGTTTACAATGCATGTGTACAAAATTATGTGGCTAGCTGAGGTTGTGATTCCCCAGGGGCAGAGGAACTGCAGGATCTCTGCATAGGATCCCTCCAGCATTGCTCCGCTGTTCTCTCCCCCTGGATTTGACACACACACCACTTGGATGTCTACAATACCGGAATTGACACACTACTAGCATGGTATACATATAGGGAAACAATCTGTACTGGATACTCCCATCCTCTACCCCTAGTCCAAATAGAAGGGAGTTTCCTACACCAAGGAAAATTTTAATGGTCACAATCTCACTTAAACTTGATCACATATGAAATAAATAAAAACTTAAATTATGTATATCATTTTATATGCCTTGTAATGAACTTTAAATGTATTTAATACTTTAATAAATTCATATTGAAAAACAAAGCATATGTGATTTCTGAGATATATATAATAATTACAAAAGGGCTTGAAACCTCCTACTTTGCTTGGTAAATGAATTGTTATGTATAGGAGGGGCCCATTCTGGCCAATGGCCAAACAAAAGTTATACATTGTAAGGACAACCCCTTGTGCAATATTAATCAGTATCCTGTATATTTTTACAGTCTCGTTGCCCAGAACAATGGATTATACCGCACGCGACAACGCATGGCGGCAGAAACTTGATCAAGTATTTAATGATGAGCTGGGACCCACTAATGATTCAAGTCCAAAAGCAGTTGAAGCGACAGTAACCAAATTAAAACAACTGTTAAACCAGAGGACAAAACTCTGGTGGAACAAGTCCTTTATGGAACGGTACATCTCAAAAGGGATGATACCCAGAGGTTTGAGGGTACAGGTGTTCCCCTCATTTAAAATTGAAAACAATGAGGTTAAAAAGAAGTGGGAAGACCTATCCTCCACATGCTCAATGGGATATATGAACATTTTAGTTGGTTTAAATTCGGAGTCTTTAAAGGTGCTGGAGAAACAGATTGAGGAAGTGAAAAATGTTCTGGCAGAACGAATGTCGGAGGAAGAGCTAGGCCAGCTGGAGAGAGATTTAGACTCCAACTACCTGAAATGGGAGAAGGAGATTATCTCAGCGAAAGCTAAAAAATATAAACGGGATTCCGAAGACTACCGGAACAATACAGTATATAGATGGGGAGGCAGGAAAAAGAATAAACCTAAACCCCCACCTAAGGAACAACCTCAGGCCCCGGCCCCGACACCTTCCAGTGTCTCCATATCCCTTTCCTCACTATCATCACTTGAGGAGGAGGGTGCAACGGGTGGAGAGGGTGGATTCTTACCACTGGGAAGACCATCTGGGCTGATGGGAACAGGATCAGGAAGTGGTAAAAGAACAATCACACCTCCACAATCAGTGGATAAAAGGAGCAAAAATAATTTGGAGGTAATTAATTTGTCAACCCATATCCTGTCAGAATCACAGATAGAGGTATTGAAATTAGGTTTGAATTTTGCTCCTGTTAACCGCTTCAATTACTTTACAGTGCTGAAGGATCTAAACCTCTTCACCCGGAATTAATTCTACATAAGTTGCACCTAAAAAGAAGGGTTGGTGATGGATTGTCACAGACAGAGAGGGAAGCATTAAGTGACTTGGAGACATTGGAGTCGGACTCCGAGTTGGAAACACAAGGTAAATTTCCCAAATGTCTATATCCTAGATCAACCACGTTCCCTCCCGTGTCCCTTTGTCCTGAAGTTGAGGTCTTCTACAAGAGAGTGGTGGAGGACCTCAAAAAATTGGAGAATAGAAGGATAAGAAATGACAACTTAACGAAACGTCAGAGAGAAGCCTTACAAGAAATAGAGGCACTCCCTGACGTAGTTGTCAAACCTGCGGATAAGGGAGGGAACGTGGTTGTTTGGCCTATGAGCATGTACGAACGAGAGGTACTGAGGCAGCTTAGAGACAAAGAATCATATAAATTACTACCCTCAAACCCTGGGAAGAAATTTGAGGTGGAGCTGTTCGGGATACTCGAACAGGCGTTCCAACATGGTATTATCCCCAAACAAATCTTTGAGGGTCTCATAGTGTCGTTACCCACTACTCCAACCTTCTATATACTGCCAAAGATCCACAAGGACCCCCTTGTCCCCCCAGGACGTCCGATAGTCTCTGGCATAGGGGGGATCTGTGAACCAGTGTGCAGGTTTATCGAATTTTACCTGCACCCCTTGGTAGAAACTCTTCCCTCCTATGTCAGAGATACTACGGACGTCCTGCGGCAGATCAATGGGTCTTTGTGGATCCCGGCACCACCCTAATTACGGCTGATGTGGAGGGGTTATACTCCTGCATTGAACATCAGGACGGCCTTAGGGCTGTAGAGTTCTACTTAAACATGAGCAGTCTGGATGAGCCACTGGTGAGATTGATCCTAGAGTTGCTGGAATATATACTCACTCATAATTACTTTTTGTTCAAAGATCAGTACTACCTGCAATCTAGAGGCACTGCGATGGGCGCGGCCTGCGCTCCATCCTACGCAAACCTCTTTCTCGGATATTGGGAGAGGGAGGTTTTCGGGGATGGGGCGTGGGCCGCGTCCCATGCGCAGTGCTGGTTAAGATTTATTGACGATGTTTTAGTCCTATGGACTGGAACAAGTGAGGAACTGAGGGTGTTCAAAGATATGTTAAATACCAATAAATATAACATCAAATTAACTTTTAAGGAACACACCTCAGAAGCTGAATTCCTGGACATCAAGCTGGTGGTTCATCCAGACTGCTCTTTACAGACTAATATGTTCCGGAAGAAAACGTCTGTAAACGCTCTACTCCACGCGACCTCGAGCCATACACCATCTACTATAACAGCGATTCCCACTGGCCAATTTTTAAGGGCCAGGAGGGTTTGCTCCACAGAGAGATACTTTCAGGAGCAGGCAGATGACTTGAGGGACAGGTTTTTGGCGAGGGGGTATACTAAAAGGAGTATAAAAAATGGCTACCAAAGAGCGATAAGAACTCCAAGGGAAAATCTCCTTATCCCGAAACCAAAATCGAAAGGGACTGATCAAAAAATCATTAGATTTATATCTACATTTAATGATCAGTGGGGGAGTATGAGACGAGTTCTAAAACAACACTGGGACATATTAAGAAGGGATGATTCCCTGAAACAAGTCCTCACAGCCCACCCGGCTATGACCGCAAGGAGGGGTCGGAATATAAGAGATACAATTGTGCATAGCCACTATGTGCAGAAAAAACAACCTACCATTGGTGGTACAAAACCCAGAATAGGCTTCTATCCTTGTGGTGATTGCAAGGGGTGTCGGAGTATGGTCCGATCCACAACATTCATGGATACCAGGGGTGAAAAGGAGTATAAGATCCTAAAATACATAAGCTGCTCCACAAACAATGTCATTTATTATGCAACGTGCCCGTGTGGCTTGGTCTATATTGGACTGACCACACGGGAACTACGCATTAGAGTTGGCGAACATGTTCGCGATATTAGAGCTGCAGCTAAATTGGAAGCAGATAACCCCCTGTTAAAGACCATACCCCGCCACTTTAAGCAAAAACACAATTGCGACCCAATAGGATTTAAAGTCAGAGGGATTGATACCCTAAATTTGGGATCTCGTGGTGGGGACTATAATAAGAGGCTAGCACAATTAGAATGTAAATGGATTGTGAAACTCGACACAATGAGCCCAAAGGGATTAAACGAAAAATTGAGCTTTGTACCCTTCCTATAAAGGATTTGTTCGCTGCAAACTGCTGACTTGATCATTTTTTAATTAGTGATTTTAATAATTTTAATTCACTTTCCACTTTTTCCTTCACTTCATAGATATGAGTATATGACGTAACCGTACGGCCATGCGACATCTGATTGTGAACACTGAAAGACTCACCAATGGATTTCACCTCGCATTAAAGTACCAATATGGGAAAAAGAAGTATAAGGACCGAAATATTGATGGAAATTGTAATCATGAATCCTATAGTAATGACTCAATGATTTGTCTCTATGTGTTGTCCAGTTGTGGTAATGACTGGGTATGGAGTATAGGGGTGGAGGGATTTGCACGCACTGCCACTCCCGTGGTCCATGGAAACATGGATCAATGGGTGTTGGTAGTCTGATGCAAGTCCGAGGTAAAAGCGTAGCCCCAAAATATCGTGGGAGTACATATAACGGAGTGACACACCATATGGGATAATTGGGAAAATACCCGGTCTAATTTAGGATCATAACACCTATTTACATTTCCCCACGGTCCTAGTGTCTCCCTATCCCCTATAATAAATGCTAACTGAGGGTATTTGTGTGAGGTGCCCCTACCCAACATGGCGGAATGCTCATTTCCGCCCTCATATGAGGTCATCTTGGTGATCCTATGGGACACCAGTATCCAAAATGGTGGAAATGGCATTTCCGCCCTGGGTACAATGCCATTGGTGAGGATTCCCAGTTACAACTTCCGCTCCCGCCCCCCAGAGATCTTGCAGGCGTCCCGGATAGGCTGGATGAGATCAGGTGGCCACTGACTCTCCAGCCTCGGGATTGGCCGCGGATCGGCGTGGTGGAGGCGGAGCGGAAATGGGATACACGTGCAGGAGCACAGTGCCAATATAAACAGATGCCGCTCGGCATCTACAGTACGGACCCCATTGAGAAAGCAATAGCGAAACGCGTCTGGGGGCACCCGGACACTCATATTCCCCCTTGGACATGGGTAAGTTCTAGAGGTGGTGGGAGGAGGTTAAAACCAGTACCCCTGTTTGTTTACAATGCATGTGTACAAAATTATGTGGCTAGCTGAGGTTGTGATTCCCCAGGGGCAGAGGAACTGCAGGATCTCTGCATAGGATCCCTCCAGCATTGCTCCGCTGTTCTCTCCCCCTGGATTTGACACACACACCACTTGGATGTCTACAATACCGGAATTGACACACTACTAGCATGGTATACATATAGGGAAACAATCTGTACTGGATACTCCCATCCTCTACCCCTAGTCCAAATAGAAGGGAGTTTCCTACACCAAGGAAAATTTTAATGGTCACAATCTCACTTAAACTTGATCACATATGAAATAAATAAAAACTTAAATTATGTATATCATTTTATATGCCTTGTAATGAACTTTAAATGTATTTAATCTATTATATAATTACGAATGGATTTCGCGCACCAAACTCGCATGCGACACCATGCGACAATGTCGTCATGTGGATACGAAAAATGCATTGGCCGCGCAGCGGCCAATGCGACCATGTAGGCACTCGCTATGCCCGCGATAGCGACATGGCGAGTCGCTAGCAAGCGAAAGCATTGGCCGCGAAGCGGCCATTGCGAGCAGTTCTAAGGCGACTCGCTATGCCCGCGAGCGGGCATGGCGAGTCGCCTTAGCACCGCGAAGCATTGGCCGCGAAGCGGCCATTGCGAGTCGCAGACTCGCTCTACTAGAATCCCGATGCATTGTGCATCGGGCACCCATCTAGTACTTTAATAAATTCATATTGAAAAACAAAGCATATGTGATTTCTGAGATATATATAATAATTACAAAAGGGCTTGAAACCTCCTACTTTGCTTGGTAAATGAATTGTTATGTATAGGAGGGGCCCATTCTGGCCAATGGCCAAACAAAAGTTATACATTGTAAGGACAACCCCTTGTGCAATATAATGATCGGCAATCTGTATGCACCCAATGATGCCCAGTTATGTTTCTTGAAGACCTTTTTAAACAGCTGAGGGAGGTGGCTCAGGGTATGCCAGTCATATGTGGTGAGTTTAACATGGTCATGAATAAACAAATGGATAGCTCTTGTGCGAGAGGTCAGAGAGGAAGAGAGCTGGGGTTCTTGTGCAGAGAGCTTCATCTCCATGATGGTCTGGTGTTATTTGCATTCTACAGAGAGGGATTTTTCTTTCTACTCCCATAGACACAGGACGTACTCCAGAATCGACTTCTTCCTGGTGGATAGTGATACGATTGCGTCCTGTGCCTCTGCGGATTTGGGGCTAATAACCTGGTCGGACCATGCGCTGGTATCGTTGGAGATCAGACTGAGAGCTGATCAGCGTTCTGACCACTCTTGGAGATTGAATGTTGGTCTCCTCTCTCATAAGGAAGTCCTACATGTCTTTCTTTGATATAAATTACAATGGTGAGGTGTCGGATGACACGTTATGGGCGTCCCATAAAGTGGTTTTAAGAGGTCTCTTTATTCAGAAGGCCTCTCATATGAAAAGAGCAAGAGATCAGTTGAGGTCCGATTTGATATCACGCCTTCACTGTCTGGAAACACAAAATTAATGGGACCCGACGTCACATCTGATATCTCAAATAACATTGGTCAGACATCAGGTTCGTGCGTTATTGTTACACCAACATGAAAAAGATCTTCGTCGCCTTAAACTAAAACATCACGCTGCTGGAGACAGAGCAGGGGCCATTCCGGCCAGGCGTATCAAAAAACGTACAGCTAGCGCAGTAATAGACTATGGTAGACAGTAAGAGTAGACGAATGAGACACCCGAGAGAAATAGTGGAAATTTTCCCTCAATACTACGCTGATCTGTACAATCTGAAAAATAACGAGTGTACCCCTCAACCGACCGCTCAGTCTATTGACACCTTCTTGGCGGCCTTTTACCTCCCTGTGGTATCCGAGGAACAATTAAGGTCCTTGAATTCCCCTTTTTCTTTGGCCGAGATAACAAAAGTTATTACCTCAACAAAAAAACATTCAGCTCCAGGGCCGGATGGTTTCCCCAACGAATATTCTAAGTCTTTTTCACGTCATCTTTCACCCTATCTTCTTAGACTTTTTAATCTTTGGCAACGTACGGGCACGATACCTGCTGAAGCTTTGGAAGCCACAATAACTACTATTCCCAAGCCAGGTAAGAGGCCGGATTTACCTAGCAATTATTGCCCTATTTCTCTTCTAAATTGTGACATAAAAATCTACTCTAAACTCTTGGAGAACTGTTTGGCCGAGATCCTCCTGTCTCTGGTTGACCCGGATCAGGTGGGGTTTGTGGCGGGGAGGCAGGCGAAGGATGGATCCCGGAGAATGTTGGACCTTATCGGGGTGGCTGAGAAAAGAGCGGTCCCCAGTGTATTTCTGTTATTGGACACCGAAAAAGCGTTTGACAGGGTACACTGGGGATACCTTAAGGAAGTGTTGCAGAGTTTTGGCATTGTAGGCCCTATTGCCTCTGCAGTTTTCAGCTCTATTCTCACCAAAATGCTAGAGTCTTCTCTTCTGGATTCAGGTCTGGACGCTTCTCCCTCACGAATGGTACGCTCCAAGGCTGTCTGCTATAGCCGGTGATTTTCGCCTTGGTGGTGGAGCCTTTGGCTGTGGCGATCCGCACTAATCCCCTGGTTTCGGGGATCAGGGTTGGGAGGAATGATCATGTCATTGGTCTTTACGCAGATGACATTATTATTTCCTGCACTAATCCCGACATCTCCTTACCAGCTGTAATGCAGACCCTCTCATCGTTTGGCCGGGTCTCTTATTATAAATTGAATGCATCTAAGTCACTTATTTTTCCTGTACATGTCCCTCCTTTGATGTCTACTAGGCTAGCCTCGCAATTCCCTTTCAAATGGTGTCCAGAGGGGATTCCGTATTTAAGTGTCACGCTTTGTTCGTTGGACTTAGTAGCAGCGAAGAATTTGGAGTCTCTGACGACCATCTTGAGGGACTGCATTGAGTTGTATCCTTTGCGGGATCTCTCCTGGATTGCCAGAGCACAGGCGTTCAAGATGCTGATTCTCCTGAAGATCCTATATTGCTTTAGGTGCTTGCCAATCTCATTCCCTAATAAGCTAATGATAAAACTTCAGAACTTGGTGACTAATTGCATTTGGGCTGGTAAAAAACCTAGAGTTGCTTAACAAGTGATGTTTCTTGGCCTGAGAGGAGGTGGAATGGGAATCCCTGACCTTAAGGCTTAACAAAGGGCAGTTGTCTTGGAGGAGGCAAAAAGGTGGTGGCACGCTCCTAAAGATTTGAGATGGATACAGATTGAAGGTGAATCTTTGGGAGGGGGCTCTCTGTGAGGGCTTTTGGCCGCAGAGTCCCTAGGTCCAACAGGGAGGGTGTGTGGTCTGGATGCTGCGCACATGATGCTTGGTCATTGGAGACAGTCTCCCGATGGGTGGACTCTTCTCCCCCTCGGTGATACCGCTGGCTACTCTGCGTTTTCATGTCCCTTCTTTGGATGTGAACCTGTGGACAAGCACAGGGGTCAAGACTTTAAGTGATTTACTGGCGAATTGATCCCATTTGACTCCTTAATCATGTCATTCCCCTCACTCAAGGGCGTCTTCCTGCAATACTTCCAGATCAGACACTGTCTGAAATCTAAGATCCACATAACTAGCGAGGAGCACATAAACCTCTCCCCTGTTACGAGATTTTTGTTGTCAGACTCGAAAATCACTAAAGGATTGTCTAAGAATTACGGAGACTTGTTGCCAGAATACATGATCAAGTGGGAAAAGGATCTAGACTTCTTGTCTCCACAGGAAGAATAGGAAGAGGCGGTTAGGTGGGTCCAGTCCTCTAGTAGATGTGTCAACCATTTGGAAAATCTCAAGAAGATCCGTCTGAGATGGTACTTCAGTCCGACAAAGCTGGCCAAGTTTAATAGAGAGCTCTCCCCGTTGTGTTGGAAACAGTGTAGAGGGAGAGGCGATATGCCTCACATCTGGTGGTTTTGCCCGAAGGTGGCAGCCTTTTGACATCTAGTTGCCAGCCTTCTTCAGACGGTAATGGGAATTTTGGTTCCCCTTTCCCCCCAGCTTGCAGTTCTGCACATTGGTATGGAGGCCTACCCTCCACGTCTACGTCAAATAGTTTTGTATGTGTTCATTGCAGCCAGACTATGTATAGCAGCGAGATGGAAGTCTAACTCTTCTCTGAGCCTGGCAGAGATGACAGACAAACTAAATTTGATCTTCCATTATGAATATCACTTGGCTTTGGATTCTCCGACTAGACTCCAAACTCTGGATTCTTGGACTGTGTGGGCATCCCATCCCCTAGCACACCTGATTCCACTTCACTGAGTTTGTCCTTAAATGTAATGCAATACTTTATTACGTTTGGCATATCTATCTTTTGCACAGGCCACTTTTTCAGCAAAAATCCCTGACATGTGAATAGCCTCATGGGCCATCATGGGTACAAGCGATATCTGTAAATAACATGGATAGCACTCGTACCCGAAAATCTGACATCTAAATAAGGCTGGCTTCACACCACGGTTTAATCGGATCCAGATTTTGGCCCCATAGTATGGGGCCGGATGGAGCCGGATGGCAGCTTTCTTCCATCTGGTTTGTATGTGTCCGGGAGAACGCAGGAGGAATCAGATTTTTCTCCCGGTCACAAAAATGGAGCATGCTGCATTTTTGTGTCCGGGGGAAAAAGGCTGATTCTCCCGGGTCCACCCAGATCCTCCCGGTCTGGTGCGATCCGGTGCCCCCTAACACGGGCATGTATGGCGCCGGATCGCACCGGAGCTGCATCCGGGAGTTGGAAGCCGGGTGCTGAAGCTCAGCGCCGCTCGATGCTGAACTTCAGCACCGTGGAGCTGTCCCCTGCTGATAGTTCAGGAGCCGCGGCTCGCTCCCCGCCAGCCGCAGTCCTGAATTATCATCAGCTGCGGCTGCACACCGGACCGGAGGACATATTTGGCCCTCTGGTTCTGTGTCCAGATCCGGTCCAGGGCTGTCAGGTTCATCCGTGGGGTGGTTTTGGCCGTGGGGTGAAGCCGGCTTAGGGCTACGGCTAACATCATGCAATGATTTTTTTTGTGACGAATGCAAATGTATACAAAATACATATCATACATAGGTTAAGTTTTAAGATCCATTAAAACACAGTGCACAGTGAATTAGGAACTAGGGTCCAAGTTTGGTTCATAAATATAATAATATAAATCAATCAATAAATAAAAAACGCCAAGAAGAGCCAAAAATTCCAATGTGAGCCATCAGTATCAGCATGAATGTGTATCTCACTAATAAATTAAAAGATTTCCTGTTGGATTGTCAGTTAGGAAAGTGAGAGCAATTTGCAGACATTGGGCAGTTTCACACCACTTGTAATTACCAGCACAATCCAACACAGATAAGAATGATTTAGCTGCTCTACTGGTTTGAGCCAAGATAAACAGATATTTTTTTGTGACCACAGCTTTTGTTGAAAACTCTCCTTGCCAGGTTACTCTTCTTTGGTTGCTGCAGTTTTAGGCATCTGAACTGAACTTGACTGAAGACCAACTATCTCATGTGAAAATCACATTTAATGAATTGCAGGGGGATGAGGATAACACACCCTAAACACTGTTTTCCTAGTTTTGATCTATGACTGCAAATATTAGTATGATGGATGACTACTATTCTTATACTGAGACTTAAACACTGCTTGACCAATATCAAATGAACAGTACAATAGGTCTAAAACTTATCTGCAAAGGAAAATGCTAAAGCTGCCATTATATATTAGATGGGCTGATATTGCCAAGGTAAACACACATGAATGGGCAACCATGTAAAATATAACAGCTGAGTCCACTAGAATGAGTTACATGGCCCTAAGAATTGCTGGTGTGTGACTCACACGAGGGTAACATAAGGAACTCCCCCACTGCACTCAAGTCCATGTTAGACAATCAGGCAGCTCAGAAGTTATTTTCAGCTAATTTAATGTGTATTATTATGCTGTAATAAATGCATAAAATTATAATATGTAAAAATATAATTTAAAAAATACTTATATTTACTGCTTACCTCTGCTGCCGCTCCCACTGCTCTCTAACTGCTGCAGGGTCCTCTGTACCTCCATTGCGTTGCATCTATGGCCCGGTATTCACTCTCAGGTGCAGCTACTGGCTGCAAGCAGGCCCTGGGGTTGGCTACTTATATGTAGTGACCTTCAGGGCCTATGGCCAAAGACCGAGCTCTGGTGTTTACTCCAGGTTTGGACTTTAGGCTGTGAGCAGGCCTGAGACCATGTGCATTGTACTTTGGGGCCTGCTCATGGCTGAAAGCCTTGGCTTTAGAGTGAACACCGAGTGGGACATCTGACACGATCAGTGCATGAAGGACCAGATAGTGTGCTGAGAGCAGACTGAAATCCAGAGAGGTAAAGAGGTGAGGTATTTTTTTTAGTTGTTTAATCTTTTGCTGGCCCTCTCTTTTTCAGCAAGGTAGCGGCCACAGTTGACTGAATGTTTGCTAAATCTGTGAAGAGTGAATTACAAAAAAATTGCATTCTCCAGAATGTAGATTTTTGTAAAATGGAAGTAGAATTTAATTCCTTTCAAATAAATTCACCCTTTGGTCCAACTGCATATATGAAATATTTCACTGAAATGCTTTGGCGGGTCCAAATGCAGTGTACTTGCTCCGCTATCTCAGCATCATACTCATCAGTTAAACCTCATGACCAATGAGAAGTTCGCGTTGTTTCTGTGCATTTTGAACATGATAAAACTTTTCCTTATTGATGTTAGAACTTTTAGTTTATCCTGGTTTCAGTTACAAAATTTGAAAATAAGCAGAGTTCCAATGCAGATGGAGTTAAGCTATCCGGGAAAACTGATGGGTGATCTTCATATTGTAAGGTCCCCTAGAAGGACCTATGTTTTTTCTATATGTATTTCAAAGCTGACAGATTAACCTTAAACACTAAATCCACTTGCACCATATTACAGACAACGAAATTAACAACAATTTTACTTAAGCATATCAGAGAGTGATATGAAGAACATTAACCAGGTCTTGAAAGTAAAGGCCGCTTTACACGTCACAATATCATTCCGATATTGCATACAATTTCACGGGAGCGCGCATGTTTTTGGCACTTATCCAAAATCGCAAAGGAGATGTTACACAGGGAGATATCGCCAGGCAACGCAACTACGATGTCGTATGCCCCTCTTGCACACTGTGTCTGAGCAACTCAGGGAACGACCAATTAACATTGGAGTGAATAGGGGAAGTTGCGCTCCAAATCGTAGTTACGCTGTCCCACAGCACGATCCTGCCAGATCGTCAAGCCAATATTGCACGGTTGAAGACCATGCACAATTCACAAACGATATCGTAGTTGCATTGTTTTTGAGTTGCGTTGCCCATTTACACGACACAACGCACGAATGATATCAACTGCAACGCTCCTACCACGTGACTTTTTATTGTAGTTGCATTGCGATATTGTGACGTGTAAAGCGGCCTTAACATGTACCACTGAGCAAATAGGACTGAAAACTTCTCTATTGCTGACTATAAATGTCCCAACATGGAACATGTACTGCAATTCACAGCATGTCTCTTCAACTGATTTTAGGTTCAGACTACTGATTTATGAGTACTTGGGGTATCACATTGAATGGAGCCTTACGTTCATACATACAAATACGATATAAATCTCTTGCCCCATGCAAGGGTATGTGCACACTGGGCGGGTTTTCGGCGGTTTACCTGTGTAAACCGCCGTTTTGCATACATTAGTTTTATTTAAATTTATGTTAATCCAAACCGACGTTTGGATTAACATTGAAACTAATGTAACCCGCCCAAGCCTGTGCACATACCGGCGGTTACCCAGCGTCATCCGTTGCTAACCCGCAGGTTTCCCAGCGGGTTAGCAAAGAATGACCAAGTTCTAAAAACCGGCCGGTTCTGCAGCGGCTGCAAGCAGAATCATGTGCTGCTTCCAGCCGCTGCAGAATCGCCGCCGAGAACCCGCTGGGCAGCCGCCGGATACCGCACGCACATACCCGCCAGGAAGCCGGTGCACGGCGCCGGAGCTTCCTGGCGGATCCCGCCAGCAGCCGCCGACCGAACCGCCGGGTAAGTGTGCACTTACCCCAATAGTTACCAGGACTCAGGGATTGTTGGTGATAGGGGGAACAAATAATGCACCAGAGCTTAGGGCTAGGGTCTTTCCAGACCATTCTATAAACATAAAGAAGGAAGGATGTCCGCTTAACTCAGTGGTCAATGACTAAAAATTATCAAATCGATTTATTTCCCCCTCCAATAGCCATTAATTATACAAATTTCTGTTAACAAATTGCTGAAAAAAGGCAACATCCAAATAACATAAGGGCCACATTACACACACCAACTTATCTGTCCAACTTCTGACCAACTTGCTGGTTGCAGTGAAATCATAGACACATTGCTCCATTGTACACAGTCACAAAATGGAGCAATGTGTCCATGATTTCACTGCAACCAGTAAGTTGGTCAGAAGTTGGACAGATAAGTTGGTGTGTGTAAAGTGGCCCTAAGATATTTTATGGTGTATATTGAATAAACCGTTATATGCTTTATCATCTTCTCTGGATCATATCTTTTGGTAGCAGTGTGGATTTTACACCACATTTTCTTCGATACTCTGTATCCCTTAATTGCCTTCGGCTTAATGCATGTGGTCTCTGCAACAGCTGCATTTTAGCTTCCATTTGGTTGTGTGTCACAACCTCACAAGGTGAGCATTGTAATGATTGCCTGTTAACCTCTTTTTGCTGGGTAAGACCATATTGCGCTTCCCTTTCCCCAGTTTATTGCTTACAGACAACCATACGCTGCCAGTCTTATGTGTATAGCTGTGTATATGCAACACAATGGAACAACATGACAGCATATATATATTACATGAACTGGTACTTTGATAGAAATGACTAATGCAACTGACCAGAAATTACAGTTTGAATGTTAGTTTAGGAGAAAAAGCAGACAGGAGATGTGAGGATGCTTGGAGGAGGGGCACAAAGGGAGAAAGTGCTTTGGAGTTAGGACATAGAGAATGAGATAAGAGATAAGAAAAGACAAAGAGGAGACAGAGAGACTGTTAGTGAGTGAGCAGGGAGGAGAAACATTGAACTCTTCTTGTTATACAGGAAAACACATTTATTTAATATACTGATGTTGGCCATAGACATAAGATTATGTATGTAAAAATGTACCATTTCTAGTGCTTTTTTCCTGTTTTTGGCCATTGATCATGTTCTTTTATCCAACAAATGTATTACCAACAGATAATCCTTCAAAAAAATATGGCATTCTGGATTATTTCATTTGGCATTTTGTATTTTTTATGGGAATATCCAGATTAGAAAAGTAAATTCCCAAAGGATCCTAACATTTGGCAGAGCAGAGTGGCAATATAGAACCTCTATTGATTTCAATTGGTGCTTTGCAGGGCTTTTGTTTGTCCCCAAAGTGGGACACTGTAATTATCTTATCATCATGGTACCTCCTTATATTTTTGGCTGCAATCAGTTAATTTGCATGTTTTTGTTGTTCCTTAAAAGTTTTATTAAAAATCAGATATTGTGGAATATGATAGTATATGAGTATACTAGAATTACAATAACTTTGAACCTGTTGTGTAGTAATAATAATGTTTATTTGAAGGTATAATATAACCACTCCATATCAGATTTTACAAAGCCAAATTAGTTATTTTACATACATTATATTGGAAAGATACATATTAAAGATTGCCATATTTCGGTCTTTCATTGATTGACTAAACAAATCTTCTTGATTCTAAAGATACCGCTACACACAGAGCTATCCGTGCAGGCATTGCTTGCAACTCACTGGTTGCAGTGAAATCATGGAGACATTGTTCCATTTTGTGGCCATATACAAATGGATCAATATGTCCATGATTTCACTGCAACCAGTGAGTTGCAAGCAATGCCTGCACGGATATCTCTGTGTGTAACGGTACCTTAAATGTAAATCATATTACACTGTGAATTGATAGGATAAAATAAATGTTAGCTTGTAATTTGTAAAGCTGGGTTTTATCAAATTTACGGGAGCTACTAATGTTGTGAATATAAAGAAAGTGTTATATGTATTTTTGTAATAGTAGAATGACCAGACAACATTTTCACCTTATCAAGCCAGTGAAGGAAGCCTGTGCTGAGATCAAGAACAGAAGTGAGGTCTGTAGGAATGAGACTTGTTCAGAAGCTGGGCTCATTGACTGTCTAGGTGGGAGTAAAAGCTTAATGAGTGAAATGCCTCCAGTTCTGCAATCTGCAGTTTGTCAATGGGTGAATTAAACCAGTCTTCCATCTGTTTAGAAGACTGAGGTTTAATAAACCTATAACTGACACATTGTCATTCCATCATGTTGCTTTTCACTGTAGGAAGCCACAAGGAAGCAGTATCACAGCATGTGCAGCACACACCACAAAAACACATTTACAGGCAAATTAATGGCATTTATATACAGTACGGTATGAGTTTGGGGAATATTTCTTCCTTAAAGTAATAAATAGCATCTGTCTTGAACTATACATTCCATGTATGTGCATAAACATAGTTGGATGTGGGAAATAAGAAGGAGGCTAAGGGCCACGTCACACCTGCCGCCGGCGTCGGAGATGACAGCGACGGGGGGGAGCACGCACGTTTTTGGCGCCCCGCCAGTGTCGCCGTCCCCCATTTACATGGGGCAACATCTCTGGCGACGCACCGGTGATCTGACAGGCGGCATCGCCGCCGGGGTGTTTCAAAACCCCAGCGGCGATGCAGTACAATGGGAGCCTATGGCTCTCATCGCCTATCAGGTCGCCGTCGGCCGTTTACATGGGGCGATGTTTACACATCACCCCAGTTTGGCCGCCTGGTTTCACAGCGCTGATGTGAAACCAGGCGACCAGTCAAATGCGTCACTCTCGCCTAGTTACATTGGGCGACACATTGGCGACGTCGGCGGCAATAGGCCACGCCCCGGCGTCGCCTAAAATACCGCCGCCGACGTCACCAGGTGTGACGTGGCCCTAAGAGTATTCGCTGCAGACATATTTGCATCAAAAATAAGTCTCTTGGCAAGAAAATAATACATAGAAAACCCCCCACATTTTTAGCCACAGTTTTGCGTGTGTTGATGATACTTTTTCATGCATATTTTTCTATTCTTTAGACTGAAAGAATTGACATGCTGCTGCAGATTGAAAAAAAATCATTCACTTTGCAAGAACAGTAAAATGCTGTGTTTGTTTGCAGAAAAAAACATGGAAAAAAATGCTGCAAAAATGCAATGTTTGAACCAGTGGTGTAACTTTAAGCTCATGAGCCTCAATGCAAAGCTCCAATGGGGCCTCCAATTATTTAAAATTTTTATAGCATTAGTCTTTGGCTGGCTTCAGACTGCGTTTTAGATCCGATCCGTAGCTGTCCGCTTGAAGCAGACAGCCGCGGACCGGATCAGCACACAGGACCGGGGGGCTGTTATGCCCTCTGATCCTGTGTGCAGCCGCACGCAGTTCCTGCTGCTGATAGGTGAGGACCGCGGGCGCCGCGGTCCTGACCTGTCAGCGGTTGCGGCTGCGGGCGGCTGCACACAGGATCGGAGGGCATAACAGCCCCCCGGTCCTGTGTGCTGATCCGGTCCGCGGCTGTCTGCTTCAAGCGGACAGCTACGGATCGGATCTAAAACGCAGTCTGAAGCCAGCCTTTTTCTATCGGTCGAAGGGACTTTTGAGCCCCTTAGGCTCCAGGGCCCCGGTGTGGTTGCAACCTCTGCACCTATTGTAGCTAGTCACCTGGTTTCAACATACAAAGGCGAACATAACGTAGCCCCAGCTTTCCTTTTATTTCAAATACTAAATAAATCCTATTAATAATTAAAATGTAATAATTTAATTATTTAGTGCAATGACATCTATATTTCTGTGACTTTTGGGGTCCACAATGTATGAGAGAACAAAGCAGAGAATCATTTCAGTTAGTGATCTTACAGCTGAAAGACCAAGTTACTGAGACCAGACTTTTCACTGTTTTCCTATAAAGGTCCCACCAGACAGATCATGCCAATACCTCTGCATTGTTATTGTTACATTCAGTTTGAAGTAGGTCTGTCATCTCCAAAATCCATATCAAAGTATGCACAGGTCTTTGCAGAACAGCCATACCATGTTTAAAATTCTGCTGGATAATTTTGGAGAAGTTTTATTTTATGTTCATATGCAAATGAGGTGCATAATACAATGGCCTTAGGGCCACTTTACACACACCAACTTATCTGTCCAACTTCTGAACAACTTACTGATTGCAGTGAAATCATGGACACATTGCTCCATTGTACACAGCCACAAAATGGAGCAAAGTGTCCATGATTTCACTGCAACCAGCAAGTTGGTCAGACGTTGGACAGATAAGTTGGTGTGTGTAAAGCGGCCCTAATGCAGTGTTTCCCAAACTCTAGTCCTCACAGCCCTAACAGGTCATGTTTTCAGGATTTCCTTAGTATTGCACAGGAGATACCTTTATAACAATTCAATCACCCGTTCAAAACAAAGGAGATCCTGAAAACATGACCTGTTGGGGGCCGTGAGGACTGGAGTTTGGGAAACACTGCGTCTAGTGCATCTTTACCATGCTACATTCAATGACTGAACTGAATTTAATTTAATTTTTAGTTTTTCTTTTTCCATTCGTCTCCTGAGCCTGATATAATTTAAGTCCATAATAAGTCAATTATTTCACTTACCCAAAGATGATCACATTTATCACAAGTACATCTACCTGTGCCTTAAACGGAATCTGTCACCAGGTTCTCGTTGTGTAATCTGAATACAGCATGATGTAGGTGTTAAAACCCTAAATTCAGGGATGTGTCACTTATTAGTGAGTACTCTTGTTTACTTGTAATGATGGTTTTATTACCAAGAGATTATCACTGCAAAGACTACAGCAGTGCGTGAGCCATGGTCTGTCCATGCCCCATCCTGTGTTAAGCAGCTCACTGTCTATAGACAATGTACACACAAAACTGTGATGTCGGCAAGGTTAGGTTTCTGAGATCTGCTTCATGCTACATCTATCGAGTCTGATTGTGTCACAACTGTTGCACCCAGTAAACTAAGTGATACATCATTGGAATCAGGGTCTCTTTTCCTACATCATGCTGCTCTCAGATGAGGTAGCAAAAACCTGGTGACAGGTTCCCTTTAATAACCACCAATAACTGGGGAAGTATCATGAGTAAGATCTCCCTCATTGTTTATGAAGCTAAGAGACATGGATCTCTAATTATTTTGCAAAGCTTTATTAGTTAAAGAAGGAGGACTCTTTTCATTGAGAAAGACACGAGGTGGATATATCTTAGATTACAGTAGACGTTGCGTAAAAGTTGGCAAGAACGTTTTCCTATTATTGAAGAGCTAAAAAAAAATAATTGGCAGTTCTATGTTTGGTTGATGGGTATTCTTTGCAACTACCTCATACATATAAACTCTGCCAATGCTTGACTATTTGTGGGAATATAGATAATTACAAATCAATTTATAAATATTTAATACTTTTTGTTTTTTATTAAAGAGGACCTGTCACCACTCCCCCATTGATTAGAATCTAAGTCCAGCACTGAATGCAGCATGTCTGCTGCATTCAGGCAAGGGGTCCCCCATGGCTCTGTGGGGCTGCCACCCCGTTATATAGGCTTATAAAAACTTACAGTAATTTTCCATGGAGGCGGGCCCTTATGCTTGAGGCAGCTCATCCACTGGTGCTTTGCCACATGGGCGGCACAGAGGCGCAAGGGGCGTGAAATGCCCCCGTGGACGAGCTGTCTCAAGCACAAGAGCCAGCCTCCATGGATTTTTACTGTAAGATTTTATACGCCTACATATTGGGGTAGCAGCCCCACAGAGCCTTGAGGGACCCCTTGCCTGAATGCAGCAGACATACTGCATTCAGTGCTGGACTTAGATTCTAATCCATGGGTGGGGGTGACAGGTCCTCTTTAATAATGACTTATTTAATATCATAGTAATTTAGAAAACCATTTCTGATATTCCATCCCCTATAAATGCACTTTCCCTTGCACTGTTTTACATTGATAATAGAATGTTCAGGGTTAAGTACCTTTCCATACACATGGCAATTATTGCTTGATTAATAGGCTTCATCAGGAAAGCTTTGGGAGAGAATCAAACTCAAGAAATGGATGGGAGGGGAAAAGTTGTGCAGATTTACAAAAATAAACACATCTACTTAAGTCCTTTGATAGCAAGCTTTCTGGCTGTCTTCAGGAAGAAAAAGCCAGCTGAGTGATTCATGTATTTACAGATTAGACATCAGTGTGTAACCCATTGGGTCCAAGAATGACCTTTCACATTTAGCTTTCCAAATCTATTGGTAAATAAATGAGAGGTTATAGACTGAGGTCAGAGTATGGTGGTCCTCTCTGTGCAAGGTATAAGGTCCCAATATATACCTGCAGCATATACAAAAAAGACAAACTAATATTATTAGTGGTAGATCACTCTGCTAAAAGTCTTCTCATCAGTGACAGTGCAAAGATTTTGCAATGTCTTGAATATTCCTTGGCAGGAGAGCACCTAGAAGTGGCAGGACCCATAACAAACTTTTGAATGCTCCCTCTGCATGACATACTATCCGGACACTGAGTAGAGCAGCGCACAATTGGTTTTACATATGTAGTATTTTTCCTATGGGACGCACCTTAAAAGTGGCTACTTCACTTCTCCCTCCTTCAGTTATAATTGATGTCCAGAGAAAGTCAGAGCTGCAGCTTCTCTCTCACTTCCTCTGGATGTCTGATTTGGCTAAAGGAGGGAGAAGTGAAGTAGTTACTGATTGGTCGCAGAGAGTGAGAGCCAGTGGAGAGCCACTGCTGGAAAAGCATCAGCACCAGAGGTGAGTATAACTGTTATTACTTTATTTGAGGGAACATAGAGATTCAGAAGTGGTTGTCCAAGTAGTGGACAACTTCTTTAATATAAATTTAAGATATCAAAGAATATAAAAAGCATGTTTCCTTCTTGTAAAATGTTCTCTGGTGTTATAAATAAATGGAGGGGTCAATTGCTGGGGTGTAACAACAACAGGTGCAGGGCTTGCAATCGCACTGGGGCCCTGGAGCCTAGGGGACCCCAAAAGTCTCTGTTGCCTATAGAAAAAGACTATTTCTATTGAGGATTTGCAATAATTGGGGACCCCCTTGGAGCTCTCATCGGGGCCCATGAGCTTCAACTTATTCCACTGGTCAATTGTGCTATTTGTTGTACTAAAAGCAGAATATGGAGGTAGAAGTTTAAAGAAATAACTGTTTCCATGCAGCATGTACACTAAAGGCAGCTCTACAGCATCCACAATTTGTGTACAAGCAGCTCTGCAATGCAAACATACATTCACTCACAGTTGATGCACATGCACAGCTCTGCTGTCCCAAAAGTACATATATCTACAGCTTTGCTGCACACACCTCTGCTGCACACACATGCACACCCACAAGTACACACACGCAGACTCACATAGCTTTGCTGCGCACACATACATACATCTGCAGCTAATTAGGACCTTTGATTTGATCTGCTCTGTTTCCCTGATCTGTGGTATGCTTCTTCAGGACCTACACCAAGGCGAGATCTGTATAGATTCTATTCAGCTTCTCCTAATGGTGGAGGGAGAGACGTTTCTTGTTGGCTTCCCACGCCTTCATGTAGTTAAAGTTCCTGTTCCTTGGCAACAATTGGACAGTTGAAGTTAAAGGTGTCCTAAACTCCATGTGACTGCAGATATATGAATCCTCATATCACACACACTGTGAGTATTCGATGGTGTCAGACCCAGGACTGGTGGTCACGTGGCTGTGAGTATGTAATATGAATACTTCAGGCCACATTATAACTAGAGGGGTGCTGCCTCATGCAGTGCATGTGGGGAATTTCACTATTATTTTTTGCAACTTTAACACACTTGGACAAATTCGATCAACATTACTCAAATGTCTGTCATTGTTAAACTTGATCTTCAACCACCTCCAGAACTTGTAGCTTTGCTAAGTCATTGTAAGTAACCTACCAATTATTTTACATTCACACTCATGATACTGCAATATTTTACAGCATTACATAGTACCACAACATTTTCTGACAAGTTGTATTAGGAACCTTCATGTAACCATAGGGATGATGGAAAGTTATATTTTCCTTAGATATTAGTGGGATTCAATTCTTTTCAAAGTTTATGACCCTCTGTATGCAGAGTCACAATTAGGTTTTATTGTTATGCACTATGTAGTCTTTATGGAATAGCCATCCTGCAAATCTGCTGTCCTGACCAGTTCACCAAGCAGTTTAATACTGAAAAGTCCAGCTATATAGACTTGTTGGAAAGTGATGGGTGGGTGCATTCAGTACAGTAGCCCATGTTATTAGATAGTAGTGCTGCTGAATTTGGAAAACTTTGTGCCACCTAGTGGCAGCTGCTAAAGTTTCTGAAATAAATGTATTAATATTCAATAATACAGCAACATTTTCCTAATAGATACCGTATTATGACATTTTCTGTATTATTGGACAGGTACAGACAAGTGCAGTATATGAAGCCCCCTGATAAGTATAGAGATCCTATACAAAAAGAGAGGAAAATAACATTATATTATTCTGTGCTGGACACAAAATAATAATAATAACAATAATAATAAAAATAAAATATTTGGAGTAATTGATACAATATATCTGATAAGAAATCATACTGCTTTGTACCCCAGACTATAGTCATTTATACTGTCAGGCCATTCATACTGGCATTATTGGTTTATTTTTCTTGTTCTTTGATATTTTATCACATTCATTGCTGTTACAGCACTGTTATAAGACCTCTGGCAATCTCACTAAGTATTTGATTTAAATCTTTTTTTAATTGTGGATAAAAATAATTTATTGGGTTTCATTAAGGCCGGGTTCACGTCACGATTTCTGGCTGTCCGTGGGGATCCGAGTCTCAGCAGGATCCCCACGGACAGCCACGGATCCACACGGATCCCTGCACTCGGATGGCAAATAGCCATCCGATCCGAGTCTATGCAGGATCCGTGTGGATCCTGTTCTCTCTGCCTGTCCCTGCATCTTCTCTATCTGTCCCTGTCACTCCCTGTCTCTCCCTGTCTGTCCCTCCTCTATCTCTGCTCTCCCTCACCTCAATCCTCCCCCCTGTCCTCCCCCCCCCCATCCTCACCCCTGTCCTCTCCCCTCCAGTATGTGAAAAAAAAAAAATAAATCCTCCCAGAGGATAGTTTACCTTCCCCCGGCTCCATGCGACAGTCTCCTGATCTTCTGGTGGCTGCAAGGACCTCTCGTGATGTCACAGAGCTGGTCACCTGATGTGTCAGGTGACCAGATCTGTGACATCACCACAGGCTCTTCAGCCACCAGAAGAGGACTGTCACATCCCTGCAGCCGGCAGAAAGTAAAGTATCCTCTGAGAGGATTTTTTTTTTCCCCACATACCGGAGGGGAGAGGACAGGGGGGAGGATAGAGGAGAGCAGAGATAGAAGAGGGACAGACAGGGTTAATTATATACTGAGCACTGCCTCTGGGCATGCTCAGTACATAAGCACGGAGCTGACATGGATCCGAGTTCAACTCGGATCCGATGTCAATAGGCTCCCATGTCATCGGGTCTCGGATCGGCTCGGATCCCAGGCTGTCCAATTTCATTCTCGGACACAAAAACGCAGCAGGCTGAGTTTTTGTGTCAGTGCTTAAATCGGACAGGATCGGATGGTGCCAAAATCGGATGGCAAAAGGCACACATCCGATCCAAGCCCCATAGGGATACATGGGATCCGATTTCGGATCCGAGTGTATCCGTTTTGAAATGTCAGTGTGATTCCATTCTAAGACTGCTTATCTAATATACAGTTGTGGCCAAAAGTATTGACACCCCTGCAATTCTGTCAGATAGTACTCAGTTTCTTCCTGAAAATGATTGCAATCACAAACTCTTTGGTATTATTATCTTAATTTAATTTGTCTTCAATGAAAATACACAAAATGAATTGTCCTAAAGCCAAATTGGATATAATTGCACACCAAACATAAAAAAGGGGGTGGACAAAAGTATTGGCACTGTTAGAAAAATCATGTGATGCTTCTCTAATTTGTGTAATTAACAGCACCTGTAACTTACCTGTGGCACCTAACAGGTGTTAGCAATAACTAAATCACACTTGCAGCCAGTTGACATGGATTAAAGTTGACTCAACCTCTGTCCTGTGTCCTTGTGTGTACCACATTGAGCATGGAGAAAAGAAAGACCAAAGAACTGTCTGAGGACTTGAGAAACAAAATTGTGAGGAAGCATGAGCAATCTCAAGGATTGAAATGAAGATAATAATACCAAAGAATTTGTGATTGCAATTATTTTCAGGAAGAAACTGAGTATTATCTGACAGAATTGCAGGGGTGTCAATACTTTTGACCACAATTGTATAATGCTAAATGTGTGTATGTATGTCCGGGATTGGCATCTACACCGTTGCAACTACAGCCACAAAATTTTGCACAGTCACACGTCTGGATCTTGAGAGCGTCATAGATTATGTTGTGAGGCGAAATTTTAACCCTGTGCGTTCCAATTCACCAAACAATTTTGTCCCTATTTACATAATGGAGAGAAAGTGACATGCACATGCACACTCTATAGGGACACATGCACTCACCCCACAGGGACAAAAGTATTGGCACAGTTAGAAAAATCATGTGATGCTTCTCTAATTTGTGTAATTAACAGCACCTGTAACTTACCTGTGGCACCTAACAGGTGTTGGCAATAACTAAATCACACTTGCAGCCAGTTGACATGGATTAAAGTTGACTCAACCTCTGTCCTGTGTCCTTGTGTGTACCACATTGAGCATGGAGAAAAGAAAGACCAAAAACTGTCTGAGGATTTGAGAAACAAAATTGTGAGGAAGCATGAGCAATCTCAAGGATTGAAATGAAGATAATAATACCAAAGAATTTGTGATTGCAATCATTTTCAGGAAGAAACTGAGTATTATCTAACAGAATTGCAGGGGTGTCAATACTTTTGACCACAATTGTATAAAGCTAAATGTGTGTATGTATGTCCGGGATTGGCATCTACACCGTTGCAACTACAGCCACAAAAGTTTGCACAGTCACACGTCTGGATCTTGAGAGCGTCATAGGATATGTTGTGAGGCGAAATTTTAACCCTGCGCATTCCAATTCACCAATTTTGTCCCTATTTACATAATGGAGAGAAAGTGACATGCACATGCACACTCTATAGGGACACATGCACTCACCCCACCGGGACACACACAACACAGAGACACACACACACACCACACAGACCCCCCCCCCACAGGGACACACACATATACACACCCTATAGGGACACATGCACTCACCCCATAGGGAACACACACACACAACCCAGGGACACACACACCACACAGACACAGATGTGCACAAATCGCCTCACACAACTTGCCTCATACATGAGATATCTTTAATTTCCTAAAATAAACATCTGATTAAAAACAGCCAATGTGCAACACGTGCTATATAGGGAATTAAGGCAGATGTCAGTCACATGAGCTGTCTATTAAGTGTATGTGTGAGGTAACATATACTGCCCGGCTGAGGGGAGGGTTTACTCTTGGCTGGAGATTTGTCGGGCTGCCTATAGCAACCAATCACAGCTCAGCTTCTATTTTCCTACAGGTCATTAATATGACATATTCAAATTCTATTTTGTTATAGCTAACATCAGTTATTTATTAACCCGGGTGTAGCCGGGTAGGACAGCTAGTAATTATATAATATTCCCATTTTCAACCAAATCAGACTTAGGGTACCGTTACACATATGCATGAAATTTCACTTGCAATTTGATGGTTGCAGGGAAATCATGGACGCATTGTTCCATTTGTAAACGGCAACAAAATAGAACAATGTGTCCATGATTTCCCTGCAACCATCAAATTGCAAGTGAAATTGCATGCAATGCTGCGACGTGTAACGGTACCCTTAACTAAACCAGTAAAACCTTGAAGATGTAAGGCTAGGGTCACACTTGCATGCGTTTTTTAAGGTTGTTCCTGACAGCCTGCATTTTTGGGCTGCGTTTTTAGGTTTGGAGCAGCCTTAAAAAACGCAAGCAAAAACGCATGCAAAAATGCATGGTACCATTTAGTGCCATGTGTTTTTGCATACGTTTCCGATAGGCCCCTATGTTACAAAAAGGCATGCGTTTTTGAAAAAGCACCAAAAAAACGCATCATGGTGCATTTTTTTGGTGCTGAGCCAAAAACGCATCCAAAAGACACATGGCACTTTAGCCATGCGTTTTCGGCATTGGGGCATGCGTTTTTTGCATGGGGGCCTATGGATGCGTTTTTGCATGCATTTTTCACAAAAGACAAGTGTGAAAAACGCATGCAAATCCCGCATCCACCCCACAAGTGTGACCCTAGCCTAAGACGGTTTTACAAAGTCAGCATTAACCAGTTGACACAAATCAACAGTTGTGTAATAGCCTTGTTTAGACTGGCAGACCGTATTCAATATGAACGATCAGTAATAGATCGTTCAGTGCACACGGGCTGACATTGTTCTTGGCAGCACATGACCTGTTTACACTCAATGATGTTCTGCCTAAAAACGATTATCGTTTAAGCCAACTAAAAGATCATTTAGTTGATGAACAAGTGTTTTGCTTATTCGTTGGGTGATCGACAGCCTGTTGGAACTGCATGATTATCAGGATACCAGTTTTCCTAAGAACACTTGTTCCCGATAATCGCACAATGTAAATGAACCTTTAGAAACAATCATTTTGCTTAAGTATCAGAACATTATTTACCATCTACCATGTGTTCCTCCTGAATCTGGCATATTGTTTGTTACCTTTCAAATCAGATGACACTAAAACCAATGACCAAGAATTTCCAAGCGGAAAGGACCCTAAAATACTCCCCAGATGGAAAGTCAAAAGAAGGACAGCACTTAAAATGTAAGAGCCTGGTTTGATTCCAGTGGTTATGTGTGACAGTTTGAAATCCAGAGCACTCGGGGGTGAGAGCCACCGATGTCAGAAACGTTATATATCCCTTTGAAGCAAGACAGCAAGCAGCATTTTGCTTGAATTAGAGAATTGGCACATGTTAAATGTCCAGCAGAGAGCTTCAATCCAGAAGGGAATTGTAACATTCACAGACTTATTCCACATATGTTCCGCCTCAATCTTTCGTAGAGTCACTTTAATAATAAAAGAAGTGTGTTGAATGCATAATAACTAAATACTGAGGAATTATTTGTTGTATGGTATGTACATGTTGGACTCAGACGAATATTCTGATACTCTTCCATTATTGTAACAAATGTACTAGTATCAAGAGCTATAATAGAATACTTGCATTGTTCACTTGGAAAACTGATGTCTGGCCACAGCACGCATACTACACATTTAACAGTCAAAAAACAGAGAATTTATAACAGACTCTCGGAGCAGTTCTCTGTGGTTCAGTTTGTTAGAAATGCTAATGTTATAAAATTAGATGCATATTTTATTGGTATCAACTCTTTGTATCTATTGCCATATTATATACATTGCATACACAAGTTGTATAATCTATGGTGAATTCATTTTACTCTTTGGACTCTTAGGACTGTAAACATATGTCATACTTGCTGTAGTCCCCGGTGTTGCCCGGGATAGTGACTAACTGTTCTTAGCTATAACAAAAAAGAATGAATTAACAAAGTCTTGCTACTCTCTGCTTAGATACACAGGCTGCAAGTGTAATACTGGTGCTATGTGTGGGCTCCTGGTGTAATACAGGGGTTATGGATGGGCACAAGCTGTCATACAGGGGCTATGTGTGAGCCCAGGCTGTGATACAGGGGCTATGTGTGGGCACAGGCTGTAATATAGGAGTTATGTGGGGGCCCAGACTGTAATACAGTGGATATGTGGGGCATATGCTCTAATATAGGAGCTATGTGAGGCACAGGCTGTAAGTGTAATACAGGAGCTATGTATGGGCTCCTTGTGTAATACAATGGCTACTGCTGTTTACTAGAGGCTGTGAGTATGCAGCCTCCTGCTGTATATTGGGCACTGTGTGTGGCCTTCTGCTGTATACTGAGGGCTGTGTGTGGTCTTCTGCTATATATTGGGGTCTGTGTGGCCTCCTGCTGTATTCTGAGAGCTGTCTGCAGGCTCCTGATGTATACTGTGTGTTGGCTCCTGGTGTGCACAGGCTCTAATATAGGGGCTATCTGAGGCTTCAAGTGTAATACAGGGGCTATGTGAGGGCTCCTGGTGTAATACAGGGGCTATGTGTGGGCACAGGCTGCAATACAGGGGACTATGTGTGAGCTCCTGCTTTAATACAGGGGGCTATGTGTGAGCTCCTGGTGTAATACATAGGCTATGTGAGGTCTCCAGTTGTAGTACTGGGGACTGTGTGTGGCCTCCTGCTGTATACTAGGGGCTGTGTGTGGCCTCCTGCTGTATACTGTGGGCTGTGCGTGACATCCTGTTGTAATAATGGGAAATATGTGTGGCCTCCTGCTGTATAGTGGGGGCTGTGTGCAGGCTCCTGCTGTTTACTAGAGGCTGTGTATTTCCTCCTGCTTTATACTAGGGGCTATGTGCAGCCTCCTGCTGTATAGCAGGGCTGTGTGCAGCCTCCTGCTGTATACTGGAGGCTGTGTGCGGCCTTCTGCTGCATAGTGGGGGCTATGTGAGGCTTCAAGTGTAATACAGGGGCTATGTGAGGGCTCCTGGTGTAATACAGGGGCTATGTCAGGTCTCCAGTTGTAATACTGGGGAGTGTGTGCAGCCTCATGTGACTCACCGTGGCCGGGACTCCGGTTTAGACAGGCTGTAGCTACTTCCTCCTTGTCACGGGTGGGCCGCGCCTGCCGGTAGTGGGGCCCGGTGTAGTGCAGATCAAAAGTTGAAGACGTCTTGGTGGAACAGATTAAAGGGGTTTAATTTATTCGTGACGCCACCTATGAGTAGTTTCGGTAATCGTTACCGACGCTGCGGAACCTCCGGGGGATGGATAGCAGCAAGATGGAACGCTCCCCACAGGCTGAGCGGTGATCCCCGGAGGCTGGAGCTGCTTAAGATGTTGTGCAGCAGCTGCGGTTACCTTGTAATGCGGACGGACAGTTCATAAGGAAGCACGGACACAGAAAGTCTCTGCAACGGGTCTTTACTGTAACCAGCAGGCAGTACATGGTATACAGTTCACGGGTAGTGGACCGGGTGGACTCAGCAGTGATGGTGTCCCTTAGAAATCCGCAGTGTTCCTCCATTCTAACTAAGTGGTTGCCAGTGTCGCCCAGGAATACCAGATCGGGTACGGGGAGGCTGCTTCAATGCCCTATCCAAGTTGTACGTTGTGGATGTTTTGGGGAGCCTTGGATCCCTCAGTGGGTACACCGCTGGTTAGACGACTGGAAGTTGGCTGGTGGTGGGATGCACCCGGCCACGGTGAATCAGAAAATGGTGTCACGAACAGGATACGAGCAGGCCCGTTACCCAACGGGTATAATGTGCTTAAAAATGACTTTATTGTCTACAAATTGGACTTTGTTCGTCCCTAAAAGAACTTTCCCGCCTTTTCACCGTGGGCCAAGATGGCGCCCAAGATGGCGTTCCCGCCACAAGAATCCACCACGTGCAAGCCCAGGAGTGAGTCAACCCCCCCCTCATCGTGGGAGGGCTAAAGACAAAAGGCGCCAAACTCTTTGTCCGCCCTGATTGCTCGAATCAACCATGGGGGCGGACCCCAAAGACTTTTCCCACCATTGGACTACAAAAGCCCAGAGGAAATGGGAGTGTCACAGACCTTCTTCACCAGCTCTACCAGAACGCTTACCGGTTGAACAGGTGTGGTTTCCCTCCGAAGAAGAGAATGGCCAGCATGAGACTCCAAGACCTAATGCGGGAGGTCGAGGCGGAGGCCAGAGCAGCCATCGGCCAACCGGGTCCGGGTCCTGTCCTTACCATAGACGGCAGCCCCGACTTTTGGCTAGAGGCTCTACAAGACCTCCGGGTGCGGTTACTTGAGACTGTGGAGTGGACGATTCGCAGCTGGAGTGCGACCCTAGGCAGAAGACTCCATCATGCGATGCAGCAGAGCCGACCGGGTACAGCTTCTCCAGGCCCAGACGACATCGCCAGCTTCTCAACCGCCTCACCGTCGCCCACCACCTGTCCTGCTTCGTCACCGGAGCCCATAGACTGTATCATTCCTGTGAGGGCCACAGCTCGACCCGTTCCAGCGGTCGAAACCGCAGCCGACGCCGTTCCTGAGCCGGAGCTTCCAATACGCTCCACAGAAGAAGCCGACACATACCTGATATATACTGGGGCTGTGTGTGCCTCTTGCTGTTTAGTGGGGGCTGTATGCGGCCCCCTGCTGTGTACTGGGGCTGTGTGAGGACTCTTGCTGTATACAGGGGGCTGTGTGGGTTCTTGCCTATAGAAATCAATCAGAAGCTGAGCTATGGGCCACCTGATAAATATGAAGGCCAACTGTCAAAACAGCAAATGCAGTGCAAATCTATTAGATCACACATATAAACAGTAAATAAGTTTTTTTTGCTGTTGAATGACTGTAAAGCGAGGGTTGCATTTTCACCTCAAAATATAGTTTTGAGTCAAATGAGGTGGCTGTGCAAAATTTAGTGATTTTAAATGTGACAATGCAGAATCCTTTAGCGGTCACACACATACACACACTCAGCTTTATATATTAGGCTCCTTTCACACCATTGCTTTTTTCAAATTGCGGCAGATCCGGAAGATTTACCGCATCTGCTGCCTAACGGTTGCACTTGTGGCACACTTGCAGCAAGCCCCATGCATTGTCTATGAGGCTTGCGGCAGGTGTGGCAAGTGTGGTATTGCCACGATCCGGAACTTGCGGCCGCGGAAAAAAGCAGTTAGCAACTGCCGCAAGTGTCGAAACCATGGCAATGCCGCACCTGCCGCAAGCCCCATAGACAATGCAAAGGGCTTGCCGCAAGCGTGCCACAAGTGCGACCATTAGGCAGAAAAAAGCAATGGTGTGAAAGGGGCCTTAGATGTGCAGAGTAAAAGCAGCATAACCCCTCATAGACTTCAACATGTGTTGCCCAATGGGTACCATACACTACCGTTCAAAAGTTTGGGGTCATTTAGAAATTTCCTTATTTTTGAAAGAAAAGCACATTTTTTTCAATGAAGCTAACATTAAATGAATCAGAAATACACTCTATACACTGTTAATGTGGTACATGACTATTCTAGCTGCAAATGTCTGGTTTTTTAATGCAATATCTACATAGGTGTATAGAGGCCCATTTCCAACAACCACCACTCCAGTGTTTTAATGGTACATTGTGTTTACTAACTGTGCAAGAAGGCTAATGGATGTTTAGAAAACCCTACAAAACCATTGTACAATTATGTTAGTGTCGAGCCCCAGGCCCTGGGGTACTCGGGTACCAGTCTCGGTGGGTGTATTAGGGGTGTCACGGGTGGCAGAGCCTGATCCCATGGCCCTTCAAAAAAGGGGTGTATTTACAGGGGATGAGAGTTTGTCATGTGACACCACCTGTAGTACCTGGTGATGGGTCACCAGCGCCGCCACAGTCTGCTGGAGGTAGAAGGTAGTGCGGCTGAGATGGCAAAGCTACCTACAGGCGGAGCTGGTCCTCCGGGGCAGCGTTCCTGCAAGGGAATAGGTTGATGGAGAAATTCACACACAGGCAAAGTCACTTTCTCCCGGGTACTTTACTGTCAAGTTGTAGCAGCGTCATACAGAGTTCACAGTCCAGCATTAGATGTTGAAGTAACAGGCAGCTCTACGGGTGGCTGCAAGTGGATCCCAGGTGGTATGGTGGAACCCGTGAAGTACCTTAGTTGACGAACCTGTGTCCTTTCTTCCCCGCCTAGGATGGGCCTATACCCAATGGCTTCTTTTAGCTAGTATTGGGGGTCCTCTCCCTCGTGGTGAGGAAGCAAGCAGACCGCTCCGTCTGGCAGGGTGATATACAGACCACAGCAGCCGGTTGCTGACTGCAAAGATGGACTTTGGCCGGATCCTCGGGCGCGGCATTCCCGTGGTGGACTGGAGATTTCCCAGGAGTATGATCACTTCACTCTGGGGATCTCTCTTTCTCTCTAGGGCCTCGACTCCACTCGTCGGGCGCCCTCTTTTAGGATCTCCTCAAGACCCCTTCTCCTTTCCTCTGGATCAGCTTGAAACCGTCCGGGTAACCCTTCCACCTCGTTGCACACTCTTTTCCAACCGTCCTAACTCCTCTCCTCCTCCTCCAACTAACCGCTCTTGATCTCCCCTGGGGGTGAATATATCCCCTCCCGGGTAACCTCCCACCGCTATCCTAATGTGGGAGTGCTGGGAATGGGTCCCACCCACCAACCTAGGGTCCACTTGCAACCGGGGCAATTACCTCTTTTACAGGTGCAATATCCCTCTGTGTCACCTGACTATGCAGGGCGCCACATTAGCACAGCTGAAAACGGTTTGGCTGATTAGAGAAGCTATAAAATTGACCTTCCTTTGAGCTACCGTATATACTCGTGTATAAGCCGACCCGTGTATAAGCCGACCCCCCTACTTTTGCCCCCAAAACCTGGGAAAACCTATTGACTCGTGTATAAGCCGAGGGTGGACCCCAGCACAGGTATACAGCCCCCAGCAGTGTGGTATACAGCAGCCCCAGAGGTATATACAGCAGCCCCAGTGGTAGTATACAGCAGCAGCCCCAGTGGTATATACAGCAGCAGCCCCAGTAGTTAGTATACAGCAGCCCCATAGGTATATACAGCAGACCCAGTGGTAGTATACAGCAGCCCCGAGGTGTATACAGCAGCCCCAGTGGTAGTATACAGCAGCCCCAGTGGTATATACAGCCCCAGTGGTAGTATACAGCAGCCCCAGTGGTATATACAGCCCCAGTGGTAGTATACAGCAGCCCCAGAGGTATATACAGCCCCAGTGGTATATACAGCCCCAGTGTTAGTATACAGCAGCCCCAGAGGTATATACAGCCCCAGTGGTAGTATACAGCAGCCCCAGAGGTATATACAGCCCCAATGGTAGTATACAGCAGCCCCAGTGGTATATACAGCCCCAGTGGTAGTATACAACAGCCCCAGTGGTATATACAGCCCCAGTGGTAGTATACAGCAGCCCCAGTGGTATATACAGCCCCAGTGGTAGTATACAGCAGCCCCAGAGGTATATACAGCCCCAGTGGTATATACAGCCCCAGTGGTAGTATACTGCAGCCCCAGAGGTATATACAGCCCCAGTGGTAGTATACAGCAGCCCCCAGGGGGTATATAGCAGCCCCAAAAGCTGGCACTCGCCCCCCTTGTAAGGGCCCCCCCCCTGCTGCTTATCTTACCATCCCGGTCTTCTGCTCAGCGCCGCTGTGCAGAAGACCGGGATGGTAAGATACGCAGCGGGGGGGGGGCTCTTACAAGGGGGGAGAATGCCAGCATTTGGGGGCATATATGCACTGCTTCCCCCTGCCGCTGATTGACAGGGGGAAGCAGTGCATATATAATGAGCGGCCCCGACTACCGTATTGACCCGTATATAAGCCGAGGGGGAGACTTTTCAGCCCGGTAATTGAAAATCTGGAGAATTACATTTGTTTGTTCTATGAAACTCTCAAAATGGCCAGAAAAAGAGAACTTTCATGTGAAACTCGACAGTTTATTCTTGTTCTTAGAAATGAAGGCTATTCCATGCGAGAGATTGTCAAGAAACTGAAAATTTCCTACAATGATGTGTACTCCCTTCAGAGGAGAGCACAAACAGACTCTAACCAGAGTAGAAAGAGAAGTGGGAGGCACCGCTGCACAACTGAGCAAAAAGAAAAGTACATTAGAGACACTAGTTTGATAAATCAACGCCTCACAGCTCCTGAACTGGCACATTAAATAGTACCCGCAAACTGTCAGTGTAAAAGTTTACAGTGAAGAGGTGACTCTGGGATGCTGGCCTTCAGGGCAAAGTGGCAAAGAAAAAGCCATATCTAAGACTGGCTAATAAAAGGAAAAAAGATTAATATGGTCAAAAGAACACAGACATTGGACAGAGGAAGATTGGAAAAAAGCTTTATGGACAGACATATCAAAGTTTGAGGTGTTTGGATCACACAGAAGAACATTTGTGGGATGCAGAACATTTGAAAAGATGCTGGAAGACCATCTGTCAAGCATGGTGGAGGTAATGTGATGGTCTGCGGTTGCTTTGGTGCTGGTAAAATGGGAAATTTGTACAAGGTAAAAGGGAATTTGAATAATGAAGGCTATCATTCCATTTTGCAGTGCCATGCCATACCCTGTGGACAGCGCTTGATTGGAACCACTTTCATCCTACAACAGGACAATGACCCAAACAACACCTCCAAATTATGCATGAACCATATAGGGAAGAAGCAGGCAGCTGTTATTCTATCTGTAATGGAGTGGCCAGAGCAGTCACCATATCTCAACCCCATTGAGCTGTTGTAGGAGCAGCTTGACCATATGGATCGCAAAATGTGCCCATCCAGCCAATCCAACTTGTGGGAGGGGCTTCAGGAAGCATGGGGTGATATTTCTCAAGATTACCTCAGCAAATTAACAGCTAGAATACCAAAGGTCTGCAATGCTGTAATTGCTTCAAAGAGAGCATTCTTTGACAAAAGCAAAGTTTGAAGGAGAAAATTATTATTTCAAATAAAAATCATTAATTCTCACCTTGTCAATGTCTGGACTATATTTTCTATTTATTTTGCAACTCATTTGATACATACAGTGCCTACAAGTAGTATTCAACCCCCTGCAGATTTAGGTGGTTTGATAAGATCCAAATAAGGTAGAGCCTTCAAACTGCAAACGAGAGTAGGATTAATTAACAGAAGCATAAATCTTACAAACCAAAAAGTTATGTTGCTCAGTTGAATTTTAATAAATTTTAAACATAAAAGTGTGGGTCAATTATTATTCAACCCCTAGGTTTAATATTTTGTGGAATAACCCTTGTTTGCAATTACAGCTAATAATCGTCTTTTATAAGACCTGATCAGGCCGGCACAGGTCTCTGGAGTTATCTTGGCCCACTCCTCTATGCAGATCTTCTCCAAGTTATCTAGGTTCTTTGGGTGTCTCATGTGGACTTTAATCTTGAGCTCCTTCCACAAGTTTTCAATTGGGTTAAGGTCAGGAGACTGACTAGGCCACTCCATCACCTTGATTTTTTCCCTCTTGAACCAGACCTTGGTTTTCTTGGCTGTGTGCTTTGGGTCGTTGTCTTGTTGGAAGATGAAATTACGACCCATCTTAAGATCCTTGATGGAGGAGCGGAGGTTCTTGGCCAAAATCTCCATGTAGGCCGTGCTATCCATCTTCCCATGGATGCAGACCAGATGGCCAGGCCCCTTGGCTGAGAAACAGCCCCACAGCATGATGCTGCCACCACCATGCTTGACTGTAGGGATGGTATTCTTGGGGTCATATGCAGTGCCATCCAGTCTCCAAACGTCACGTGTGTGGTTGGCACAAAAGATCTCGATCTTGGTCTCATCAGACCATAGTACCTTGAACCAGTCTGTCTCAGAATCCTCCAAGTGATCATGAGCAAACTGTAGACGAGCCTTGACATGACGCTTTGAAAGTAAAGGTACCTTACGGGCTCGTCTGGAACGGAGACCATTGCGGTGGAGTACGTTACTTATGGTATTGACTGAAACCAATGTCCCCACTGCCATGAGATCTTCCCGGAGCTCCTTCCTTGTTGTCCTTGGGTTAGCCTTGACTCTTCGGACAAGCCTGGCCTCGGCACGGGAGGAAACTTTCAAAGGCTGTCCAGGCCGTGGAAGGCTAACAGTAGTTCCATAAGCCTTCCACTTCCGGATGATGCTCCCAACAGTGGAGACAGGTAGGCCCATCTCCTTGGAAAGGATTTTGTACCCCTTGCCAGCCTTGTGACCCTCCACGATCTTGTCTCTGATGGCCTTGGAATGCTCCTTTGTCTTTCCCATGTTGACCATGTATGAGTGCTGTTCACAAGTTTGGGGAGGGTCTTAAATAGTCAGAAAAGGCTGGCAAAAGAGATAATTAATCCACACATGTGAAGCTCATTGTCCTTTGTGCCTGAACTACTTCTTAATACTTTAGGGGGACCAAACAGAATGCTGGTGGTTTGAGGGGTTGAATAATAAATGACCCTCTGAATTAACTTTTAACGCTTTTAAAAAAAAAAATTAAAAAATCTTTTTGGCTGCAGTGCATTTCTCACTTCCAGGCTGATCTGTAGTCCAAATGTCACAATGCCAAGTTAATTCCGCATGTGTCAACCACCTAAATCTGCAGGGGGTTGAATACTACTTGTAGGCACTGTAAAAGTATGAGTTGTCATGGAAAACACAAAATTGTCTGGGTTGCCCCAAACTTTTGAAAAATAGTGTATATTGGAAACATTTTCCCCAAGAAGTAATGAAAACAAATCAATTTAAATAAAGAGTTCAACGAAAATGGACTATATTGCATGAAAGGCATTCAAAGGTATAGTGAGGTCCCAAACACTTCTATTGACCTTGTATTCAGACATGTGCAACTATATAAAACAGCATGAATATAAACTTTTTGCATAGCTGAGACTATACATTGACATTGGTTTACATTAAGGCTAGGGTCACACTTTGTAATAGAATTGCGTTCACTGCATCCAGATCCGGATGCGGTGAACGCAATTAGCTTCAGACACATTTTTCAGGAAAAATGTGTTGCTGAAGCCGCAATCCGGTAACCGGATTGCTCCGGATGTATAATCCGGAGCTATCTGGTTACCGTACAGTAAAATCTGTGTAAAAAGCTTTAATATGAATAATTGTAGCCACCATGTCTCTAGGGGGTGCCCACCCCCCCTAGAGACATGCTACTCACTCAGGTGGGCATATAATGTGTTAATTACTCATGTACAGTAAGCCGACTCCTGGGGAGCTGCGGCTTCATTCATAAAATTGTACAGAGCCGACAGGAGCCGGCTTACTGTACACAATATATTAATCTATTACATGCCCACCTGAGTAGGTAGCGTGTCTCAAGGGGGGTGGGCACCCCCTAGAGACATGAAGGGCACAATTATTATTAATAGTAAAGGTTTTTATCCCGGCGGCAGCAAAGTATATTCGGTAACCGCATTGCTCAGGATTACACATCCTGAGCAATGCGTTTACCGCATTGCGGATGTTAGAACCTCTCCGAAAACTGCAGCCTCCATGATTTTTCACGCAGGCTGCACAGCTGGATGCGGTAACCAGATTGCCTAGCCAGGTTACTTATTATTTACTAATATGCACACAATTATTAACATAATAACAAAAATGAAAAAATAGCCGCACTCACCAAAGCAGGGTTTTTCAATCTTTATTTTCCATATCAATCGTAGCGATGCAGCAGCATAGCAGGGAGGGGGAGCAGGGGGGTGGACGACGGTTCACCGTTTCGCGGCCGTCTGCCGCTTCTACGGGACCCGTAGAAGCGGCAGACGGCCGCGAAACGGTGAACCGTCGTCCACCCCCCTGCTCCCCCTCCCTGCTATGCTGCTGCATCGCTACGATTGATATGGAAAATAAAGATTGAAAAACCCTGCTTTGGTGAGTGCGGCTATTTTTTCTTTTTTGTTATTACGTATTGTGGACTTTACATGCCAGCACCGCCAGGCGACCTGCAGCCTATTAATCACGAGAGTGACATTAGCCTTGTACACAAGCGTGAGTGCCCGTTTTTTTCTACTTTTCACGACACAATTATTAACATTAATACACCTTTTCCGGGTAATACTATATACATAATTACAGGGTCTACTCTCTATTCCTTCTGCTTCCAGGGTAACACGTTTACCAGCTGGCAACCTTGTCGGCCGAGGAGTAAATGCAAGCCTCCTCCGTAGTCGCTGGACAAGAGTATGCCTCGTCCACAGGTTCGCTGACAAGGAGTGGATCTGTCCTGTACAAATATAATGGGTCAGCCGGACCTAGCTGCAGGTGGTTGTGTAACTGGGGCTGGTGCTGCAGTCAAAGCTGTAGATGGTGCCGCAGAGTCAGAGACTGCAGGGTTTAGGAATGACACCTCAGCCGTCACCCTCCTCACGTTTAAGACATACCACCCACGATGACCCACATGTCTGGTGTACTTGACTCATTCTCCCGGGTACAGGTCTTGACCGGGGGAACTCCCTTGGCAAATGGGACTCAACATCCTACCGGTTCACAAAAATGTCGTTGATCAAATGGGGCTGCCGGATAAAGCCCCACCCCTTGTGCAGGTGAAAGTCTACAACAGAGCCTCGTCTCCATTCCACCTGGTCGGTGGCCTGGGCCTTACGGGTTTGGCTCTTGGCTTTGAGGTTCATATCCTCATGGGCCCGTCACCCGTCCGGGTACCTCTGCTCCTTAGCCTCCTCTGCAGCCCGTCATTGCCGACAGTACTCTTCCTCAGGGATTATTTCCAGCACATCTCCCACACGAGCGTCCCCCACCTGGGCCTCCCCGGGGATCCCCATGAGATCGTCTCTCCAGCGCCCCCATCGGAAGTGAACGGCCTCCACCTTGGCTGCCTCTCTGTTGGGTGATGGCTCATTCTGCAGCGGGGCCAGCAACTTATCTCCTGGGACATCGCTTTTGTCCCACCCCATGTGTCTGGACGCTCGGCCAGGTTTGGGGACTGGAGGGGGTTTCAGGGACCCAACTAAGGTGTCAGGCCGGTGGTACCTGTGGTGTTGCTCGCTGCTCCAGGGCCGGTCTTTCTGGAACCAGGGGTGGTAGCTGCGGCTCGGTCGGTGGCTGGGCTGCCTTCTCCAGCAGAGCCTTCCTCCACTTGTTAAGGGCTGTCTTCTGGACCCTGAGAAGCTGTCGGCTTAGCTTCTCCATCTAAATTCTCAGTAACTCCGGATCTACGGATGTGAATGGATCTGGGCACATCCCCAGGCCACTGGGGGAGTCAGTCTCCTCGACCCCAGGTGCTGGAGCTTTTCTGCTGCTGCTCGTCATGGCGCTCACGCTGCTCCACACTTCTCACTCTTCCCTTCTCCTCAGCCCTTTCGTGGGTGTCTCTCACACTCTCTGCTGTCAGCCACACCATGGGGCAGAGCTACCAGCCTTTCAGGCAAGCACTCTTGGCTCTCCATTAATACCGGGGATGGACACTATTTTCGATGCTCTGTGCTGGCCCACGATGGGAGGCTGCAGCATTCCTCCTGGCCAGCACATGGCATCAACATATGGTGGTCGCCATTACACAGTCTATTAAGCATAGTCTTTAGGCACATGGGACCCAGTGTTAGTGGGGGGTCCAAATCCTGTTCATGATGCTAAAATGCAACGCGCACGAGGGCCGGGGGTCACACGGTAGCCGGGCTGGTCGACTTTCTTGGGGAGGTCAAGGTGGCTGTGGCCCGACTCCGTGGCCCTGGTCGTGTAGTTAAGGGGTATTTCCAGGGGATGAACGTGATGCCACCTGTGGTGTTGGGCCAGGAATGGCCAACCCTGCAGATTTAGACCATTGGGGCAGATGGTAGTGCAGACTGGATGGTATCACTCCCCACAGGTGGAGTGGGGCCCCAGGGCAGACGCTGTGCTCCTCCAAAGTACAACCAGGTTAGCTCTCAGGAGTTCAGGATCGCTCAGCCGAGACACCTTTCATGGGCCTTCCCAGGTTGCTCTCTCCCTGTGCTGGATCACTTGCCTAGCCTGCCATGTGCCTTCATGAACTGGGTTCCAGGCTGATGGCTGTGGGCCTTGTCTGGTGATGGGAAATGCGTCTCCTGACCCTAGTTTTAGCCACTGTCCTGTGAATTGTCCATGAATTGTAGCCACTGCTCCTGCAGATGCAGTGGACTCCGGTTTTCCCGGTGGAACCTTGAAGTGTCCACACCAGATCCGGGTCAGTCCCCTCTGGCTACCAGTCCCTCCACCCGACTCGGGTTGGGACCAGTTTCGGGGCCCACGGGTGGATCCTCCCCCAATGGACTCCTTCTTTCCACGTCCTTTCTGGACACCTTCGTACTCCTTTGCTCTTCTATGACGTTCTCCTTCTCTCGTTCCTCTCTCTCTACACTCTACCCATGCCCTCTACCTAACCTCTCCTCCAGCCTGAAGATGGGACCCTCTCTGCTTCGGGCCTGGAGTTGGAGTGGTGTTGGATGCAGGTTTTTGTGTCTCGGGTTTGCGACCCCTTCCACCTGAGAGAAGTGACACCACACCTGTGGAGTAGGTGCAGCATCACTTTGGCAAACAGTCTGTAGGGGCACCACAGAGGCACTGTGTCATCATACTTTCCTTGAGGGGGGACTCTATGGGAATTTATTGTGGGGGTATCATGCAGTATTGGAGCCGTTTTTTGGAACATTATATAAGAGCCATGAAAGGGGTATAATAGTGAGTGAGAACAATAATCAGCTTCAATATTGCCATAATAAATGTGTACCTGCTGTAATATGTTTACATTAAAAGTTAGGAGCTATGATCCCACCTTCCCTGCCATATTTATTTTTGAGCAAGGTTTGTAGAGGTTGGTCCAATCAGAGCTTTTGCTAAGGGGCCTTGTGATTTCTATGTACATCACTGACCTCATGGTACTTTTACTGCCTTGATGCTGTGTTTTTTATGCACAATACAGCGTTGAAAGAAATTTGCTAAGGCCACTGCTTTTAGTCAGAATGGGTTCCGATATAAAATATTTGGGGCTCATGCAACTGTTCCAGAATGGTAATTGCTGGATAACAGGGATCAAGCATATTGGCATTCATTTCAATATGCCTGTTCCTTTGTCTCTACAAAGATATACCAGTGCCAGAAGGTTCTGGCAGTATATTTCCCCTCATCCTCTATAAAATAAATATGCATACGGTGGCACTTTTTACAAAAAAAGTTCTGGACTTTCATATTGATGGTCTACTCTATTCTAAAGATAGATTATAAAAATATAATTGGAGGGGGAGGGTCAGCACCCAGTGCTGGCTGAATGTACTGAGTTGCAGAGCTGCAAAGCACTGATACGTCATCCGCATAGTTGCTGCCGCCAGGCACCACACATTCACCCCCTACTGGTTCAAATAGAGGGAGGAACTGCAGTGCTCGGCCGTGGCCATTAATCCATTGATTGAGCTGTGCAGTGCAGCTCTACAACTCAGCACATCAAGCCTCCACCGTCACTTGAGACAGCTGATCATTGGGGGTCTCAGGTGTCGCACCCCAACCATTCATATAGTGTTTACCTATCCTAAGGAAAGGAAATTAATTTAAAAGTTATGGACAAATGTAGTTAAATATAACTTTGGGCTACTTTGTTATTATATATTTCAGAAATACTGGTCTATGAGACATTGCAAGTGAATGTTATCAAGTGTGTTCATCTAATCATGATCGTCTGATGTCTGTAAAATGCTGTTGAAATTAATTAATTGCATTATTTGGGTGAACAGTTAATAAAGGATAGAATATTTTAAATTTATGAATATGTTTTTTTTTTGTAGTGTGGCGCCTCAGATGGTCAGGTGTCACAAGGGGGTATTACACCCATAAAAGCGGTGTAATTTTACCCAACTGTAGGTGGATACAGAGGCAGGTGGGAGGGACCCAATCCCAGCACTCGCACACCGACTTAGGGGATGGAAGGAGCCCATACCCTAGAGGGAGGAGAGTCGGCAGGATAGAACAGGAAAGTTGCAGACCGCACCTGAGGGAAAATGAAAGGGGTTCCTGAGGGGACCTTGAGAGAGGGTGCCTGATGCATGAGTCTTGGCCCGAGAGAGAAAGGGGGAACCCCAGTGCAGAGCGACCATACTCTGGGGAGCTTCCCCAGTCCACCACGGAAAGCCGGATCCGAGGAAACGGCCAGAGTCCAGCTCTGAAGTCGTCAACCGGCTGCTGCGGTTTGTTTACCAGCCACAGCACCCTGCCAGTACGGAGCGGTCCACCCGTGATTCCATAGAGGTCGGGGTTGAAGTTGGAGAGGCAGAAGGAAAGGCAAGGAGCCCCAGGATTACCTCGAGGGAACAGGGAAAGGACTTATCCCAGGCAGGGAACACAGGACACAGGTTTGTCAACTAAGGTATAACACGGGTACCTCCATACCGCTTTGCATCCACTTACAGCCACACGGAAGGTTACCTGTTATACATCTATACCGAACTGTGAATGCTGTATCATTAGATGCTTGTTTCCAGTAAAGTACCTGGGAGAGAGTGAACTTGTCTCTATGTCTCTGTGCTACCGACATTGAATCTCTCTACTTCTACTCAACGCTGCCGGGGAGATCCAGCTTTACCTATAGAAAGCTATATCACCTAGCCGCAATACCAACGCCCTCCGGAGGACTGTGGTGGTGCTGGTGACCCCTCACCAGGTACTACAGGTGGCGTCACAAAATAACTTTTACCTCATCACCTTCAATTTACCCCCCCATTAGTTGTCCCCAGAGAGTCAAGGGCTCAGGCATCGCCATCAGTGATCCCCCGGACCTAGCACCTGAAACCCGAGTACCCGGCCCTGGGCGCGACAGTAGCACAACATAATGATACAAGCAAGACCTGCTTCACACCACGGTTTTGTGCTGTCTGGTTGGATCCTGTTTTTTTGCAGAATCCACTGGACAGAACCTGACAGCACAGGATGAGCAGAAAGTGTGGGCAAATATGCTCACTGATCTTGTTTTTTGCAGGGTTCGGTTTCTGCTGCTGTCCACTGTGCTGATCTGTCAGCCCGTATGAGCAGTGCTGCTCTCCATGGTGCTGAACTCTCAGCCCGTGTCTCTGAAATGCTGCTGTCCTTGGTGCTGAATGTGCACGGCAGCATTTCAGAGACTGCGCTGTGGTGTACATTAGATACGGGAAACGATCCAATTTTTTCACAGATCTGGCACCCATAGACTCCCATATTATGGGCACCGGATCGCCCTGGATCCGGGACTATTCGATTTTGTAGGCTTCAATTTTGTGCCTGGTGAAAAACCAGAAAAAATTGGATCAGGGACACAAAACACAAAACCGGATGATCAAATAGGACCAATCCGACACCATAGGGATACAAAACGGTGGCAAAACCAGATCAGGTTCTGTTCGGTTCAAACCGGACAGAATCTGACAGTTGAAAACCGTGGTGTGAAGCCAGCCTAAGAAAAGAACCAAATAATAATAACTGATCTAACTGTAGTTTGCCATTGCAAATACAGGTGTGATAAATTTTCCCTCAACAAGAACAAACTTAATAAATGTTTTGTTTATGGCCACTGTATTGTTCCTTATGACATATTAAAGGCACAGGTTATAGCTGTCAGGTGTGTGTTACATCTACCATTGTACGTCCTGAAAGCTGTCCTGTTCTCCACTTGCAAAGTTTTAGCTTTTTCTATCTCTAAAGTCCCCGTTACATTGTACAAGATAGTGAACGATATTGCTCAAACGTCATGGGTTTAGAGTCGTTCAAACAACATTGTTAGGACGTCGTTGCGTGTTACACCGAGATACGACTACGATAAATCGTTGGATTGTTGATGGCAGATTTGAAAACATGTTCTCAAATTAAACAATCGTCGATCAGCCAACCTGCTGCATCTTTGTGTGTGACACCGCGATAACAATGTCGTTAACAACTTCTCCTATTCACAACAGGGAACAAGTATCGTTCGCTGGGTTGTGCGAACGATAGCTGCTTGCTGGATCGTTGGTGCGTCATTCACAATATCCATACGTGTGACAGCTCATCAACGATGTCAAAAAGATGTCCTAACATCCGCACGCCCATAAGATCGTTTCTGATATCTTAACGACCTTGAAACGTGTAACGGTACCTTTAGGGCGTTCACTCCTGCACTAAATCAAAGCAGTGAATGAAGCGTTAACCACAGGCATATTGCTACCAGACTGCTTATATGACATAAACAAGCCATTTAGATAAAATCAGATCTTGATTAGATTTCAACTAGGTAATTGGTTAGAAGGTATGTGAATTTAAGCAGCTGCTGAACCAACTAATAATTTTTCTAATTACTAAGAATTCTTGTGGTTTTTTGTTCCAATATATATATATATAATAAGAAAAAATCCTAACTAAAAATCATATGGAAAATCTGCAATTGTTATTTATTTTATCATAACTAATTATCTGATATTATCTTTTGAAGCTGTCAATTCTGTCTGTAGGAATGTTGGATACCACATAAACTGTCCTGCTAGTCTGTTTACAGACAACTGATTTATCCATCTAATATATGTGAATATACTGGTAAGGTTCCCATAAATATTATATAGGCATCCAGTCAACAGGGATTTCCCATGCCCCCCCTCACGGATAAACATGGACATTCGGCTCAGGTAAGCAAGCATATGTTATCAGTAGGTCGAAGGAAATATGCAATTCCAAACACCTTAAGCAATGGCTGATCTCCTGTGAAAACGAGGGATCATACATGTTGAAATCCAATAGGCCCTATCTTTCCTTCTCCTGACGTTTACTTTCAATGGAGAGTCAGCTGGTTCAGTTCACACTCCTTTATTGAATTTAATTATATAGTTCAAAGCATAAATTAAAGTTCCTCATCTGTATCAAAGCCTGTTTACCTAAGTATGCTGGTTCTAATTTGTGCGTGTATGGAATGGGGGGAGGTCAACTTTCTAAGATACATGGTGTGGGGAAATTAGCTCTCTGTGAGCCTGCCCACTAGACAGGTACTATAGATGGATATGTTGACTTTTTCTTTTTCACCCTAAAGAGCACGATGTAATACATTCATTCAAACAGAACTGACAACTGTCACTCCTGTAAGGGTTAGGTACCAGGGTGTCATGCACACAAATTAAAAGTAATTCCAGTCACTCTGTAGCCACACATCCACCCAGCTGGTTCCTGTACAAGCTAGAACTTCACCTGCACAGTCCCTAAAGTTGCCAGCACAAAAAGGAGTACCCTAACCGCAGGACTAGGAGATGACTGCTCGGGCCTTGCTACCTAATAGGCTGTTGAGAGTTTCTCATACCTCCTAATGAACCAGGGGTGAGGTTGCTAAGTGCAACAGCTGCAAGCATACAGAGGCATGTAACACAAACTTGAATGAGTGGAAGCCGGAATAGTGTATATCTGAGCTATCCCTCCAGCTAGGAAACCATAGGCTAACTCTTGTCCCCAAGATTACCCCTGAAGGTTGGGATACCTGGGTCTCATACCTATCTATTCTCCTGGATTGTACTCACCTTGATGCCCCACCAAAAGGAGTGCATGGACTGGAGGGCAGGGAACATGTAGAGAACCCAGGCAAGGTAACAGGTATAGCAGGGTTCCACAAGATCTCCATATAGAAGCTTCTCTCCTTCTAGAGCAACAACACCCCATCTGAACAACAGTGATTTTCAAAACAGGGAACTACACATGTGCTATCAGTAGCATGGAGTGAAGTCAGAGTCTGGTAGATATAGCAGAAGAGGAAGGTAATTACAGGATTCAGCTGAAGGCACTGGTATGACTTCTCCCCAAGCACACACTACAGCATTGCTCTTGACTTTTTTTTTTTGCTATTACCTATCATAGCCACTCTTTGAATCTCTATTCCATATATAAGCAGCATTTCATATGGTCAATTTTCTTGGAAGGCAAAACTTGTTAAGATCCAGCTTTCACTTGCTGTGTTTTTGCCACATTTATTTTCACTACTTTTTCAATGGCACAAAATATTAAAGTTTATAATACCAGGAAAATAAATGAAGTTTCTGAAATCTCATGCACATTCTACTTTTTTTTTTTTGCAAATTTGACACTATGAAAGCATATTTCTTCCATTATCACTGTGTTTTTGGTGCAGAAAAATTTCCTGCATATATGCAACACACTAAAAAGCCTGCTCTTATTAGACGCATCGCTGCTGGACTATATATAAGATTAGCTAACACACACAAGTTTTTTAAGGGCATCTTCACGATATTTTCTTTCCAGCACTTTTGATGCAATATTGAGAAATGTGCGCGTGATGGTGTAAAAATCAGGAACAAATCATTGTGAAATCATTTCTTGGATAATGATGATGGGATGATGAGAAAGGAGGTGTGAATTACATCCCTGATCCTAAGCACTGGGCTTAGTCAGGGACCTTAGTTATATAGTTAAGTTTTTAATATCCATCACCTGTTTAATAGTGTCTGGGTTATTAGTAAGAACTCACATGAGCATACTGTATCAGATTGTGCTCAGATCAATATTAGCCTGTAACATCTGCTTATTTTTTTTTCGCATGAGAAAACAATTGCGGCATACTGCGATTTAAAGCGTAGATCACACCAGACTCGCTAATGCAAGTCTATGGATGCAACAAATAAAACGGATGGCACACAGACCAACCATATGCCGTGTTTTTCACAGATACTTTACCATTCTATAGCATAGACTACTGTAAATGGTCCTGTAAATTATTGTAGAATAGTAGAAAAAAACGTGTTGCATATGGATGGCATACACATGTGATAGGGATGCTAAGTGAGAATAAAATCGCACACTCGCATGACATACGGCATACAAAACAGATTTCATTCTTCCAACTCTCCTAGATGAAAACTGGTCAGATTTTTTATACTCTTGTGTGACCCCGGCCTAAAAAATGGACTCGTACATTAGTACATATGTTATACAGCTGTCCATATTTTAGTGTTTCTCTGTGCCTTCATTGCACTTGACCTAGGTTACATAGAAATACTATTGCCAAAGTGTGATGGCCACTTTACACGTCCCGATATCGGCATCCAACTCCGACCAAAAGTCACGTGGTTCGTGCGTTGGCCCCGATATCGTTTGTGCGTTGTATGGTTTAAACGTCCAATACGATGCACGAACAATGCCAAACCGATATCGGGGATCAAATGAGCCTGCTGTCCAACAGCCAGATATTGGATGGGCGTTGTGGCAGGAACGTGCTGACGTTGGAACGTGTAAAGTGGCCATGAGTCCTCATGACCAATTAAAAAATTATTAAAGTCTTATTGTAGTTTAGACCATTGCATTAAACGATAGAGAATGTATAACTGGTGGATAAGATTGAACTTTATGGACCTATGTAATTTTTTTAACCCTATGTAGGTATGTAACTGTGTAAATGAATCCAATCAAAATGCTAAGGCACAGATTTAGTAACTAGAACAGAATTATGTCTCAAATTGAGAGACAATCCTTTCACACATGCCAAGATTACTAATGTATTTTGATACTTTTTGCTATTCTAGTGTCTAGAATAGGGGATGCAATTAAGGCTCCCTTCACATCACGTTTTTTTCCTGTCTGTGGGGATCCTGTTTTTTGCAGGACTACACAAACAGGAATGGCCAGGAACTGATTTGTAACTCCGGATGCCATTTCTGTGTCCAGATCCTTGATTTTGAGGGATCCAAACACAGAAAGAGCTGGGAGGAGCCAAGCCTACAAAACACAGACAAGTGGTGTCGGGGCTGTATTTTCACTTTCGCAATGTATCTACATACATTGCAAAAGCGAAAGAAAGCAATGGTAAAAATAAAAAAAATACCTGTCCACCAAGTGTCCCGGGATGCGAGGCATCCATGTCCGATTGCTGCAAGGGCCTGAGTCAGCTGACCGGTGGCAACTGATCAGCTGATGTGTCACATGACTGCGTCAGCTGAACGGTTTAAATTGCCGCCAAAACCGATTGGCAGGTGGACGATTTAAACTGCTCAGCTAATGCTGTCATGTGACACATCAGCTGATCGGTTGCCGCCGGTCAGCTGATTAAGGTCCTGCAGCCATCGGACATGGATGCCTTGCATCCCGGGACACTCGGCAAAGAGGTGAGCATTTTTTTTTTGTTTTTAACACATCAGTTTGTTTAATTTCACTTTAGCAGTGTATGTAGATACACTGATAAAGTGAAATTACAGGAACAGAGCAGAGTTAGTGTACTGAACATGCTCAGTACACTAACACTGTATTCGGGAAATAATCCTGTTTTTTCCTGGATCCGAGCTCCATAGACCCCCATGTTATTTGAATCGGACAGCATCGGATCCAATACTGTTCGATTCTTTCCGATTGTGTCCGCTTTTTTTAAGGCAGCCCAAAATCGGAGCAGTCTCCGATTTTGGGATGTGAAAAAAGCGGACACAATGGGATGGCCATTAACCTATTATCTACTGATGTCCTTTTTTTGGGACGCCTAATCTTTTGCTTCTAGCAACTAAGATTTTATAATTAGGTCCAATTTTTTATGTTGTGTTTGTAAAATGAATGTTTTCAAAACAGGAAATCATGTCATTGTCATTTTTAATTGAATATTCTTCCACCCAGAGAGCTTTCAAACACCTATTTTCGAAAAGGAAAATTGCTAATTTGGCAAGTAAGGGCAGCTGTACACACACCAACTTCTGTGTCCAACATCTGAACAGATCTCTGGTTGCAGTGAAATCATGGACACATTGCTCCATTTTGTGGCTGTGTACAAATGGAACAACATGTCCATGATTTCACTGCAACCAGAGATCTGTTCAGAAGTTGGTCACAGAAGTTGGTGTGTGTAAAGTGGCCCTAATGGGTTAAGGACCAATCCATGCCCATCCATACCCATAGGGAACACGGGGAGCAAAATCGGATCTGTGGCTATCCGTTTTACAATGGATTGCCATGGATCCCAAAAAACATGATGTGAAGGGGGCCTTAGTGTGTTTGTAACTAACCAACTTTACTATTGGCCTACTCTATTTTTTTTTGTATGAAAAGTGTTCTGACAAAGCCAACTAATTATGTACAAAGTAAGGGCCGCTTTACACACACCAACTTCTGAACAGATCTCTGGTTGCAGTGAAATCATGGACACATTGTTCCATTTTGTGGCTGTGTACAAATAACAATGTGTCCATGATTTCACTGCAACCAGAGATCTGTTCAGAAGTTGGTCACAGAAGTTGGTGTGTGTAAAGGGGCCCTAAGAGTAAACAGTCAAAAACCTGTGCCAGCTTTATCATCCTGCATAAGCAACTGTAATAAAATTAAGGCATTTTTAAAGACCCATTTACACAACTGATAATGTATAATAAGTAGTATCATTAGAACTTTTGTTCTCTATTTTATCAACTTGTGTATATATGCCAACAATCACCAAGTGAATGAGCAAAACACTAGTTCATTGGATGACTGGATCATTGAAGTCATTGTATTGGCAGCACAACATCTTTTTCATACACACAGAACTAGGATCGTAACTACAATAGGTGCAGGGGTTGAAATTGCACCTGGGCCCTGTAGTCCAGGGGGCCTTTGCATCGGGGGCCATTAGCTTCAAGTTAGGCTGCCTTCACATTTGCGTATGTGAACGCAGCTTATGCTGCGTTCCCATACGTATTCAAACGCATGCGCACTGCGTTCCTATGTTTAACATAGGAACGCATAGTGCCTGCGTTGGGAAGCGTTTGCTGCGTTCGGGTGCGGATGCGGACGATATCTGCTCCTTCCGGTGTCCCGCGTCCGCACCCAGGACGCAGCATGTCGCGTCCCTGGTGCGGGCGAGAGTGTGTGATTTATGCGCAGGCATCCGCATGCGCACAGATCACTAATGGCGGGCAATGAGCGCACGGCGGTCTGCAAGCATCTGCAGACCGCCGTGCGCTCCATTATAAACATAGGGGCCGCGGTCTGCATGCAGATGCTTGCAGATGCATCTGCAAAACGCTGCAGATGCATCTGCAAGTCTGAAGGCAGCCTTATGCCACTGCACGGCACAATTGCTCTCAGTGCATTGAATCTTTGTTGACCTGCCTGTCTGGTAAAAGAACTGATGCGCTAGACGAGTGGGATGATCCTGTTACCAAATCAGTTTCCAGTTGGTCATTTTATTAACACTGCATATGGGCAGGACGTCGCAATATGGGATTTGTGGGCTGATAATTGGCCAAGAAGCATTTGTAGAAATGCTCCTTCTCTATTATCGTCCTGTGTTAACAAGTTGGAGAATACTTGGAAAATGTGCAAAACGCTAGTTTTTTTGATGATTGCACCGTTTATGCCAGCATAAAAGTGAATTGTTATAGGCAGCACATTACCCTGTGTAAACAACAGATCTTGATGTTATATGAGGACAAAGTGATCATATTAACGATTATTTGGAGGTTCATTAGTGGATCTAAAATAGCCTAACCTCCAAATAATCATAACTATAAATATAAACAGACCTTATATTTATATTATCAGAAAAATAGATACAAGTTAAATCTGTCCCTTATTGTAGATCTAAACCAAACAAATTACCTAATATGTAAATTCCTAAAGACAAGACATTTTGGAGAGTTTCTGTTCATGTGTGTGGTGTACAGACGTCTCAATCAATAGATAGTACACTATGATGAAACCACCAATGTCCCTGCAAAGATAATTAGAAGATAAGACATCGGAAATAAAAATATGCCCCAAATAAATCAACAATCCTGTACCACTCAATGTGGATGGGATATATATATATACAAACATATGTATATATATATGTATATATAGTCCATAAATTGGAATAAAGGGGCTGCAGCACTCCTTCCAGAAATATATAGCCTTTATTGGCCGTCAGGCAATATTGCGACGTTTCAGTTACATGAAACGTCGCAACATTGCCTGCAGGCCAATAAAGGCTATATATATCTGGAAGGAGTGCTGCAGCCCCTTTATTACAATTTATGGACTATATACAGGAGTGATTGAACCCCACTCTGGACTTAATTTGCACCCACCTTTAAGGAAAAAGAGCTGCTCCTGTTTTTCTATTTGTATACACACACACACACACACACACACACATATACATATATATATATGTCTGTCTATCTATCTATCTATCTATCTATCTATCTATCTATCTCTCTCTCTCTGTCTCTCTCTGTCTCCCTATTTCTATTTCTCTCTATCTCTCTTCTCTCTCTCTCTGTCTCTATCTCTCTCTCTCTCTCTCTCTCTCTGTCTCTCTATCTCTCTTTCTCTCTCGCTCTCTTTCTCTTCCTCTCTCTCTCTGTCTCTCTCTATCTCTCTTTTTCTCTCTCTTTCTCTTCCTCTCTCTGTCTCTCTCACTCTCTCTCTGTCTCACTCTCTCTCTATTTCTCTCTCTCTTTCTCTCTCTCTCTCTGTCTGTCTCTCTTTCTCTCTCTCTGTCTCACTCTCTCTCTATATATATCTCTTTCTATCTCTCACTCTTTCTCTCTCTCTCTCTCTGTCTGTCTCTCTTTCTCTCTCTCTATCTGTTCAGGGATCAGTCTACCCCTAGGTGTAGAGCAGCCCCAGGCCTCAGCTCCTCTGGGCAGGGCATGTTACACACACTTGTGATATGTGGGGCAGTACATGTGAGCCTTTAGGTGCCACCAGGTTGTCATAAGCATTTACACCAGGAGTAATAGTGCGCATGGAGGCGTTATTAATCCTCTTTATACCCTATGTAGAAACCTGAGAAGTGTCTGTGATCAGATAGGGAGGCAGCTGCTTGGAGCGACCCCTCTCCAGTCTGTAGAACATGCAGCCTGTGCCCATCCCAAAGAAAACATTACGTAAGTGCCTGTGACTACACTATAGAACACGTCCCCTCTGCTCCAGGACGGGGTATTAAAACTTTACCTATACTTCTTAATTGCACAGACAAATTTTTCATCAAAGCAGCATAAATCATGGAGGAAAGCCGCGGCTGACCCTGTTATGTGCCCTAAAAGGGCTTTTTCTTCTACAGACCGAAGTTGGCAGCTACAAAGCCTCATCTAGAGAAAGAAGTGCATGGAGAAAGGAGGGGACTGCAGGCTCCAAGCACGGATTTATAGCTTGGGATCGTAATAAAGTTTAATGGCAAATCTTAGCATATAGGAAACATTAAAGTGCAGCTCAGGAAAGTGGGGGACAAATGAGAAATCGCGGAGCTCTCTAATGAGCCTGGTGGACTCCCTCTATGTGTCCCTGCCCCATAGTGATTGGAGTGTTTCCACCTAGGAGAGGTAACAATACAGCAGCTCTGGGGAGAGCTCCCCTCCATGTGTCCTACACTGAGAGAGGGGCTTGATTCAGCAATTAACACTGTGGATTAATGAATGGAGAGCACACATCCCAGCCGCTTTATGGACTGCAGCTCATATCCTTAGGACATGATTGCAGCTCCAGGCTCCCTCCTCTTATCCAATGCTTATGTAATATTCGTTTTATCAATATTAGTTCTGCTCAGAGTGGAAATCTAGAGGCATTTCCATCAGGCTCACAGCTCATAACTCTCCCTTCTTCCTTCTCATCTGTCATATTGGAGAATACTCCAAGCTGTTTGTATGAAATAAATATTCAGCAAAAAAAACTGCTTGTGAAAAGAGATGTTCTACTGAGGGCTTTATTATGGACGTCTGGGTGTTAATGTAGTAGGGGATTGGTATACCTAAAACATGACTAGCTAAATATCAGTGGTACATGTAAATAGCAATATTTACATCACTGTTACATTGGTTCCATATAAAAGCAATGTATAAAGACACCGCATCTACTCATTTTACCACATACATTATTATTAATAAACATATAGAAATATGTGTGCGACAGTAAAGTCAATAGAGAGGTAACTTTTTATGATAAAAGTGATCAGTGTGTGTAATGTAATTTATATATATATATATATATATATATATATATATATATATGTGTGTGTATGTATATATATATACATACATATATATATATATATATATATATATATATATACACACCTATCTATATATAAATATGTACATGCATGCATACAGTTAAATGTTTATATAATATGTATTTATTCTATATATTTCAAAATATATTCAATTCTATATATTTATTTTATATATTTCTATATATAAGAATTTATAAATATATAGAATAAATACATACTATATAATGTATTTATTCTATATATTTATATATATATATATATAGAAATATATAAAATAAATATATAGAATTGAATATATTTTGAAATATATAGAATAAATACATATTATATAAACATTTAACTGTATGCATACATGTTTTCGAAGCAATCACCATTATTTGCAAAATCTATTTTCTTTTTTTACCTGCATAGGATTATTTGGAAGGATTTTATGGGTGGGCAAAAATACTGAAGCATTATTATACTTTGTTTCCCTTTTCTCTATGCATATATTGACATTTCAAACACGTTTTTAAGGTAAAACATTGTAACATCTCCCATCATGTAGCTTTTATCGGTACTATTGTTACCTCTTCCCTTTACTCCAATGTAAAGCTTGTAAAGTATACTTAAAAAAGAAAAGAAGACAATAACAACAACACAATTATACAGGCATTAGACCTGAGTGCGACAAATGACAGGAGATTACACGGTTTGGTCCAAAGAAGTATTACAAGCTAGTGCAAAGTCAAATGTCTATAGAATCAAACACTGTGTGTCCTATGCAGCTCTGCAAAGTGTGAGGACAGTGACACTATTGCAAAGAATGCGTGTTTATGTATAGCCAAAAATATGAATATATATATATATATATATATATATATATATATATATATATATATTACATATGTAATACAGAGTATGTACATATACGTATGTAATATAATGGGAAAATGTAAATGTATCATAGGTTTATGTTTGTGTGTATACATATACACATAGACACAGACACATAGGATACATATATAAAAAGTGCCACCTGAAGGGAATGGTATACAGCAGAGGGGTGTACCTGTTGAATCCACAGCAATGTTGCTGAGCATCTTGTGGCCACAGCTTTCATCACCCAGTCCCCACAGCTTGGTGAAGTGTGGGCCAGCAGAGGGTTCCCAGGCACAAGACACACAGATCACACTGCACAGCGCTCCTCTGCGGTTTACACCAGGAAAACAATAGCTCCATTAACTTTCCATCCTGGAGCTGGAGCATGACTTGCTGTAATAAGTGCACAGTCCATACACATTCTCTCTCCCAGAACCCATGTTTATTTTGTGTGGAAATAAGAAAGTCTTCATTTATGGGCAATTTTGCAAAACTCATTTCACTTTTTTTTTTTCCAAATGTGAACTGATCCTGTATTATATTTAAAACTTGCTCTCTGGAAAACAGCAAGCACCCAGGGAGTATACCCATACACTATAAATGTAAGCAAAATATGTGTATTCTTCTATATTACTAAACAGTATCTGTTTTTTCCTTATAAAGCATTATTATTATTATTATTATTTGTTGTAATAATCAATATAGACTTACCTGATTCAAATAGCTTCTTATGGTAAAATATCAAATGTTAAATAGTGTTTTCTTAACAGTTATGGGTATGTATACAATCTATGGATTATTATGTTTGGTTACATTGTAATTTTCTACATAGTATATTTCTGTAAAATCAACAAAATAAAAAGAACGCTGCAATGGTAAATTCAATTGTTACATTCATCCAGCAGTTTTATAAGACACCCAGTTCAATACAAATTGTCTAAAATCTAACATATATGACAGATCTTATCAATGATTAAAATTATTGAAATAAATATGGAGAAATTTATTTATATTACCTTTTTTAACTAATGTTGATTGTAGTCACTATACTTTTGATTGTATGGCTCTGTCCACTCCTTCATTTTGTTTTAATCTTTTCCCTGATAAATTTCATTAGTCAATATGGACTTATGTTTAAAATAGTTTGCATCCCACCATTGCGACCTCTATGACTATGTTCACATTTTGTTTTAACCTCTTGGCAACCGTTTCACTGGGGCTTATGTCTGAGGACCTGAAAAAATTGATTTGGCCATATGCACTGACAAGACCATTGACTGTAATGATGCAGACCGAGTCACTGTGAGCACCCCTCCGACATGACTTTCAGCCATATCTTCCCATTTGAGGTAGGTTCCAGAATTTAGTCAACCCTAGGCTAGGGCCACACCTGCGTCAGCCCTTTTGCTGACGAATCCGTTTAAAACTTAGAATTTTGCAGCCTGAACGCATAGCGTTAACATACTGTAACTCTGTGCCTAAGCTACCTATTCATCCTATGGTTACCGGTGTTCCAGCGCAGCTGGCCGCTTGACACAGAAGGACTGGATATGTGCTTTTGCTGAGTGTACAGCGTTTTCCTCAGGAATAGCGCATATCCAGTCCTTGTGTGTCCAGCGGCCAACTGCGCTGGAATACCAGTAAGTACAAACAAGATGGGAATATCCAGCAATCATGACGTTCAGGGAGGAGACGGGTTCTTTGTCCCAGAGATAAACGTGCTTTGGTTCCAATATGTGCATATCAACCCAAGAACAAAAGCAAAAGACCTTGTGAAGATGATAGTAGAAGCTGGTAAGATTGTCTCATTATCCACAGTGAAACGAGTACTGTATCAATATGGGCTGAACGGCCACTCTGCCAGGAAGAAGTCATTACTTCAAAAGAAACAAAAAACCCTGATTAATTTTTGCAAATGCATACAGGAACAAAGACCTACATTATTGGAGACATGTCCTGTGGTCTGACAAAACTAAAATTCAACTGTTTGGCAATGATCTCCATCGTTAAGTTTGGAGAAAGAGGGAGAAGCTTTGAAGCCTAAGAACACCATCCCAACTGTGAAACATGGGGGTGGAGGCATCATGTTGTGGTGTTGTTTTGCTGCAGAAGGGCTGGTACACTTCACAAAATAGATGGCATCATGAGGAAAGAAGATTATGTAGTAATACTGAAGCTACATCTCAAGACATCGGCCAGGAAATTAAAGCTTGCGCGGAAATGGGTCTTCCATGGACAATGACCCAAAGCAAACTGACAAACTAGTTACAAAGTGGCTGAAGGATAACAAAGTCAATATTTTGGAGTGGCCATCAAAAAGTCCTGATCTCAATCCTATTGAAAATGTATGGGCTTAGCTGAAAAAGCAGGTGTGATCAAGGTGACCTACAATCATGGGCTTCTGCAGCAATGTGTCATTTATTTGGAGAGGGTGACCGGGTAAGCTCCAAGCTTTATGTAGGCCCTTGGTGAAAGAGTTTCAGTGTGCCCCTTTAACACAATTCATAATTACAATAGAGAAGCTGCAGGTTGTATACGTATATATGTATAATACAGAGGCTGAGGGATGTATATATATATATATATCCCAAGTATATAAAAAAATTCAAGAAAAAAGGCGGCACTCACCATTAGTAGATCGTTTGCTTTATTGCATCGATGTGGGGAGGGGGTGCAGAGGGCACGGACGACAGCACGCCGTTCCGGACAAACGGCGTGCTGTCGTCCGCGCCCTCTGCACCCCCTCCCCACACCGATGCAATAAAGCAAAAGATCTACTAATGGTGAGTGCCGCCTTTTTTCTTGAATTTTTTTATATACTTGGACTTTTGTCATAAGGCGCTGCAACACCATTAACAGGGGTTTGTAGTGGAACTACAAGGTACATAAGTGCTATATATACCGCATGAATCCTGAAGGTGCCCGGTTACTTCTCTCTACATTATTTTATATATATAATCCCCCTGTGCTCTGTCTCTCTCCCCATTGTGTGCTCTGAGCCCTTGTGTGCTATCTCTCTCCCCCATGCACTGTCTTCTTCCTTTGTGATGTTTTCCCTGTGGGCTCATCTCTCGCTTTGTGTGCTGTCTCTCCCCTTGTGGGCTGTCCCTCCCCTTGTACGCTGTCTCTCTCCCTCTTGTGGTATTTCTCTTCCCCCTGGGCAATCTTCTCCCCTTGTGTGCTCTCTCCTTTGACCTTTCTCTCCCTGTGCGCTGTCTCTCTTGAGCTCTCTCACCTGTGTACTGTCTTCTTCCCCTGTGTGTTGTCTCTCTCCCCTTGTGCTGTCTTCTCCTTTCGTGTACTCTTTCCTTTAAGTCTTCTTCCCTCTCTTTGCTCTCCCCCCTGTTTGCTGTCTTCTCCAATCTGCACTGTGTTTCCCCTCATGTGGCTCTCTCCTTTATGCTGTCTCCCTTTTGTATGCTCTCCCCCTGTGTGCTGTCTTTCTCCCTCTGTGCTGTCTTGTACCCCTGTGCACTCTCCCCCCTGTGTGCCATCTTCTCCCCTCATGTGCTCTCTTCTTTGAGCTGTATCACTTCTGGGTGCTGTCTCTCTCCCTGTTCATTGTCTTTTGCCTGTGTGCTCTTCCTCCTGTGTGCTGTCTCTCTCCCTAGTGTGCTGTTTTCTCTCCTCATGTGCTCTCTCCTTTAAGCTTTCTCCTTCATGTGCTCCCTCTTTCCCCTCCCTGCACCCTGTCTCTCCCCCCTGTGTGATGCCTCTCTCCCACTGTGCCATGCGTTCCTCTGTGGAACATATATAGCAGGAACACTGTTCCTCCTCCTATATGCATTCTACAGTGTAACACATATGGGAGGAAGTACTGAAGGCTCCATAAAAACAGTGATGGACAGCTGCTGGGCAGCAGCAGAAGGAGGATGCAGGACCAGGAAAAATAAATATGGCATGGCGGCGCGCTGTGATACACAGCGTGAGTGGGCTTCCCTGCCTGGCCAGTGCCCTGACACTTGCCCAGGTATGGCGGGGGCTGAGGGGGAGAGGATGAGGGTGGGCTCGTGACATCACACACTTTATCTGCTGTGCATGACAGAGTGTACAAACATGGTGGGCGCATGCGCACTCACGCCGCCTCCATGTTTGTTCACCCTATCATGCACAGTAGTGGACAAGGTGTTCAAACATGGTGCCCGCTTGTGCATTCACAAAGTGTGTGATGTGATGATGGGGAGGACTCTGGGGCAGCACAGGAACAGCGGCAGAGGAGGAGAACCTGGGCCTGAGCACAGCAGCAGCATGCCGTCACCATCTTGGCACAACCATGGAGAAAATGGGATTATAACCGCGCTCCCGTCACATAACAAATGATTCTTCCACGATGTTAATCATAAAGGAATATATGTTTTATCTTTTAAGCGTTTCAGGGCATGCAAGCCCCTTCTTCAGGAAAATTACAGATGTACATTCGTGGAAGAATGATTTGTTACGTGGACAGGAGCGTGGTTATAATTCCATTTTCTTCATGCTGGATTTATCTGGATTTCTACTTTGGGGACACCGCTGCAGACCGTCATATCCCTTGGACATAAGGAGATACAACGAGATATCCTATGTGCATAAAGTGGTTGTGGCTTTACACAACTCTATAAGGTGAGCCTTAACCCTATTAATAAGTTGACTGGTAACACGGATAAACCCTGTGTTGCACCTCTTTTTCATTTCCGGTAAATATTGCCTTGACTATGGATTTGTCTTACTTCTTTGCTTATGATGAGCTCTCTTGGTATCTGACCCCAGACCTCTTAATTGCCATGCTTTATGGCTTGTCCATGAGTAGTGACTAGTGACAAATTACGACTGGCCATTTACCTTCTTTTTCCCCCCCAGTATGGATCCAATGCATACATTTTGCAAGCCCGTGGTGAATCTGACTCAGGTGGTTCAAGATCTGGCCAGGGAGCATCAGAAACTAGAATCATCCTAGTTCTAGCTGCAGGGTCAGTTTTCTAGCCCAATGAGTGCTTCCCATATCCCTCTGCTGCCAGCAGTAGCTATGATGACTCTACCTTCTGATGTGCAGTTGGTCTCTCCCAAACCAGTAGTGGCCCTTCAAGATACATTTTTAAGGGAAAAAGAACATTTTAAGTTGTTCATGGGATCTGTTTTTTACCTTACAACACTTCAGGGGATAAGGCAGAGTGAGTGAAAAATCACTTGCCTACTGCAAGCGAACCGTCAGACTTGGGCATTTTCTTTGTCCCCACAAGCCACAGAATGGTCTTCTGTTGACAGCTGACAGCTTTTTTTGAAACCTTAGGGTTGATCTGTAATGAACCCGACAGGATCCAGGTCGCGGAAGTGTGGCGCCCCACCTGGTCAGACGTCACAATTGGGATACTGCACCCATATATGAGTGTGCGATAACCCCTGTCACAGTGGAAGGCAGATGTCTGTGGGAGGATCCCAACCCAGTACTCCCACACACCCACCTAGAATAGATGGTTTTGGGCCCGTACTCTGGGGGGGGAGTTAAGGGGAGGAGGGAGGATTCACAGTGAGTTCCAGATGGCACTGAGGAAAGATGGAAAATGGGGAGCCTCCGAGTGAGAAAAGGGGACTCCCAGGGAGGGGGCCTGAAAGGAGAACAGGCAGCCCAAACTGAAGGAGGGGACCCCCGAGTGTCCATACTCAGGGAGGGAACTCTGGTCCACATACACCGGAGTACTGGTTCCGAAGACGGTCAGGGAGTCCAGCCCCTGCGCCGAGAACACCAGAGGTCGTGGGTCTGTTTACCGGCCCCGACACCTTGTATGGCGGGCTCACTCTCACCAGGTTAACCCACCGGGGTCAAATCCCAGAGTAGGAGAGGGAGTATCCGGTCCGGATAAAGACTGTTTTGCCACTGTGAACTGTATCATCATCTGCATTGTTCCAGTAAAGTACCCGGGTAGAGTGACTGAGTCTCCGTGTGTTTATTCACTGCTGCGCTGCAACTACTTCCTCCATCATATGCACCTTTATTCCTACAGGTGCATCCCTGCCCCTGAGGGCCAGCTCCACCTGCAGGGGATCTATACAATCTGGGCTGCTGTACCACCACCCTCCAGAAGTCTGAAGCAGCGCTGGTGCTCTATTACCAGGATCTGCGGGTGGCATCACAATAATCTTTTTAAACTTTTATCTTCAATCTAACACTAACTACCCCTGTTTAAGTAAGACCCCAGGGCCACGGGTCTTGGCAGGCCACCAGTGACATCTCTACCGAAGCAGAGGGCTCAGATACCCGAGTACCCATACCCTGGGCGAGTCAGAAGCAAAGATCATGACCCTGACACAAGGGAACCATATTGCTGAGGAATATAGTACCACTTTCTGGCAATGGTCCACTGAAGTTTTGTGGAATGGTGCAGCTCTCAGATGCCAATACAGGCAGGGCCTTTCTCATACACTTAAGAAACCTCTGGATCTACATACTTCACCTTGTACCTCAGGCAAGGCCATGGCCCAGGCCATCTGATTGGCTCACAAAATAAGTGTGAAGAATGACAGGATGTTTATTGGTGGCATTAGAGTTTGTCTACTTAAGTCACAATTTGCATATGCAATTTCCCAGAGGAGCATTGCGGCTTAAAGTCTTCTCATCTGCCGGGTGGCAGAATACTCTCCGCATGGAGAATAGATACTCCTCCAGGGTGTTTTTGTCATTCTTCTTAAATCTGTCCATGATGATGATGAGGGATGGAGCAGGAATTTAGCCAGGCTTCTGGATAACGGGACAGTCTCTGTAGATGGCAGGGGCGCGGGTAAGGAATTGACACACACACCGCTGGTTGTTTCTTTACCTTTTACTGGTGTAGTTGCAAGTAAACGTCCAGGGCACTGCTGGGTGTTTAGGATGCACTTCTAGGTCTCCACAGCGAGTGGGTATAAGGCCTCCTTGTTTCTTTCCCCGTGGGTGTGAAGCCGCTGCCCCGTGTGAAACTTGGCTGGCCTCCTCTGCTCTCTTGCCACCTGTGCTGTGTTCGGGACACCCTCTATAGACTACCACTGTTCCTCTCTCCCCGGTACCTGGCTCCCTGGTGAGTGACTGCGCAGATGCCGGGAGACTGAAGTCTCTATGGTTGACCGGTATTCTATACTGGGCCGGGTGCCCTCCAGTAGACTTGGACCCCGGTGTCTGGTGTGCTGTTTGGGTGAACCTAACGCTGGCTCCTCGGTTCCCACTCTGTTCTTTCCTTTCTCCTCGCCTTCCGATCCCACTCTTGGGCCTTGCAGGACTACTCGAAGGCTGTTCAGGGTCACTGGCTCGGGCCTAACGCAGCACCAACCACCAGTACGTCTTCACAGCTCTTGTAACATCTGCACACTCTAACTAACTCTGCCCCAGCACCAGAATTTATAGGGGATATTGCCTAAAGGCAACAAATTGAGCTTCCCCTACTGTGCTGGGGTGGAAGGTGTTTGTATCTGTGTACCCACTGTGGAAACCTATTCGTGCTGTAGGTGAGTCTGTGGTTACCTGTGTGAGTAGGGCGCCACATTCCCCCTTAGGTAAGGTCAGTACTCCAGGACTAAGAAACAATTCTTGGTTAACATATACATAATAACAGGTAACATATTTACAGAGTCTCAAACCAAAAATTTACAAAAACCACTGAAAAATGGCAAAACAGGTACAGTCCATACGGTGCTAGTACATCCACCGCAGGCTGGAAAAGAAGTTAGTTGTCACAACCAGTCCTGTGACTCTTCCTTTTAAAGTTGAAAATATGGGAAAAAGGAAGAGTCTTTACAGTAGTCTCTCTAAGCTCCAGGCAAAAAGGGGTAAAGTTTTTCAAAAGTTCAATTGGGTTTGATAAAGTCCTTACAGGTAAAGTCTCTGTAGGCTTAAGTTCAGAATACACAACAACATTTACTACGGGTGCTTCGGCGTAGGAGTCCTAGGTACTATAGGGGCCTCTACCGGTCATAAGCTCTTTAGGCCTCCTGGCCCTGGGGTCACCTATTGGCCAAGATTTTGCTCTCCCTAGACATTTCCTTACGCCAACTCCACTCACCCCTATTTTGGTGTTGTGTACCTGGTGTGACCTGTTTTGGCCTACTCCTCACCCTTTTGTACACTACTATTTACAGTGTTGACCAAAAGTATTGACACCCCTGCAATTATGTCAGATAATACTCAGTTTCTTCCTGAAAATGATTGCAAGCACAAATTCTTTGGTATTATTATCTTCATTTAATTTGTCTTCAATGAAAAAACACAAAAGAGAATGAAGCAAAAAGCAAAACATTGATCATTTCACACAAAACTCCAAAAATGGGCCAGACAAAAGTATTGGCACCCTCAGCCTAATACTTGATTGCACAACCTTTAGCCAAAATAACTGCGATCACCTGGTAACCATCAATGAGTTTCTTACAATGCTCTGCTGGAATTTTAGACCATTCTTCCTTGGCAAGCTGCTCCAGGGCCCTGATATTTGAAGGGTGCCTTCTCCAAACTGCCATTTTTAGATCTCTCCACAGGTGTTCTATGGGATTCAGGTCTGGACTCATTGCTGGCCACCTTAGAAGTCTCCAATGCTTTCTCTCAAACCATTTTCTAGTGCTTTTTGAAGTGTGTTTTGGGTCATTGTCCTGCTGGAAGACCCATGACCTCTGAGGGAGACCCAGCTTTCTCACACTGGGCCCTACATTATGCTGCAAAATTTGTTGGTAGTCTTCAGACTTCATAATGCCATGCACACAGTCAAGCAGTCCAGTGCCAGAGGCAACAAAGCAACCCCAAAAACATCAGGGAACCTCCGCCATGTTTGACTGTAGGGTCCGTGTTCTTTTCCTTGAATGCCTCTTTTTTTCTCCTGTAAACTCTATGTTGATGCCTTTGCCCAAAAAGAGAGAACATTCTTCCAAAACGTTCTAGTCTTTCTCAGGTAAATTTTGGCAAACTCCAGCCTGGCTTTTTTATGTCTCTGGGTAAGAAGTGGGGTCTTCCTGGGTCTCCTACCATACAGTCCCTTTTCATTCAGACACCGACCGATAGTACGGGTTGACACTGTTGTACCCCGGACTGCTGGGCAGCTTGAACTTGTTTGGATGTTAGTCGAGGTTCTTTATCCACCATCTGCACAATCTTGCGTTGAAATCTCTTGTCAATTTTTCTTTTCCGTCCACATCTAGGGATATTAGCCACAGTGCCATGGGCTTTAAACTTCTTGATGACACTGCGCACGGTAGACACAGGAACATTCAGGTCTTTGGAGATGGACTTGTAGCCTTGAGATTGCTCATGCTTCCTCACAGTTTGGTTTCTCAAGTCCTCAGACAGTTCTTTGGTCTTTCTTTTCTCCATGCTCAATGTGGTACACACAAGGACACAGGACAGAGGTTGAGTCAACTTTAATCCATGTCAACTGGCTGCAAGTGTGATTTAGTTATTGCCAACACCTGTTAGGTGCCACAGGTAAGTTACAGGTGCTGTTAATTACGCAAATTAGAGAAGCATCACATGATTTTTCTAACAGTGCCAATACTTTTGTCCACCCCTTTATTATGTTTGGTGTGGAACTATATCCAATTTGGCTTTAGGACAATTCTTTTTGTGTTTTTTTCATTGAAGACAAATTAAATGAAGATAATAATACCAAAGAATTTGTGATTGCAATCATTTTCATGAAGAAACTGAGTATTATCTGACAGAATTGCAGGGGTGTCAATACTTTTGACCAACACTGTATGGTTCAATTTCTCCTATTACCTTTTTAAAAATAAAACATAAAACAACATTTTTGTGGGAAAAATGTGATTTTTAATTTCACGGCTCAACATTTTAACATTCCGCAAAGCACCTAGAGGTTCAAGGTTATCCCTACACATCTACTGTAGATAAATTCCTTAAGGGATATAGCCCTGCCGCGCACCCAAACAGTAGTTTTTCACCATATATGGTGCATTGACGTACTCAGGAAAAATTATGCAATGAAATGTTTGGTACAATTTCTCCTGTTACCTTTATGTAAATAACAAATATGTGGCTAAAACAACATGTTTGTGGGAAAAATTAGATTTTTTTATTTCACGGCTCAATGTTTCAAAATTTAGTCTGTCAAACACCTGAGAATCTGTACAACGTTTTAAAATTCTGTGACGTACCTGGGGTTTCAAGGAGCTCACCAGATAACTAGATAAATTGCTTGAGGGATCTAGTTTGCAAAATGGGGTCCCTTATGGGAGGTTTCCACTGTTTGTAATATCAGGGGATCTCCAAATGCACCATGGTGTCTGCTAATGATTTCAGCAAATTTTGCATTCCAAGAGTCAAATGGTGCTCCATCCCTTCAGAATTCCCTGCCATGCATCCAAACAGAAGTTTATCACTACATATGGGGTACTGGTACTGTCCTTGTTCCGAAACTAAATAAGTATCGGCTTGCACAGTGAAGGGGATGACATCACGACCTGTGTCACATCAGACTTGAGGTGAACTTTTCTGCTTCATAGTGGGGCCAAAATTAGCGAGTTTTGGGTCTTGCTGTGAAGGGTGAAAGTTCACATGAGGTCATAGAGCTGCATCGCTCTGTCTGACCTGACGTGACCAAGGCCGTGACGTCACCCCATCACTGCACGAGCCGATATTCATTCAGTTTCAAGACTCTGCCGGAACAGACGTCGCAAAGGATCACGGAGGGTATGTGGACGTAATAAAGATGGAGTCTAAATATTTGTTTGGGTTTTTTGTTGTGCCTTTTTTCTTTTTACCAGGGATTCCTAATGGCCGGGTCTAACATTTGATGGACATTAGGAATTTTGGGCCTAGTGCCAGCTGGCAGTACAAAGCTGGCATTAACTCCTTATTACCCAGTCTGCCACCAGCACAAGGCAGCTGGAAGAGCCAGGTACAGCTCCATAGCATGGCACTTCTATGAATGCGTCATTTTTTGGGGTGGATGCGGGCTGCAATTCGCTGCAGGGGGGGACCAAAACACTTGGGGCACCCCATGCTGAGGATTCCACCCCCCAGCAGCCTTGTTGTACCTGGCTGGCAACCAAAAATACAGCAAAGCCTCATGCTGTATTTTTGTTTGCCAGCCAGGTACAACTTGGCAGCTGGATAGCAGCTCATAGCTGCCAAGTTGTACCTGGCTGGAAACAAAAATATGGCAAAGACGCACATAATTTTTTAAAATTATTTTGAGAAATAATAAAAAGGCTCCCCTGTATTTTGATTGCCAGCCAGTCAAAAATAGGCAGCTGGGGTTGGGTGGCAGTCCATACCTGTCTGCTGTACCTAGCTGGTGACCAAAAATACAGCAAAGCCCCATGTCATCTTCACAATATATAAATAAATACACAGCAAATACTCACTGTGTGAACGCTGCTGCGTGTCTGCTGCATATCAGGAGTTAACATTAAGGTCTATGGGTGAAATTCGTGTCAAAACCTATAGCAAGAATTGACATGCTGTAGATTTTCTCTCACTAAAAATCGTGGCATTTCTGCTTTGGGAAAACCCACAGCATAGGCACAGGTATCCTGCGTTCACATACACTTTAATTACTCCAATCGCTTGTGCAGATTTGGGACAGATCTGCAGCATTTCTGTACTAAAATTGCAATATATATGCAGCATGGACACATAGCCGAAAAAAAAAACATGAAGGCCATGGCAAAAACTGTGTCGCGGTTTTGGTGCTTTTTTTGGCCAGGAGATTCAGATCAGTGGCGCACCCAAGGGGGGACACCTACGTGTCTGGACACCCCCCTTTGGATGGCCCTGAGAAGCTGGGGGGGCCCACCGCCACCCGCCCCGGTATTATTATGTCTAGGTCTGTACGCGGCGCGGTACGGTGCTTATTCTTTATTACTTTCAGTCCCTGACTCTGCCGCCACTTCCGCCGCCCTGTGTACATTCCACACACTAGGAATGCATAGCAGAGAGGGTCCTCGCTACTCCGCCCCCTCACATCCTCTTCCTGCAGCAGTGTGAAACGCACACACAGAAGAGGGACTCATTCCTGTCAGTGACCCCCTCCTCTTCCGGGATGCACGCTTTTGCGGCCGGAAGTTGGAAACCCAGTCTACTCTCTAGTCTTAGCATACTCCGTTCAGGAATGCGGCCCGCAGTTCCACTGATTTTGTGACGCGAATGTCTTTCTCTCTTTTTGGCGCGTTACCGGTACCCAGTGACTACCCACCCAAATTTACAAAAATCGCTTGGCTTTTAGGGGGGCTTCGCTCCCCCAAACCCCCCCACCGGGGGCTTTGCCCCTCGGAACCCCACTGGGGGGTGACACCCCCCTTTCAGGGCCGGTGTGTGTTTCTTGGACCCCCTACCTTGGGAAATTTCTGGGTGCGCCACTGATTCAGATGAACACACTGAATATAATGCATGCAGTTTTGTGCCAAAATTGCACTAAAAAAAAGCATAAAAAATGTGGCAAAAACCATGTAGAGGTTTTGGTGTTTTTATTTTGCCAGGAGATGCACATGAATATGACTCACCGTTGCCGGGTTCTCAGGTCTCAGGCGATGCAGCACTTGTCATGGTTCCGCGCCTGAGGCTGTGGGGCCCGGTGGTCAGATCAAAGGGGATTGAAGGATTGGAATGATTCTTGTTTGTCGTGACGCCACCTGTGGGAGTCCGGTGATGGCACCGGCGCTGCTTGGGCCTCCGGGGGATGTGCGGCAGCTTGATGGGATGCTCCCCACAGGATGAGCAGGAGTCCCCGGGGCCAGGAGCTGCACCAGATGGAATACGGCAGCTCAGTAGTTTTGAGTGTGCAGAGTTAAAACAGTTCTGAAGAAAAGCACGTACACCAGATTCCTCTGTAACGGATCTTTACTGTAACGGTTGGTGTGGTACACAGTATACAGTCTTTAGGTAACAGACCGAGTGGTCCCAGTGATGAATAGCCTCTATTCAGAGCTCCACGGTGTTCCTTCCTTAACTAACCTTTCTGTTCTAGTTGCCTTGCTGCCTTAGTGCACCGGATCAGGTACTGGGCAGACTTCAGCTTGGTCACGTTAACCAGGGAAGAGTCCTTAGGCCCAATGTAGGGTACCTCGCGGGTAAGACTGCTGCTTTAGGGCTGTAGTGAGGCGCTCCTAGAAAGCTTCTCCTTCACTCCGGTTTGCAGAAGAGCAGTGGACGTCTGTTCGCCTCGTAACCGGTGATCCGGTGGTTTGGGCACAGGTAAAATTTGACCCGCTCGTTAGTTGCCCGTGTCCGGTTTGAGTCACTGCTTGATGGTGCCCTGCCGATTAAGTTCAGTGCCAGGCTGCACGGCACTGTGCAGGTCCTGTCCCTTCTCTTCTCCTCCAACCACTAGTCCTACGTTTCTAACTTCCCCACACACACTACACCTACACTCCTCCCACCAGGACCTGATTGGCCCTCTACTTCTAAGTGGTGCATGTGGTGTATGGATCTCTGGGTTTAACCATGTCATCACTGAGACAGAAGATATTACATCTTCAGTCAGGGATGCAATACCTTCCTGTGACGCACTCGTTGCGGGGTGCCACACTCCCCCTTGGGAAATTACACTTGTCCCCAAGTGTCACGAAACCCGAACAGTACAGAGACATTTTTAGATTTTTGTAAACATAAAGAAAATAAAACACTTTTATTAATAACAGTTATGCTTGCTTAATTTTCTTCCCATCCGGGAGGCACATTTTCTTAAAACGTTACCGAAACTTATATTTAGCTTAACCGGTTAACTATTGCGGACCCGGCGGGCAGGTTACAGTTAATTTGCAATGTCCAGAGTTGCCGCCGGGTTGCGCGACTGGCAGACAATTAAACAGGGAAAACGTCTATGCAAGAAAAGTCATTTTCAAAACTTTTAAATTAAAGTTATTCAAAGCGGGGTTAATCTCTTTACAGGTGTAATGCGCACTTGCAAACCCGGAGAGTGTACCATCCCTGATAGCCAGCATGACGCTCGTAAGAGATGACTTCTCCCCGGTATAGGTTGCGATCGGGGTGTCACTTAGGGAGGTGAGACTCCACGTCCCGACGGTCTACGAAGATCTCTTCGTACACCCCCTCCTTCCGGGCAAAACCTCACCCGTTGTCCAGATTAAAGGATGTGACAGTACCTGTCTTCCGGAATTCTTCCGGTAATGGGGGTTGGCGGCGAGCTTCAGCGCGAGCCCGCAGGTTAGCTTGCTCCTGGGCCCACCACTCAGCTCTGTGGCGTCGACGTATGGCATCGTCGGACTGGCGGGCAGTGTGTACGTGGTCCCAGTGACTTGCGGCGTTGCGACGGGTTTGGAGCTGATTGTAGCTTTGTACCGGCACACGAACGCGATGATCGGGAGCAGATGCCGCGGCGGCACCAGACCACTCAACCCGAGCCCCTTGCAGCAGCTCGGCGGGAACTTCCGCTCTATCCTCCTCCTCGGAACCGGTGTGTATGGAGTCCGCAGGCTCGCTGGAACTCTCATCGTCTTCCTCTATGGTTTCGACGACCACATCGGGCTCCTCAGTAGGTCGGAATTCTTGAACGGGATCATCCTGTTGGTTGGGTTCTGGAACTGCGGTGTCTTCCTCCATCTCATCCTATGGGGCTTCTGGGCTGCCCACCTCTTCTTTCTGTCGCTTCTGCACCCTTTGGCGGTGGTGCATCAGCTCCGGTAACCGGGTAGGCCTCAATGGGTTCGGGGTCGGTCTCTGGATCTGGAGTAGGGCAGGCATTCAGTCTTTGCTGCACAGCCCGGTGTAATCGGCTGGCTAGGCTTGCGCACCAGCTTCGGATGGTCCACTCCGTGGCCTCCATCAACCGCACCCGCAGATCTTGGAGCGCGGTCTCCAAAAACTCGGGATCCCCGTCGATGGTGAGGACGGGACCTGGGCCAGGATTGCCGATGGCGGCGCGAGCTTCCTCCTCGACTTCTCTCATTAGCTTGTGGAGCCTCAGGGTAGCCATCTTGCTTCTCGCTGGAACCGCACCCGTAAAAACTGGAACTGGTTCTTGGAGTGAAGCTTGCTGGGACGAACCTGCCACACCTGGTTTCTTTGCATTTTGAAGTCCATGGGCGGGCTGAAGTCTTTGGCCCGCCCCCTTGGTTGTTTCCAGCAATCGGGGCGGACAAGGATTTTGGCGCCTCTGCCATGGCCCTCCCACGAAGAGGGGCGGAGGCACGCCCCTGGGCCAGCACATTGTGTTTCACATGGCGGGAGCCGCCATTTTGGCCCAGTAGAAAAGGGCGGGAAAAGTTATTTTTGGCCGAACAAAGTTCTGTAAGGCACACAATACCTTTGGGAAACGGGCCTGTTCGTATCCTGTTCGTGATCGCCAAATTCTGACTCACCGTTGCCTGGTTCTCAGGTCTCAGGCGATGCAGCACTTGTCACGGTTCCGTGCCTGAGGCTGTCGGGCCTGGTGGTCAGATCAAAGGGGATTGAAGGATTGGGATGATTCTTGTTTGTCGTGACGCCACCTGTGGGAGTCCAGTGATGGCACCGGCGCTGCTTGGGCCTCCAGGGGATGTGCGGCAGCTTGATGGGATGCTCCCCACAGGATGAGCAGGAGTCCCCGGGGCCAGGAGCTGCACCAGATGGAATACGGCAGCTCAATAGTTTTGAGTGTGCAGAGTTAAAACAGTTCTGAAGAAAAGCACGTACACAAGATTCCTCTGTAACGGGTCTTTACTGTAATGGTTGGTGTGGTACACAGTGTACAGTCTTTAGGTAACGGACCGGGTGGTCCCAGTGATGAATAGCCTCTATTCAGAGCTCCACAGTGTTCCTTCCTTAACTAACCTTTCCGTTCTAGTTGCCTTGCTGCCTTAGTGCACCGGATCAGGTACTGGGCAGACTTCAGCTTGGTCACGTTAACCAGGGAAGAGTCCTTAGGCCCAATGTAGGGTACCTCGCCGGTAAGACTGCTGCTTTAGGGCTGTAGTGAGGCGCTCCTAGAAAGCTTCTCCTTCACTCCGGTTTGCAGAACAGCGGTGGACGTCTGTTCGCCTCGGAACCGGTGATCCGGTGGTTTGGGCACAGGTATAATTTAACCCGCTCGTTAGTTGCCCGTGTCCGGTCTGAGTCACTGCTTGATGGTGCCCTGCCGGTCAAGTTCAGCGCCAGGCTGCACGGCACTGTGCAGGTCCTGTCCCTTCTCTTCTCCTCCAACCACTAGTCCTATGTTTCTAACTTCCCCACACACACTACACCTACACTCCTCCCACCAGGACCTGATTGGCCCTCTACTTCTAAGTGGTGCATGTGGTGTATGGAGCTCTGGGTTTAACCATGTCATCACTGAGACGGAAGATATTACATCTTCAGTCAGGGAGCAATACCTTCCTGTGACGCACTGGTTGCGGGGCGCCACAAATTCATTGACCAAAATGCATGCCGTTTTGTACCAAAATTGCACTGAAAAAGTATGTAAATTGTGGCAAAATCCGTGTTGTGGTTTTGGTGCTTTTTTTCGTCAGGAGATGTAGATGAACACATTGAACACACGGCGACACAGTTGAGCTCTTTTTATAAAATTATTCCTTGAAATAATTAAGAAACAGCTATTTGGGCTTTCGTTGTATTTTTGGATGCCAGCCAGGTACAGCAGGCAGGTACGGAGTGCTACCTATCCCCAGCTGCCTAGTTTTACCTGGCTGTAAGCCAAAATCATAGGGAAGCCTTTTTTTTTAATTATTTCATGAAATAATAAAAAAAAACGTTCCCAGTTAGGTACAACTAGGCAGCTGGGGTCTGGAATCCTCAGTGTGGGGAGGCCCCAGCTTTCTGCCCTCCCCACTGTGAATTGCAGCCTGCAGCTGCCCCAGAAAATGGTGCATTCATAGAAGCGCAATTTTCTAGTGCTGTACCCAACTCTTCCAGTTGCCCTGGTGCCAATGGCAAACTGGGTAATAAATGGATTAATGCAAGTTTTGTATTGGCAGCTAGCATTAAGCCTGAGGTTCATAATGTCAGGCCAATGTTAGCTCTGGCCATTAAGAACCTCTATGTAAATGTTAAATAATACACAACACACAGAGAAAAATATTTTTATTACAGCAAAAAACACAAACACATATTTCAACTCCATCTTTATTACTCCCACACAAACATTCATGACACTGTCCGACATCCATTCCTGCTGAGACCTGAAACTGAATGACTTTTAGCTGTGGCAGTGAATGGTTGGACGTCATGGTCTGGGTCACCTGAGGTGATATAGAGTGACTCGGCTCTCTGACCTAAGGTGAACTCTCCTGCCTCACAGCAGGACCGAAACTAGTGATTTTTGGGTCTCTCTGTAAGGTGTGACAGTTCACCTCAGGTCCGAGGTTCACCTGAGTTCACCAGAGTTCAGTGCCAGCGACACGGCTGAGCTCTGACCTCTGGTGATCTTTCCTACGTTACCCCGCTATGTAGATGTGAAAATGTATTTGCTACTTGCAGCTTATCACACATGCCCATTCTCTGTGCCAGCATCTGTTATAGGCTATTGTGTCCCTCAGCAGTGAACACCCAGGAAGTTAATGAGCGAACCTGGAAATACAAGCGGCTGGACGCCAGTAAGTATATCGCTTATGTTTAATCACCATTTTCTTTCTTTTTACAGCTCCCCCACCCCCATCTCATAACTGTAAAGTCTGAGTTCGAGGTTCGGACTCAAGTTCAAGTCACATTCAGCTCCGAACTTGAACTTTAAAAAAAAATCTGGGCGGGTCTGCCGAACCCGAACATCGGCGGTTTCGCACATCACTACCCAAGACATTCTACGAGTGTCGACTCAGACACTGGTGTATGTGTTAAGTAATCGTTGTGTCCAGTCATCTTTTGCTTTGGAGTTTGTCTCATCAGATCTCTCAACAGACAGTAATCTCAGGAAACTGTTATATGCTTCCACAGTCTGCATATATTTCCTGGTGCAGACCATCAAATAACCATTTGTTTGCTATTAACGCAACAAACTTTTCTCAGGATTTGTTCACACTGCTAAAACTTCTGCTAGTCCTGTATTGCTGTCTCTGTGTCTTCTTGGGTTTCCAGACTATTTGTCCAGCAAATCTTGCCCGCTGTACCATTGCCAGTGGTCAGTGTTGCCATCCCTGTCTTTTGGCTTAGAAAATCCATCTGAGCACATGAGCGCTTATCGTGTATGTGTTATTTTTCAGTAAAAAAAAAGGTATATCAATGGACTTATGCAAGAATACTGTCATAATCACGTTAAAAGAAATGGTAATTGGCATAAATTTAATAGGGGATGTCCAGCTTCTATACAACATTTCCTGGATGCAGGGATGGTTTTAAAAGTAATAAAATCAAATATATTTCCTTCCTCTAACTCCTATGTGACCAGGGGAGGCAGCTGTGGCAGTCTATAACACAGCAAGATGGTGCGACATCCCATTATTTAGTTACCTGCTGGGACCTGTGAATGGCTGAAGTGGTCAGGTGACTGGAACATCACACTTTCTCAGACACATCCGATGACCCACTGTTCCATTGAGCTGACTAAAGCCCCAGTCACACATAACGATTTCGCTAGCGAGATCGTTGTAACTGTGACGTTACAACGATCTCTCCAGCGTGTCGTGCTGTGTGACACTTTGCAGCGATCAGGCCCCTGCTGTGAGGTCGCTGATCGCTGCAAAGTGCTGCGGGTCATTTTTTGATCGTTGGTTTCCCGCTGGTCAGCACGCATCGCTGCGTGTGACCACGAGAAACCAGCGATCTGTGACCTCACAGGGCTGGTTACTATGGTACACACCGGGTATCTAGGCAGCGCGCGCTGCCTAGATACCCGGCATTTACCATGGTTACCAGCGTTCTCCCTGCTTAGCACTGCCTGTAAGCAGGGAGAACACAGGTAACTATGATAAACAGCGGGTATCCAAGCAGCGTGCGCTGCCCGGATACCGTGCTGTTTATCATAGTTACCAGCGTTCTCCCTGCTCTGCCAAGACAGCGCTAAGCAGGGAGCGATGTGGGAGGTGGCTCCCAGGGTCTGATCGCTGGGGAGATCTGCCTGTTTGACAGCTCCCCAGCGATCAGGTAACGACACTCCAGCGATCCCGGCAGGTCGTTATCGCTGTCGGGATCGTTGGAGCGATCGTTATGTGTGACTGCACCTTAAATCAGTCAATCACAGGCCTCAACAACTAGGTACCAAATAATAGGACATTGTAGCTTCCAGTTCTGGCACAAACTATCAGACCACTTTGAAGCTGGCTTTATTTTTTTAAGCCATCTTTACTTAGCTTTCAGCTTTAATTTATGTTTGAAGAATAAATGGAATACTATGCTATTTCATACAGATGAAAAAAAGGCATACTTTTAGCCTCTTGGTAGATGGATGTCCAGTGCATTCATGAAATGGTCACCACAAATTTAGGGTGTTTAGAGTTTCAAAATAAATCTGTCACCACTTAGATATGCCCCTCCCAGTAATGAGGCAGACCTAGAAGAAGAGCAATGGAGGACAATTGGTGCATGTGCAGTACAATGCTGAAGCCAGTGCCATTAACAGGACACCATAGTGCCCAACAGTAAGGAAAACAGTGAACTGCACAGGTCTTATGCGCGATGTAACAGACACCTTGAACTGTCACTAATAGGCTAAATTTATACACACATGTAAAAATAAGTTAGCAAATCTTCCTCTAGAAAGAGAATTATGTTTTTGTAGTCTGTATTATCAGCCATATGCAATGCGTATGACTTTTGTATGGAATCCTTATTTATATATCAGTAGCTATCCAAGTTACAAGACCAATGTCACTGAATATTAATGTATCTGTAAAAATTGAATGTTAATTGGTCGATCTGGTTAGACTGAGAATCCCTGCACCATAATGCAAATGCAAAACATGTTTGATGATTGAATTTGTAACAGTTTCTGTGGTGAATAGACAGATAATCTTCTAACATTTCAACAGATCTTATCTTACCTTGGAACATTTACAGCAAACCATAAAGGATACCAAAGAAAACATTACTTTTATCAAACATCAACTATCACACACCTTAAAAACAGAGGAATGTACCAACCTGAAATCCAACTAGAGAAGTCCATCATGGAATTCGGAATTAAGTTATTAACAAAAAAGAACACCAATTTCATCAAAGACACAAAGGATTACATGTAAGGCTATATCTAAAGGGCGGCTATACTTAACACACACTAGAAAAGAAAGATTCCTCTGATAGAATCATCCAGATCCTCGGGTTTAGATAATGAATATAGAGCCAATCAACCAAACTATTTTTTAGGCAACTGGCAACTGGCATGGACGATGCAACAAAAGAGGACTCATCAAGCTGGCAAGAGACACAATTGCAGGAGACCCACACGTTTAGACTTGCTCTCAGGTAGATTTAAACTGATTGTGTATAACATATACTCCTAGAACATAACATCTACTTAGTTGGAGGTGTTACGGAAAAGTTTTTCCTTTTATCCCACTACCCACTTCAACACATTACATTTGACCAGGAGCTCCATTTTTTTTTAACTTTGAGACTAAAAACACATTTTCCTGTGAAAGCACCCTCCAGCCCTCCACTAACAATCACGGATGATGTCAACAACCCATTACCTAAGAGAAGTTGGCTCTGTAAATTCCAAGTCACTTCAATCCACTACAGATCTATCAACTGATTGAAACTTTTATATCACTGGTTGAAAGAGATGTTAACCACATATTTGATAATATTAAAAAAGGAAATTTATGGCTACAAAAAATGTGCCTCCATATGAACAAATTTGCAATCAACAACCTCGTCTGGAATAAAAACTTGGTCATTAAAACTGCAGACAAGAGTGAAGCCATAATACCGACACTACATTAACCGGAGATCCCACATCCAAAATAACAAGGGAGAAACGAATCCTCGTGGACTTGTATAAACAAAAAGGAATCATGGAAAACAAAATTAGAGACTTCTAACTAATTCACAACCTATCATACTGGTGTTCTATAACCTACTCAAGATTCAAGAAACCTTCTACAACCATCCGACAATCCCATAGTCACTTCTAATGACTGGATTTATGGATTATATCACCTGGACATTTTACTATAAAAGATCTTTATCTCACTTGTGAGTCAGACACAATTGTTACAGGATGTAAACAGTCTATAGACAAGACAATACATTGGGCATACAGTCAGTGGAGCACTTAGGCTGGTTTCCCATTGCGTTTTTTGGATATTCGTGGCTGCCCTTTGTAAAACAGACAGCCACGGATCTGATTTGGCCCCCATGTGTCCCTATGAGCATGGATTGGTGCTCTATTACCATCCGGTTTGTCAATGATCCGATTCTGTCCGATTTTTTTGCTGTACCCAAAATCAGAGACTGCTCCAATTTTGGGCACAGTGAACAAAATCGGACAGAATCGGATCCGACCTGGTCCGCGGCAATTAACATGGGGACCTATGGAGCACGGGTCCGGGAAAACATCGGATCAATTCCTGGACCCGATTCTAGTGTACTGCGCATGCTCAGTACACTAAAACTGCTCTGTTCCTGTTTAATTTCACTTCCACAATGTATATACATACATTGCGGAAGTAAAATATACTAAAGCAAGTGTTAAAAACAAAAAAGATTTTCCTCACCTCTCCGGCATGTGTGCTGTGATGTGCGCCATCTATCCCGAGCTTAAGGACCTAATGAAAATCACGGACCCAGACACATAAATGGCATCCGGAGGACACATCGGATCCGGTCCTTTCTTGCCCGTGGGGTCCTGCAAAAAACAGGATCCCCACAGACAGGAAAAAAATGCAATGTGAAATCAGCCTTACTCTACACCAAAACAACTCTTAGCACCATACAGACTTTTTTTGTTTGGATAAACTTACAAAGTGCTTCCTAGTAAAGATGAGTGTATTTGAAGATGAATTTCATATCCAAAACACTGGCACTGCTATGGGCTCAAATGTAGTACCCTTGTATATAAATACACACAAGTCTTCATTTGAAGATGAACATGTATACACTCATACCTTATAAAACCAGTATGCATACTATGGAAAATATACATTTATAATATTGTCTTGCTATGGCAATGCATCATTGATATATTACTTACATTCTTTAATGATATGAATTCAGCAGTTTTAGGTCTTTCATTTACTATTCAATATGATAATCACAAGTTAAACTTTCTTGATACATGGATTATACGGCACCCAGATGGAGAGATCATAACTGATCAACTGATGTACGATAAACCCACTGACCACAGCAGCCTACTTCATTTTTTAAGCTGCCAACAAAATCACATAAAGGAGTCTTTTCCCAAATCTCAATTACATAGAGTCAATAGGGTTGTATTTGATCCCTTTGTCAAAAAACACAAAATAAAAAGAAATGCTAGACAAATACGCAAACCGAGGCTTTCTGATAGATTTACTCCAGCCTCAAACACTGACCAGATGATCTCCAGGGAACTACATAACTTTTTTCAATAACTACCATCCTTTTCTGAACAAAAAAAACTCCCATTATAAATTATCATTGCCATGATTCACATGAACTAACCCCCATATCCATAAATTCATGCTTCCACCATGCATATGTCACAAAAGAATACAGAACTTAAAATACCATCTAGTAAAGGCCGATATTGGCACAAATAATACAACACTTGAATAACACATGCTGGTTACCAAGAGAAGAGGGGCATTGCCATGCCTACATTGCAATCTATGCTCAAATATGACCAAAGTAAGTACATCATTAGGAAAGGCCAGGTGATACAATGTTTTCAGCTTTATAAAACCGCAGCCTCCTCTATCCTTGTGCTAAACAACAATAGCCATGGGTTCTTATAAGCAGCGGCCTAGCACTCTGAAAATGAAATATATATTGAAGTATATAATTTGGGGGTACTGGAGCTAACCTATTGGTGTCAACTAACCCACTAGGGGTAGTTGTGGTAGCTGCTGAGGATCAATGAGTGAAACCCGTGCTCGCTTGTTTCACTAGGTGTAGTTTTAGTAATAGAGAAGGTGTAATGATCTAGCGCATACCAAACTTTTATGGTTTGAAAAATTTATTTGTATCAGAATTATATTGTCAGATATAAAATTTGAAATAAGTTTCAAAAATAAAAATAAAAAATAAACATTTTTAAAATAAAATTAAAACTGTCCAGGCTCTTTCAAAAGAGCCTGGACAGTTTTAATTTTATTTTAAAATTTTTTATTTTTATTTTTATTTTTGAAACTTATTTCAAATTTTATATCTGACAATATAATTCTGATACAAATACATTTTTCAAACCATAAAAGTTTGGTATGCGCTAGATCATTACACCTTCTCTATTACTAAATATATATTGAGGCCCACAATGCAGGAGACGGCTGTAAAAAGAAAGTACTTTTAGGTTGCCTCTTCTCAGTTCGAAATATAATTAAGAAATGGCAGGTACCAGGAACAGTGGAGGTCAAGATAAGGTCTAGAAGCCCTAGCACCATTTCGGTAAGAGCTGCTTGTTGGATTGCTAGAGAGGCAAATCAGAACCCCTGCTTGACTGCAAAAGAGCTTCGGGAAGATTTAGCAGACTCTGGAGTTGTGGTACATTGTTCTGCTATTTAGAAACACCTTCACAAATATGGCCTTCATGGGAGAGTCATCAGAAGGAAACCTATCATTTGTCCTCACAACAACATTCAATTTCAGAAGTATGCAAAGGAACATCAAAACAAGCCTGATGCCCTTTTGGAAACAAGTCTTGTGGACCCATAAAGTTAAAATAGAGCTCTTTGGCCACAATGATCAAATGTGTGGAGAAAAAAGGGCACAGAATTTCAGAAAAAGAACATCTTACCTACCATTAAGCATGCTGATGGATTTATCAAGCTTTGGGGTTGTGTTGCAGCCAATGGCACAGGAAACAATTCAAGGGTAGGGAAAAGAATACATTCAATGAAATTTCAACATATTCTTGATGCAAACATAACACCATCTGTAAAAAAAGCTGAACTTGAAAAGAGGATGGCTTCTACAAATGGATAATGATCCTAAATACACGTCAAAATCTACAACAGACTTCCAATGCACAAGCTGAAGATTTTACAATGGCCCTCACAGTGTCCTGGTCTGAACATTGAATATCTGTGGGTAGACCTCAAAAGAGCAGAGCATGCAAGACGACCCAGAAATCTCACAGAACTGGAAGACTTTTCCAAGGAAGTATGAATGAAAATCCCTAAAGCAAGTATTGAAAGACTCTTGGCTGGCTACAAAAAACATTTACAAGCTGTGATACTTGCAAAAACGGGAGCTACTAGATACTAATCATGCAGGGTGACCAAACTTTAGCATTGTCCTAGTTTCCCTTTTTGCTAACTTTAAAATGTGAAAGATGAAAATATTTTTTTCTTTTTGCCTAAAATACAAAGGAAATGTGTCATCTTTAGCTTTAAGCCTTTTAGATAACATTTAATCTTCAACTTACTTAACTGTTAACAATAACAGTAATTTTAACCTGGGATGCCCAAACTTTTACGTATTACTGTATACCACATCAAATATTCCTGTAGTCTTAGATATACTAGGGAAACCACTTAGTATATGCGTGATCGCATTTCACAACACAAGTCTAGTATCAGATGTAAGATAGCCATGCTACCCATACCTTCCCATTTTTTCACAGCAAACCATTACAAATCACAACTTTGTTGTCAAGTCATAAAACAGATTCTACTAATATGAAGTGTCAATAGAATACAGAATCTTAACCCCTTAAGGACCGAGTCACTTTGCACCCTAATGACCGGACCATTTTTTGTAATTCTGACCACTCTCCCTTTATGAGGTAATATCTCTGGAACGCTTCAACCGATCCTAGCGATTCTGAGATTGTTTTTTCGTGACATATTGGGCTTCATGTTAGTATTAAATTTATGTCGATAATTTTAGCGTTTATTTGTGAAAAAATCAAAAATTTGGCAAAAATTTTGAAAATTTAGCAATTTTCATATTTTTATTTTTTATTCTGCTAAACCAGAGAGTTATGTGCCACAAAATAGTTAATAAATCACATTTCCCACATGTCTACTTCACGTCAGCACAATTTTGGAAGAAAAATGAAAAATTGGTAGGACGTTATAAGGGTTCAAAGTTCATCAGCAATTTCTCATTTTTCCAGCAAAATTTACAAAACCATTTTTTTAGTGACCACATCACATTTGAAGTCCCTTTGAGGGGTGTACATGACAGAAAACACCCAAAAGTGACACAATTCCAAAAATTGCACCCCTCAAGCTACTCAAAACTACATTCAAGAAGATTATTAACCCTTCAGGTGCTTCACAGGAACTAAAATAAAGTTATAGGAAAAAATGGACATTTTAATTTTTGTAACAAAAATGTTCTTTTAGCCTCATTGAAGCGCCATTTTCTGGCGCTGTACCCATGCTCTTCCAGTTGCCCTGGTGCCGGTGGCAAACTGGGTAATAAAGGGGTTAATGCCAGCTTTTTATTGGCAGCTGGCACTAAGCCCGAGATTCATAATATTGGGCCAATGTTAGACCCGCCATTAGGAATCTCTGGTAAGTAGTCAATAAATACACACAGAGAAAAATATTTTTATTAGAAAAAAAACACAAACAAATTTCGGACTCCATCTTTATTATAAAAAGATCCGACGTAGTCCACAACGAAGGTCCCACGACGCTCGATCGTTTCCGACGTAGTCCGCAACGAAGGTCCCACAACGCTCAATCGCCTCTGCTACATCCAGAGACTGCAGCAAAGGAATCAAGTGTCCTCTTGTTGCAGTCTCTGGTGTCATAGTGATAATGCACTGTATGGCAGATCATTGCCATACAGTGCAGCATCACTGTGCAAACCCAAGTCTCAGAGATCACATGATCTCAGAGGCTTGGGTCAGGTGACCCGACGTTGCAGTGAAGTGATCTGACAGCCCCATAATGGATCACTGTGCCAGGACTGTGAGATTAGTTCACTGCAGGATGATCCCCTTGCATCCACACAGTGGATCACTGCGCCTGATCCCCCTGCATGGGGATTGAGCTGCAGAAAGCAATTCAGTGGTCTGAAAGCCCGGATCACTGTGCAGTGGATCACTGCGCCCAAGCTGTCAGATCACTTTCTGCAGCTCAATCCCCTGCAGGGGGATGGGGGATCAGGGATCCCCATGCAGGGGGATGGGGGATCCCCATGTAGGGGGATGGGGCATCAGGGATCCCCTTACAGGGGGATGGGGATCAGGGATCCCCCTGCAGGAGGATGGGGGATCAGGGATCCCCATGCAGGGGGATCAGGGATCCCCATGCAGGGGGATGGGGGATCAGGGATCCCCATGCAGGGGGATCAGGGATCCCCCTGCAGGGGGATGGGAGATCAGGGATCCCCCTGCAGGGGAATGGGGGCTCCCCATGCAGGGGGATGGGGCATCAGGGATCCCCCTGCAGGGGGATGGGGGATCAGGGATCCCCATGCAGGGGGATGGGGGATCAGGGATCCCCATGCAGGGGGATCAGGGATCCCCATGCAGGGGGATGGGGGATCAGGGATCCCCATGCAGGGGGATCAGGGATCCCCATGCAGGGGGATGGGGGATCAGGGATCCCCATGCAGGGGGATCGGGGATCCCCATGCAGGGGGATGGGAGATCAGGGATCCCCTGCAGGGTGGATGGGGATCCCCATGCAGGGGGATGGCATCAGGGATCCCCCTGCAGGGGGATGGGGATCAGGGATCCCCATGCAGGGGGATCAGGGATCCCCATGCAGAGGGATGGGGGATCAGGGATCCCCATGCAGGGGGATCAGGGATCCCCATGCAGGGATGGGGGACAGGGATCCCCATGCAGGGGATGGGGGATCAGGGATCCCCCTGCAGGGGGATGGGAGATCAGGGATCCCCATGCAGGGGGATCAGGGATCCCCCTGCAGGGGGATGGGAGATCAGGGATCCCCATGCAGGGGGATCAGGGATCCCCATGCAGGGGGATGAGGGATCAGGGATCCCCATGCAGGGGGATCAGGGATCCCCCTGCAGGGGGATGGGAGATCAGGGATCCCCATGCAGGGGGATCAGGGATCCCCCTGCAGGGGGATGGGAGATCAGAGATCCCCATGCAGGGGGATGGGGGAGGTCTTACCAGACTCGGGCAGCGGTGAGAGCGGCGGTGAGAGGAAGCCGGAGGACGCAGGCAGGAGGACGCAAGCGGGAGGCGGCGGCGGCAGGAGGAGGTGAGTACCGGTCACCGGCGGTGGCGGGGGGCCAGGGACAGCGAGGGGGGCCCAGAAACAGCAGGGGACGGGGGATAGCGGGTGGGGGGCACAGAAACAGCAGGGGACGGGGAATAGCGGGGGGCCCGGAAACAGCAGGGGACAGGGGAATGAGCGGGGGGGGGGGCGGGCAGATGACACAGCGGGGGACAGGGGGATGAGCCATGGGGGGGGGCAGACACAGCGGGGGACAGGGGGATGAGCTGGGGGGCCGACACAGCTGGGGGACAGGGGGATGAGCGGGGGGGGGCAGGGACAGGGGGATGAGTGGGGGGGTGATGCACATCAGAGGTCCAAGCAGGGGATGATTGCAGGAGCCGGGCACAGCTGACAGCCCGGCTTCTGCAGAGATCATGCAGGGAAGTGCTGACATTCAGCATTTCCCTGCGTGATCTTGATGTGATCGGTCGGTCAGATTGACTGACCGATCACATCGCTCTGAGTGTGGAACCTCTAACAGGGGTCCCCACACCTCTTCCCCTAACCCTTGGCTGTCACTGACAGCTTTTAGAATTGAACTGTCACTGTTCGTTTAGAAGCAGTGACAGTTCAAAGCCATGACGAGTATACTCGTCATGATGCGGGAACTGACAGCTTTTCATGACGAGTATACTCGTCATTAGTCGTAAAGGGTTTAAGACACAAGAAGCCTATTGGATACACAGGCTACAAACTTTAGAACCATAAAGGTTAAATAGAGAATATGAAGTGTTTCCCCAATAAATGTGTTCATCTCTGCCATTTTGCTATATTGAATGTCATGATATTCTTATAAAGTCACTATATAGACATTGATCTGGCTGACATAGTTCTTCCTGTCACTCTTATGACTGCAGAGACACCCTTCTACTTCCTGTACATACTCAGCTTCATTTTAATAACAACTACTTCATTTAAAGTAGTGATGTTGGCATGGTCATACAGAGCTCATGAATATGATCGACAACCTGGCAGAGGACCAAGTAGTCCTGTAATGAAATCTACTGCTGATTAATCAGTGATTTTATGAACACCACACTAAGCAGCCCAGTAAGTGACACATATCTAAAATCAGGATCTCTGTCTGTACATTATGCTGCTCTAAGATTAGGTGGCAAAAACCTGGTGACAGATTCCCTTGAAAACAATGCTCCATGCTCACTACATCTTACCCACTGATATAAATTCCCCAATCTTCTATCTGTCCCAGGGAACTAAAAGTGCATGGACTAGTAGTTATAGGATGGCAGAGATGATACTACGGGGAACGGGGAAGCTAGTCTGACCCTGTAGACTGGGGTTCCTTCCCTGACCCTGTTCCTACAATTACCTCTAAAGGTGAGGACGTCCAGGCTGCCACCCTTGCCCTTCTCCTAGCCAGCCCTGGCTAAACCCCATTACCTCCAATCTGAGAAAGAACAGCAACTCTCACAAGATCCCAAACAAGTAGCTTCAGGAAAGTTTCTGCACCACCACTCTGCTTCTTCACTGCACAAGGCAAGAGTACAGAATAAAACTATCAGCGACATCAGCTGGTAAAAGTGGGAACTATTTAAACACCAGGGGCATGGACAGCTGCATTACTTGACACACACCCTCACCTAAAGAGCCACAATAAACCACAGACAGCAGCAGCTTCTGACATTAACTCCGAATGTGCCAAAGGAAATTTACTCCCATTTAAACTACAGCAAAGCATTTCACATGGACTGCAGAGCAGTCAACACGTGACAGACAGTCACATGAAAAAGTTTGAGCACCCCTCTTAATCTTACTCTTTTTTTTGTTTAAAATTGTTTTTTTGCAACAGCTATTTCAGTGTGATATATGTGATAACTGATGGACAAAGTAATATTTCAGGATTGAAATTAGGTTTATTGTGTGGGCGGCACGGAGGCTCAAGTGGTTAGCACTGCAGCCTTTGCAGCACTGGGATCCTGAGGTCCTGGGTTCAATTCTCACCAAGGACACTAAGGACAACATCTGCAAGGAGTTTGTATGTTCTCCCCGTGTTTGCGTGGGTTTCCTCTGGGCACTCCAGTTTCGTCCCACATTGTAAAGACATACTGATAGGATGTTTAGATTGTGAGCTCCAAGAGAGACAGCATTACTCATGTATGTAAAGTGCTATGGAATTAATAGTGCTACATAAATGAATAAATATTATATTATTATTATTATTATATTGTACTAAACCAAAAATGTGAAATATGCATTATTTCAAAAATTAACAGGTGCCAAAGTATGGACATCCTTCTGATTTTCATGATTTGAATACTCCTAACTACTTTTTACTGACTTACTGAAGCACTAAATTGTTTTAGTAACCTCATTGAGCTTTGTACTTCATAGCCCGGTGTATCCATTCATGAGAAAAGCTATTTCAGGTGTCCACTTGCAAGTTGTACTCCTAGTTGCATCTTCTCTGAGGATTGGCATCATGGGCTCCTCAAAACAGCTCTCAAATGATCTGAAAAAAAAGATTGTTCAACATAGTTGTTCAGGGAACGGATAAAAAAAGTTGTCTCAGAGATTTAACCTGTCAGTTTCTACTGTGAGGAACGTAGTAAGGAAATGGAAGACCACAGGGACAGTTCTTGTAAAGGCTAGAAGTGGTAGGCCAACAAAAATATCAGAAAGGCAGAGAAGAAGAATGGTGAGAACAGTCAAGAACAATCCACATACCACCTCCAAAGACTTGCAGCATCATCTTGCTGCAGATGGTGTCACTGTGCATTGGTCAACAATACAGCGCACACTGCACAAGGAGAAGCTGTATGGGAGAGTGATGCGAAAGAAGCCATTTCTGCATGCACGCCACAAACAGAGTCGCCTGAGGTATGCAAAAGCACATTTGGACAAGCCAGTTTCATTTTGGAAGAAGGTCCTGTGGACTGATGAAACAAAGATTGAGTTGTTTGGCCATACAACAAGGCGTTATGCATGGCGCCACAAAAACACAGCATTCCAAGAAAAACACTTGCTACCCACTGTCAAATTTGGGGGAGGGTCCATCATGCTTTGGGGCTGTGTGGCCAATGACGGCAGCGGGAATCTTGATAAAGTTGAGGGTCGCATGGATTCCACTCAGTATCAGCAGATTCTTGAGAATAATGTTCAAGAATCAGTGTCAAAGTTGAAGTTACGCCGGGGATGGATCTTTCAGCAAGACAATGATCCAAAACACCGCTCCAAATTTTCTCAGGCATTCATGCAGAGGAACAATTACAATGTTCTGGAATGGCCATCCCAGTCCCCAGATCTGAATATCATTGAACATCTGTGAGATGTTTTGAAGCGGGCTGTCCATGCTCGGCGACCATCAAACTTAAAGGGAACCAACCACCTCAGATGACGTGTATAAGCTGTTAATACATGTCCCTGGACCCTATGTACACCATTGCAGCTATGTTTTTGCTAAGAATATTGATAACAGCAAACCGAAATAAACAGTTTATAAACTTACATGATTTAGTACTTGAGGGCGTCTCCCTCGGGCTTTAGTACGAGAGGGCTGTGTCTTATGCAGCCTGAGTGGCTTTCCTCCCCCTCCCTCTCTGTTTGCAGGACGTCACATTAGGGCGTGATATTATCTTGGTGTGGGCGGGCACCCAAGGCAGCTCCCGTCCGTGCACGTCTTCTCAGTGACGTCCTGCAAACAGAGAGGGAGGGGGAGGAAAGCCACTCAGGCTGCATAACACACAGCCCTCTCGTACTAAAGCCCGAGGGAGACGCCCTCAAGTACTAAATCATGTAAGTTTATAAACTGTTTATTTCGGTTTGCTGTTATCAATATTCTTAGCAAAAACATAGCTGCAATGGTGTACATAGGGTCCAGGGACATGTATTAACAGCTTATACACGTCATCTGAGGTGGTTGGTTCCTTTAACTGAACTGGAATTGTTTTGTAAAGAGGAATGGTCAAAAATACCTTCATCCAGGATCCAGGAACTCATAAACAGCTACAGGAAGCGACTAGAGGCTGTTATTTTTGCAAAAGGTGGATCTACTAAATATTAATGTCACTTTTCTGTTGAGGCGCCCATACTTTTGCACCTGTCAATTTTTTAAATAATGCATATTTCACATTTTCGGTTAGCACAATAAACCTCATTTCAATCCTGAAATATTACTGTGTCCATCAGTTATTATATATATCACACTGAAATAGCTGTTGCAAAAAAAAATTTTAAACAAAAAAAAGAGTAAGATTAAGAGGGGTGCCCAAACTTTTTCATATGACTGTACATTCCTAATTATTTTATTATTTCAGTCATTGTGCAGGAGGAGGACGTGAGCTGTGATGTTGCCTATTGTGAGTTATGGATCCTGTGTTGTCTACTGTATGTAGAGGTATTATCAGTCTCTCTTTGACAACCTTCAATCCGGCTTCCACCCCCACCACTCCACTGAAACTGCCCTGACCAAAATTACATACGACATACTCGCGGCCAACGCTAATAGACAGTTCTCCGTCCTCCTCCTTCTAGACCTGTCCTCTGCATTTGACACAGTCGACCACTGTCTGCTATTACAGATCCTCTCTTCCATTGCCATCACTGACCTTACCCTCTCCTGGATCTCCTCCAACCTTTCCAACCACACATTTAGCATCTCCCACTTCCACAAGACCTTCTTGCCCCATCCCCTCTCTGTTAGGGTCCCGCAAGGCTCTGTCCTGGAGCCCTTCCTTTTTTCAATCTATACTCTAGGCCTAGGAAAACTCAGAAAGTCCCATGGCTTCCAGTATCACCTGTATGATGATGACACTCAGATCTATTTCCTATGGCCCAGATGTCACCTCTCTCCTGTCCAGAATCCCAGAGTGTCTATCAGCCATATCCTCCTTCTTTTCCTCTCGCTTCCTAAAACTTAATGTAGACAAAACCAAACTCATCATCTTTCCTCCATCTCACACACCTCCCTTACCTGATCTATCTATCACAATAAATGACATCACACTTTGCCCTGTACCTAAAGTCCGCTGCCTTGGAGTAACCCATGACTCTGCCCTGTCCTTCAAACCACACATCCAAGCCCTTGCCACCTCCTGCTGCCTCCAAATCAAAAATATTTCCAGAATCTGTCCCTTCCTCAACCCTCAATCTACTAAACTACTAGTGCATGCCCTCATAATCTACCCGCCTCGACTACTGCAACCTCCTCCTCTGTGGCCTCCCTGCTAACACTCTTGCACCCCTCCAATCTATCCTTAACTTTGGTGCCCGACTAATCCACCTCTCTCCTCGCTATTCCTCCACTTCTCCCCTCTGCAAATCCCTCCACTGGCTCCCAATTCACCAACGTATCCAATTCAAACTACTAATACTAACTTACAAAGCCGTCCACAATCTGTCCCCCGCATATATCTCTGAACTAATCTCCCAATATCATTCAACTCGTAATCTTCAATCCTCCCATGACCTCCTCCTCTCCTTCTCACTTGTATGTTCCTCATCTATCCACCTGCAATACTTCGCCCGAGCATCCCCCATTCTCTGGAATTCTGCACCCCAAAATGTCCGACTGTCCCCCACACTCGGAACCTTCAAGTAGAACCTGAAAACCCATCTCTTCAGAACAGCCTACAGCCTGCAATGACCACAGTGCCAGCTCACCACCACTGGACCCGGCGCTCCACCACCATCACCAGAGCAGACCCAACCTACTGTCTCTATCCCCACTGTCCTATAGAATGTAAGCCCGTAAGGGCAGGGTCCTCTCCCCCCTCTGTATCGGTCTGTCACTGTTAGTTTTTTCATTGTATTTTTCACTTGTTTGTATGTAACCCTTTCTCATGTACAGCACCATGGAATCAATGGTGCTCTATAAATAGATAATAATAATAATAATTATTATTAATCATGTTGTATATTTTTATCAGGATTATATTTTGTGATTTCATATTGTTCCCTTTCCCTATCCTCTTTCCATTTTTTCTTGTTTCTATACTATACGGTGTATTTATTTGGATTTATATAGTGTGATGCAGTGCCTTGCTGAATTGCAAATGTCAGGTATATGTCGGAGAGGCAGATTGTGCTCTGCGATATAAACCCAGAATGATTACTATGGGACTTGTGGTGCCATAAAGGTTAATCCATTGCAAATGGTAGGTTAGCAGAAAGGCATGAATGCGTCTGGCTAACCTGAAACCTCCCATAGATGTGTGTTATGTGGGCCAGATGGGATATAGTCCAACTTCTTGTTTGATCACATGTTCCTCTGGGCTGGCAGCAGCCATCTTGCCTGAAGCACAGGGTGAGGAAACCATATGTGTGCAGAGCCTGGCATGGCTCTGGCAGCATCTATGAAGACTGGATCTCATTCAGTGTTTGGATCCGCCATTGTCCTTGGAGGCATCTGATGAGTACTATGCCTGGATGTGGCTGGTGACCAGGAAGGCACATGGTGAAGAGACCATGGATGTGTGGAGAGCCTGGAGTGTCTCTCTGTATTCAGGCAGCTACTGTCCTGCCTAGGGTCTGGAACTGATAGGAATTGGTGAACCAAGATAGGCAGTTTCTTGGATGGTGGACTGAGAAGTCAGTGAGTGGAGGTTGGGATGCCTGCACTGGGACACTGTAACAAAAAACATATTTAAAGCCATGCAGGCATTGTGACGAAATGGACTCCTTCAATGTAGAACATATGAAGATTTTTTATGTAACCCAGACAGATTATATATAGGCTTGTAAACTTGTAATGGTCAAGGAGAATTTCCTACAGTATTTTCATAGATTACTGTGGTTTAAGTTTAACATGGTAATGTAATTATCTAACTTGTTTGTTACTGAAGGCCAGAGAACTTAATTATGCTAATCGTCCATTGTCTATTACCCTGTGAATGTTGATTCTATGTACATTGCTCCAGCCACTATTGTTTTAATGTCATGGTTTGCAGACTGAATGTCTCCTACTAACATTCCATTGTAAGGACTATGTCAATCAGTATATCACTCTACCAGGAGTACAATACTTCTAAAAATATGTTAAATGAGACTTGAGGTCCAACCAATGAAAAGACAGTGTTATTGCACCAATCATGACGTTCCCAATATCCTGCAATGAGGGCTGAAGGTATATAAGGAGATGTGTTCATTAACCAGAGTGAGTTAGATTCTGTCTAGTGACCTCAGTCTAGGGATTTCGGTCCCGGCTAGAGGTCACTGGATTGGATACAGGCAGCTAATCTAGGGTCTTCGGGTCCGGTTAGTGAGCCATAACCCTAGGCCTAGGCATTTCGGTGCCGACTAAGGGGACCAGAACACGGACTATAGAACTACAAGGACTTCAGCATTGGATTATCGGATTCGGCTGTGATGACAAAGACTGCATAAGGATGAGGAAGCAACCCAGGTTGGGACGATACAGTGACCTGGCTACAGACTTTGCTGTGCTACATTCTAAACCCTGGTGAGCCAGCGGAAGGGTGAGACTCTGTTGCCTGTTACATTATGTGTTGTGCTTGGTTATGCGTTATATGCTGTTAACTGTTTGGGGATCCAATAAAGCCTTAATATTGTGATTCCCTCACCCTATGGTGTCTGAGTAGTATTCCGCCCACGGTTAAGGAGCTCAGGCGTTCAGATGGGGATGAGCCCTGGTCCACGTTGTCTTTCTAAAGGTGGCTGGGCCTGCGGACGAGAGCACCCACTGACCCCCGGGTCTCCACAATTGGTGGCAGCGGTGGGATACTACTCAGCCTGGTTTATCCAGGGGAGCTGCAGGGGACTGGTGTTCGTGGACACTGTCCAAGGGCTCAACAACCAGGGATGCATATAAGCATACGTAGCAGGCCATAGTGAGGCATATAGGTTTCGGATGTGCCATGTCCAACCCCACCAGCTCAGCCATGGGACAAGGGCCGGAGAGGAGATACGGCAGCAGCAGTAAATGGATGCTACAGGATCTGTGCCAGAGGCGAAATATTGAATACAGGAATGCTGACACTCGGTTGGCTTTGATTCAGAAATTGGTCCATTGGGACACCCAGAATGAAGGTGAGGATGATGAGGACCCCGCCGACGTGGTACCAGAGGATGTAAATTGTGTACCACATCATGGATCCAGTGAATATCGTGAAATCACCAGGTCCAAAGCAGTCCAAATGAAGGAGTGCTTGGCTGCATTGGGGTCCAAAGCCTCAAGGGAAGAGAGGGCTTGGGTTCTCGGACATGTTTTAGGAATTCCAGCTCACCAACTGGTACCACCAGCCGCTCGAGTAGGATTAATTTGCTATCCATTAGAAGCCCCACAAGGACAAAGGTATACAGACAGGATACGTGACTTGCCCAATCCACGGCTCTGTTATACGTGTGGACGTCTTGGACATATGGACATAGATTGTCGCCAACGCCGGGGCCCCATGCCTGGAGCTCATCAGCCAGCACAGCCAGTCCAGGCCAGTGACGTCCAAGCCCCGGGACTACAAGAAACTGATTCTGTCAATACCCTGGTAAGCCCAGCTATTGTTTCTCCAGACCATGTTCCATGTTCCCAATTAACCATCTCCCGGTTGAGGGTCAGTGCTCAGACATTCCTCTGGAAGGTGTGCAGCTGACCGGGGAGAATGACCAAGGAGAGGGCGAGTTGGAGTGTATGGACAGCATCCCTGCCCCTGTTATTTTGGAGCCTGAGCAGGGAGAGGACAAGCTGGAGTTTATGGACAACGTCCCTATCCCTGTTGCTTTGGGAACTGACCTGGAAGAAGTCGATGTGGATCTTAAAGACAGCGTCCCCACCCCTGTTATTTTGAAGCCTGAGCAGGGAGAGGACAAGTTGGAGTTTATGGACAACGTCCCTATCCCTGTTGCTTTGGGAACTGACCAGGAAGAGGTCAATGTGGAGCTTTAGATTGTGACCATACACCTGCTAGTGTGGAAACTGACCCGGAAGAGGTCGATGTGGAGCTTACAGACAGCGTCCCCATGCCAGCTATTGTAGAGACTGACCAGGAAGAGCTTGATGTGGGATTTGTGAGCAGCTTTCCCACACTTGTTGATTCAGGGGCTAACCAGGAGGAGGTTAAAGTGGGGCTCATGGATGGCCCCCCCACATCTGTTGTTTTGCGAGCTGACCCAGGACAAGGACTATCCAGCCAGTTTGTCACAGCCATTACCAACATCCAGGAAGCCAAGCAGCACCCTGATGTTGATCTTGCTACCACACCTTCTGAGTATAATCCATGTGCCCAGCCCCCATCATTCTCCTCTAAGCCATCAACAGTGAGTACACCTAGCCAGACTGTGGCCATTGAATGGGGGGGAATTGATAGCCAGAAGTTTATGGGAGCCCAACTCCTGAATCCCATTTTACTGCTTGTCCACAATATGTCTGCCCATCCTGGGGGAGGTAATCTGGGGGAGGTGTATAGATGGAAGCCTCGATTGCTGACTTCACCATTAAAAAAGACAATGCCGCCAAGAGGAGAAGGATAACCAGAGACTTATCACATCTGACTGCCCTGTCTGGTTACATAAGAAGGGGGAGGTATGTGACGAAATGGACTCCTTCAATGTAGAACATATGAAGATTTCTTATGTAACCCAGACAGATTATATATAAGCTTGTAAACTTGTAATGGCCAAGGAGAATTTCCTACAGTATTTTTATAGATTACTGTGGTTTAAGTTTAGCATGGTAATGTAATTATCTAACTTGTTTGTCACTGAAGGCCAGAGAACTTAATTATGCTAATCGTCCATTGTCTATTACCCTGTGAATGTTGATTCTATGTACATGGCTCCAGCCACTATTGTTTTAATGTCATGGTTTGCAGACTGAATGTCTTCTACTAACATTCCATTGTAAGGACTATGTCAATCAGTATGTCACTCTACCAGGAGTACAATACTTCTAAAAATATGTTAAATGAGACTTGAGGTATAAACAAAGATAAGACAGTGTTATTGCACCAATCATGACGTTCCCAATATCCTGCAATGAGGGCTGAAGGTATATAAGGAGATGTGTTCATTAACCAGAGTGAGTTAGATTCTGTCTAGTGACCTCAGTCTAGGGATTTCGGTCCCGGCTAGAGGTCACTGGATTGGATACAGGCAGCTAATCTAGGGTCTTCGGGTCCGGTTAGCGAGCCATAACCCTAGGCCTAGGCATTTCGGTGCCGACCAAGGGGACCAGAACACGGACTATAGAACCACAAGGACTTCAGCATCGGATTATCGTATTCGGCTGTGATAAAGACTGCATAAGGACAAGGAAGCAACCCAGGTTGGGACGATACAGTCACCTGGCTACAGACTTTGCCATGCTACATTCTAATCCCTGGTGAGCCAGCGGAAGGGTGAGACTCTGTTGCCTGTTACATTATGTTTTGTGCTTTGTTATGTGTTATATGCTGTTAACTGTTTGGGGATCCAATAAAGCCTTAATACTGGGATTCCCACACCCTGTGTTGTCTGAGTACTGTTACGCCCACGGTTAAGGAGCTCGGGCTTTCAGTTGGGGAAGAGCCCTGGTCCACGCTGTCTTTGTAAAGGCGGCTGGGCCTGCGGACGAGAGCACCCACTGACCCCCAGGTCTCCACAGGCATATCCACCAGTGGAACAGACTGAGGGTCGTATAATGTTCCACTGATGTATTTTAAATGGACCGTATACTTTATGTCCTTTATGCTGTATTAATAAACCAGCTGGATTTTGTTTAATGAAAATACATGCCGGTCTGCTTTAATCCTTCTACCATTTGAGTTTCCCCCGTATTATCAGTGATCAAATCTTTACAATGTGTTGAAAAAAACTTTTTGGTTGCAACGTTGGAATATGTATCTGATTATTCACCCCCGGATCTATTAAACACACTCAAACACCATACCAGCTTTGCATCTGCATTATTGTGTTGAGATTCTCAGGCTATCTAGGCACAGACTGATGACTTCTCCCTTGCTCAGACTTATTGAACCTCTCTTTATATACAGGTGCATCTCAATGAATTAGAATATTATTATTATTGTAGTTATTATTCATTTTTATAGCGCCATTTATCCCATGGCACTTTATATGTGAAAAGGGATATACATAAACACGTACAATAACATGAGCAATACAAGTCGCACACAAGTACAGAAGGAGAGGGGACCCTGCATGCGAGGGCTCACAGTCTACAAGGAATGGGTGAGGATTCACTAGGAGAGGGTAGAGCTGGTCGTGCGGTGGTTCAGTAGACTGAGGATCACTGCAGGTTGTAAGCTTGTCGGAAGAGGTGGGTCTTCAGGTTCCTTTTGAAGGTTCCAAAGTATGGGGGAAGCACGGGAGAAATCTTGTATGCGGTTGTGGGAAGAAAAGATAAGAGGGGAGTAGAGAAGGAGATCTTGAGAGGATCGAAGGATACATGTAGGTAAGCACCGGGAGACCATGTCACAGATATATGGTGGAGACAGGTTGTAGATGGCTTTGTATGTCATAGTTAGGGTTTTGAACTGGAGCCTTTGGACAATAGGAAGGAAGTGAAGGGATTGGCAGAAAGGAGAGGCTGGGGAGACAGGTGGATTAGTTGAGCAGCAGAGTTTAGGATAGATTGGAGCGGTGCAAGAGTGCTAGAGGGGAGGCCAGAGAATAGGAGATTGCAATAGTCGAGGTAGCAGATGATGAGAGCATGCATGAGTGTTTTTGCAGTGTCTTGGTCAAGGAGTGTACGGATCCAGGTAATATTTTTGAGTTGAAGTCATCAGAAGGTGGCAAGGGCTAGGATTTGTGACTTGAAAGACAGGGCAGAGTCAAGTATTACCACGAGGCACCGAGCATGCGGGACTGGGGAATATGAGCCATTGACTTTGATAGATAGGTTTGGTGGAGGGGTGTAATGACTTAGGAGTAACATGAAGATTTCACAGAATTCGTTGGTAACTATACTGACCGCGACACCTGACTCAATAACTCAACTAGATGTAGCCGTAGGATGTAACTAACCATGCCCTAGACACATCAACACGGCCGGAGAAGTAGCTAGCCCTAGAGATGTAAGTAGGAAAAGCTATCTTGCCTCAGAGCAGAACCCCAAAAGAGCAGAAAGCCCCCCACAGATATTAACTGGGAAACAGGAGAAGAAAAGACACACACAGGCAGAATATAGAATTCAGCAAAAGAGGCCACACTAGCTAGATAGTAAATACTATTGCGGTCAGTATTAAAATGCTATAAAAAATCTCCAACAGCAGATAGTGTCAAAAATTACCCTGAGCCCACTAAGACTCGCCGCCCTCTATATCTGCAGAACTTCTGTGAATCAAACAAGAATAAACAAGTACCAATACCAACAATACTGGAAATAGCAGACAACAGTGAATAGCAATTACTGTCCAGGAAGAAAACTTCCTAACTGAGAGCAGGTAAACAAATATGCAGACTAAATTTCATACCCACAACTCAAAACAAGACAAACTGAAAACAGATCCACAAGCACACAACATGTGCGCCACAAAGTAACAAAAAACATTCACTTAGCTTGCAAGGATTTCAGCAGACCAGGAGAAACCAGGAAAAGGTTTGGACACCTCCAGGAACATTTACAACTGGCAAGGACTGATCAGCTTCAAACCACTATATACTCCAATCTGAACCTGACTGCCAATCATCAAGATCAGCTGTGGAACTCTCCAACACACAGCCAGCAGCATTACCAGCAACAACCACCGGAGGCAGCTCACAACCAGAATTCCTCCTTAATGAATTCACAACAGAGGGGTAGAATGAGATGGGGAAAGATGATGAACTCTGTTTTGTTCATGTTCAGTTTTAGAAATAGAGCAGAAAAGAAAGATGAAATAGCAGACAGACATTGTGAGATTTTGGTTAGTAAGGAGGTGATGTCAGGTCCAGAGAGGTAGATCTGTGTGTCATCAACATAGAGATGATACTGAAGACCATGGGATTCTATGAGATGTCCTAGGCTGAAGGTGTAAATGGAGAAGTGTAGGGGTCCTAGAACTGATCCTTGGGGAACACCGACAGACAGAGGGCGAGGTGAGGAGGTGGTGTGGGAGAGCGAGACACTGAATGTCCAGTCTTTTAGATATGACGAGTTCCAGGATAGGGCCAAGTCTGTGATGCCAAGAGTTGAGAGAATCTGTAACAAGAGGGAATGGTCCACAGTGTAAAAGGCAGAAGACAAGTCTAGGAGGAGGATTACAGAATAGTTTGTGGAGTGGGAGTTGCACACTAGAAGAGAGAGGGAAGAGAAAGTCAGTAGGTTGTGATCAGACGGGGGAGGGGTGAGTTAGAAGAGTTAGTAAGAGAACAGAGGCAGGTGAAGATAAGGTCCAGCGTGTGGCCATCTTTGTGAGTGGCTGTGGAGGACCATTGAGTGAGGCCAAAGTAGGCAGTCAGGGATAAACGTTTAGAGGCAGCTGAGGTGGAAGTGTCAATGAGGATGTTGAAGCCACCCAGGATGATAGTGGAGATGTCAGCAGAAAGGAAATAAAGTAGCCAGGTGGTGAAGTGTTCGAGAAAGGTAGAGACGGCTAGCTCTGTGGGGCGGTAGATGACAGTCAGCTGGAGGTTGAAGGGGTAGAAGATGCAGACGGAGTGCACCTCAAACTAGGGAAGAGTAGCAGAGGGTGGTAGTGGAATTGGGGTAAAGGATCAGTTATCAGACAGGAACAAGCCAACTCCTCCACCACGTTTGTTGTTGGGGCGAGGGGTGTGAGAGAGATTGAAATGGCCAGAAGAAAGTGCAGTTGGGGAGGATGTATCAGAGGGGGTGAGCCAGGTTTCAATGATGCCAAGGAAGGAAAGTTTGTTAGTCATATAGAGGTCATGGATGAATGACAGTTTGTTGCAGACAAAGTGTGCGTTCCATAGTGCCCCAGGTAGGTGGGGGAGCAGGGGCTGGCTGAATGGGTATGAGGTTATCAGAGTGGTAGAAGATCGTGGCAGGTTGTTAGAAATGAGTGTGGGAATGTGTTGAAAAGGACCAGGATTTGGGGATACATTGCTAGCAATGAGGAGCAGCAGAAAGAGTGTTAGAAGGTGGGAGCAGAATATGGCATGATGTGGCCATGTGTGTTTGGAGAAAAAGCAATGTATGTGGAGGTACAGTTCTGAGGAGGATGTAAGATGGCTGGGGAGGATGGTGGGAGAAATGACAAGTTGCTTACTAGGTGGAGAGATTAGAGGAGTTAGTAAGAAATGAAGTAGTATAGGGGTGAAAGTGAAAAGAAACAGAAACATTGTAGTGGCTTTCTATCCCATTACATTCCAGTCCATTTCAGTCCAATTCAAGTCTAATTACAGGTTTTGCACTTAGAATACTGCACTTGGAAAAATGCATTGGATCAGACTAAAGTCTTGACCAGACTCATAGTTCTGAATATATCTTCAGCTAAGGGCAATCAGGTGTGAATGAGGGGGTGGGTGGGTGGATATGGACTGACCAGATACAGAAAGTTAAACACAGGTCATAAAACAGAGGGAGGGGTTGGAGTTACCAGTCCAAGACATGCCAGAATGACCATGAGGAATGAAACAGAGCATGGAAATGATAGGTAAGAAAATAGTAAGGGTATGTGCACACTGGGCGGGTTTTCGGCGGTTTACCTGTGTAAACCGCCGTTTTGCATACATTAGTTTTATGTTAATTTATGTTAATCCAAACCGGCGTTTGGATTAACATTAAAACTAATGTAGCCCGCCCAAGGCTGTGCACATACCGGCGGTTCCCCAGCGTCATCCGTTGCTAACCCGCAGGTTTCCCAGCGGGTTAGCAAAGAATGAACATGTTGGAAAAACCGGCGGTTCTGCAGCGGCTGCAAGCAGAAACATGTGCTGCTTCCAGCCGCTGCAGAATCGCCGCCGAGAACCCGCTGGGCAGCCGCCGGATACCGCCCGGATCCCGCTGCACATACCCGCCAGGAAGCCGGAGGACGGCGCCGGAGCTTCCTGGCGGGTCCCGCCCAGCCGCCGAGGCAAACACGCCGGGTAGTGTGCACTTACCCTAAAAGAGACAGATTATATGTAATTCACATAGAGTCAGAAACCAGGGAAAGCTGTGTCGATTCAAAGCATACCAGAGAGAGATTATATGCAATTCATACAGGGAATCAGAAGCCAGGGAAAGCTGGGCAGATTTAAAGCGTACGTGTGGGAAGAGGAAACAACCCGATTAGATGATACAGAGGGTGATGATGATGATAACAATACAGCAGTGATGATGACGAGGAATGGCCAATTGCATCATAGAATTCAAGTCTAATTCAAAGTTTTGCACTTAGAAAACTGTACTTGTAAAAAATGCATTGGATCATCAAAATTAATTTATTTTAGTAATTCAATACATAAAGTGAAACACATATACTGTATTATATAGAGTCATTAGAAACAGAGATCTATTTCAAGTGTTTATTTATGTTAATGTTGATGATTATGACTTACACCGAATGAAAATCCAAAGGTCATTATCTCAGAATATTAAAGCAGGGAGGATGAAGGGTCTGAGAGATAAAATACTACCTAAATAGGTTTGAGAGTCACAACTACTATAAAAGCATATCAAGACTACTGCAGTCCCCAGCGTGGTGCTCATAGAGTAGGGCTGATTTCGGGTTAAAAAAACGCATTGACTAATAAATCAATATTACATTTAGCCTTTGATGTCTCGTGGAATGAAGCATCGTGGTTTTTAACCCTTCATCCTCTCTACTTTATTTTTCTGAGATAATGACCTTTGGGTTTTCATTGGCTGGAAGCCATGATCATCAACATTAACAGAAATAAATATTTGAAATAGATCACTTTGTTTGTAATGACTCTATAGGATACTGTATATACGTTTCACTTTAAGTATTGAATTATTGAAATAAATTAACTTTTTGATGATATTCTAATTCATTTGGATACACTTTCTGATATGTATTGGATCTGATTTTTTGTGTGCCCATAGGTTTGATTAGGAGAGTTTCTCCCGAAATACGGAACGAGAATAGTGAATACCGTGATTTTGTTCACATGACAATTCAGTCCGTGAAAAAAAATAGTCTTCTGAACAGCCCTATTGAATAAGTTTGGTCGAAGCACTGTCTGAAACATTTGACATAAAATCAGATTTAAGTAACAGGGCAATTTTTACCTTTAAGGTTGCTCTAAAAACTACAAGCCACAGTGCACCTAGCAGGAAATAATTGCTGCTTGGCCTGATAGAATAACCATTGCCTCTCTGCTGTTATGAACTGTAATGTGGAATGCTAAACTAATGTTCAAAACTGTACCTGGCATCAATAGTGAGCAGTGAGTGGCGAAGCACATGGCTGATCGAGCTTACGGTCTCTGTTTCTGGTAGAAAAATAACATTGGTACTGAACTGTGAAACAATTACCCCATGTAGCATTTAGACTGTTTGAAATGTTATTTCTTTCCAATGTGCTCACCTGTGGAAGAAAAAAAATAACATTTTTCAGGAACTTGTGGTGATTTGTACTCCTTCAGTAAAACCCTGCTGCAGCAATGCCTCTTTTGGCACGATGGGAGAATTCACCCATGGATATTTCAGGTGTATGTCATCAGGTGAAGCCCATGACTGATGGAGCTTTTTGCTTGTATTGCTGAGATGAGGTGCTGATATCCGGGCAATGAGCCTGAACTGTTGCAGCTAGTGGAATAGTTGTGAGTGGATGGTGGTTAGGATGGCACCTATGTGAGTAGAGTGGTTTGCAGCTATTTTGAGCCATAGTGGGAACCAATGAAGTGGTCTGATGAGAAGAAGATACATTTTGAATTCTTCATGCACCTACTGGTAGTCTTGCTGCAAATACGGAGGAAAAATACCACTGCTCTGTAATTAATTGTGGAAAAATGGTTGAAAATTGTATTTTACAAGGGAGGCTTTTTTTTTAGCTAGTGGCATAACCTGCAGGTGGATGATGCTATTGAATGGAGTCAGTTCCTTAGGTCTCGTGGTTGGTTGACCAGCAGTTAGGTTAGTTGAGCAGTTTGGGATCCAGAGTGAACTTGAGTTGTAGGGGGATTAAGAGATAGCAGACATTGCTCCATTAAAACATTAAAAGGGACTATTGCTCTTTTTGGTACCCATCTTTACTGGCAATTGTGGGCCATCTGCTATTACTTCAAAAGTGGTCTGCCTAAAGTCATCCCAACCATACATATGGCACCTCGCCACAGGTGAAAGATCAACATGGATTTTACAGGTTACATTTAATAGTGTGAATGGGCTTTCACACTGAAGTTTACATCTAACCTATATGGTACCTTTACACGCCGCCACAACAGGATGGATACCAACGGCAACTTCACGTGCACGAGCACGGCCGAACGGTTACCAACGGGAACCGCACCCTCTTCACACGCCGCCACAAGGTGCGCTACGCCACGCTACATCTACAGCTAGCTACATCGCCGGGTGTCGCAAGTAGCCATCTGTAGCTCAATTACACACCGCTATAACCAGCTACTATGGGCGGACCTGGTGCAGCAGGGACAGCACATAGGCGTGCCACAATTGAGAGTACGAGCCGTCCGTACGCTGATAGGACAAAGCAATAACATCCTGATTGGCCAGGCATCGCAGGAGGCTGAGTAATACAGCACGCTCGAGCGATTGTGTAGTGTGACTCGTCAGCTCCTTAAATATGCCTCCCTAGGCAGCGACTACCAATCGTCATGCAGCAGCTTCCACCAATGATCGCACATGGGGCGCGGTAACACGGAGCCAGGGTCACGCCTTAGCTACATTGCAGGCTGTCCCGAGTTCCCTTCCGTAACGTCTTTACACGCCGATACAGCTCGCTACAATCGGCGATGTAGCCATATGTTTATGGGCAGTGCACGGATACAGAGGTATCTGTAGCCGGCTGTGTCGTCCCGTCTTCACACGCCGCTACTACGGGCGATATTGGCGCGACAAGCTACATTTGTAGCCTGTAGCGGGTTGTATCCATCCTGTTGTGGCGGCGTGTAAAGGTACCAATACACCCCTCTTCGTCACCTGAGGTGCTCTTACTGAAGATTCTGAGTAATAAGAAGCCTATGTAGTGGGTAAGTAGGTCTTCAGAGTTTGCTGTAATAAATGCTCAGCATGTTTGACAATTGATACTGTCTTTCTATATTTATATTTTCGGCTGCCTGGCCTGATGCAGACCTACTCTGGTCCTGGGGATGACATCAATTAAAATTGGGAAACCTTAAAGACCATTCCAAATAATTTTGTGACTGGTAATGTTTGCCGACTATACTGTGCCTTTATGGGTTGGTAAATTGTACTTTGTAGTTATTGTATATTTGGACAAATCTATATATATTGCTTTGTAGTATTTATGTAAGGTTTTAGCTATTTGTGATATTGCTATTTTTTAGCTGTGGCCATTCAAAAGTTGCATAGGGAGTCACAGCAAAAAAGACACCATGGTTGGGGGGAACTACAAGGTCATTGGCCTATGTATGTCAACGTATCAATTAATAAGAACTCTGTGTCCCTCACGTGGTTAGCTTTAAATAGACGTCTTTTCCTACAAGGCAGATGTAGAATGGATATTTCGTAAGGCTCACATACACATTAGATTAGCATTGTCTAATATTAAAATGAGATAAAAGACGGCACTCACCAGATCTTTTCGACGTGTTCTTTATTCACAAAATATGAGGGTACATAGTGCAGGGAGGGGTCGGCATGGTGGACAACGGCTCTGTTTTGCACGTATAGCGCTTCTGCGGGTCTGGCTGTGCTGTTTAAGCTTGCAGCGCTGGTGCCTCGCTCTCTTATTCAAAAAACTTTATTGTTTAATATTAATACTGATATTGTTAGGTTTAGCGCACGGTCTAATTTGTAAGGGGCCACTGATCGACTGGGCATCAAAGGAGATGTCGAATGCGCTTGTTTATTTTAGACGACAAATCGCATTTATATCCCAGAGACAAGCCTGCTTGCTGACGTGTCAGTCAGCTGTTTCTCATAGAGAACACCAGTGCTCTCGGCCGAATGAGCGCTTTCTTGTATTGAAGAGTTAGATGAGATGGCTGTCGGCCTAACGATCGGCCAAAGCATCTAATGTGTATGACCAGCTTTATAGTGGCATAGTGGTAACATGCTTTAGAAAGGCCAGCATCTTTGCCCCTCACAAACGTGACTATGCTCCCCTCAGCATTGAGCTTCTCTAGTGCCATATATGTGTCCTGGCTTTGGAGAGGCGCTCCATGAATGATTGGAAGTCATCTGCACTTCTGGTCATGCGCACTACTCTGAAGCTGGGTGTACGCGCCACGGCTTTAGACAGGCGTAGTGCTCATGAACAGAAGTGTGGACAACTTCTAATCATGTGCAATGAGCCTCTTCGAAGCCAGGACTCATACATCCGGCATCAGAGAAGCTTAATACTGAGGAGAAAAAGTTGTATGCATGTGCAGCTTTGTATAGCGCTGGCAAAGATGTCAGCTTTTCTAAAGCAAGTTATCACGTCAACAGGGGCATGAGAACATGCAAAGTGGGCTGACTAGATAGGGAACTAACGCCCCTCGACTAATCAAAGTCCTATTTTGTATATCATAAACGATCTTTGGAATACTGTTTCTACAGATCTGTTTATGGATGCAAATACATGAAGGGACTGTTAGGCAGGGAATTTTGATATGTGCCCTCGACTGCTGGGGCTTCTGGGGGCACAGAGGAACTGACAAGTTTTCTTTAAGGTCTATTTACATCTCAATTGTAGCCTCAGTTTTCACAAATTCAAGTAACCTGATTTTTCTTTGACATTTGAAAGTATTTGACATAGACTGAGGGGAAAAAATAAATGTCTATTAAAAAAGGTTCTTTTCTATTACATTGAAAAAGTAAGTACAAATGAAACATTTGTATAGATTTTTTTGGAGTCCTGACAGTGTTGCTAAAGAACAGGAAACTGTAATTTATATTTGCATTCTATTATAAATTCAGCTTTTAAGAAACATATTACCTGATCATATTTTTCTCACGGAAAAAGAAAGTTTTGCAGAAAGTTTCCATGAATGTATAATAGTAATAATTATATATTACAAGCATTGGCTAGAACGGATAATTTATGAGTGATAGGGCGCTATACTTAAGGTGTAACTTTTACTACAGCTTAGAGAATTTTCTTTAACTCAATGTCATATATTATTTTTTGTCATTTTTCCTAACTTGAATAAGGTTTTGAGACTTGAATCGATCCAAGAGTCTGAATTAAAACCTGTAGCGAGCTCATCCCTGACTTAAAGGAAACATTTTGTGTAATTTGGCTTAATCATAGTAATAGTAAAGCACCACTCCAGTAATTTTTATATTGGACTGTTGGAGTGGTGTTTTAAATCTAAGTCCCCTGCCACCTGTCCCATACCCACCTTCCGGCGCTTCGCTTTGTTTCCAGAGTCGCTCCGGCCAGTATCCTGTGATTTGTGACCTGCCATCAACTACGGTATTTGCTGATGCATGCCAGAGGTCACAACTCACGACTCAATTCATCTCTTTGACAGCCTCATTCTGATATCATAGAGTTGCATTGAGACATTGTGACGTAACTTCTGACTTCCGTGTCCAGACGTTATGGGCATTTGATGGCGCCAAGGGACCAAAGAAACATAAGTAATAGGTGAAGCTGCCAGAAGGTGAGTATATCACAGGGGACTTAGACTTAAAGCACCACTCCAGCTAGAGTGGGCTTTAAAAATGGATGTAAAAATAAAGTAATAATAATTTTTTAATAATATAGTATAAACTCAGTACTCAAAAATAGCAATGAATCAGAAAAATATAATGGCGATCAAAATGACAAAACTTGACGTTTTGATCCTTTTTGAGGACCTTCGTCAGCCTACAAGCTGATTGTCGGGTGATCTATAGAGTTAGTGAGAACTGTGCTGTCGCTTGGATGCAGACATTTTTCTGATTTATGGCCATTTTTTGAGTGTCGAGTATATACTATATATTATTGTACGGAATGGGCCCCGTACTTTATCCCATCAGAATGATTAGAGTGTATATTTCTTTATCATATTATTTTGGAAATACTACAGATCTTTAATGTATATTTTTAAAAACTTTTCTAGGCGTCTATATTTGAGTCACATTCAATACTGTAGCAGGATGCATGTCATTTACGGCTACTGCAATGAGTGAGAATTAATAGACAGAAAAAGCCAATAGATGCTAAATTCACCAGGAAGTGATTTAGTTCACCTTCCCCTCCAGATTTAAAAACATTTAGGGATTAGCATAAGGAGCCTTATTTTTATGTGTAGCGTTTGCAGGAACCGGATCAAAGTCGTTGAAATCACCTGCGCTGCTGTGCAAAGACTAAAGTCCAAACTGATGTCTGATAAATTAAAGGTGGTTTAATCAACGCGTTTCAAAGTGTTTCCCCACTTCTTCATCAGGATATACACAGATCGGTGAGCGTACACCTCTGAGCACACTTTTTTGTTTGTTGGGATAAGACCCTATTGCACTTTTTTATTGAAGCTTTTTCATTTATGTGTAGCGTTGGCATTCTGCTCAATATTTGTCCTTAGTAGAGCAGTAATCCCTTTCCATCAACCTTGACAACAATAAAATGGCTCTGCTGATCTTGTCACTGTCTACACAGCAAAGCTGAAAAGTGAGTTATAGAAAACAGAAAGTAAGCTTATCTTATATGCTCTGTTAGATAGTATGAATACTGGATTTCTTTTATATGCATAGGCGCCCAAAATAAGAAACACCAAACTACATAATGTTTACAATAAAAATTTGATTTAACGTGCCAATTACTAGTGATACAAATCACACTATTTCTTATGAAATGATCTACTGTAGCATTACTGGCCATGCAAAGAATTAAACTGAGATATTGTGAAATTTTAACAGTTATACACGCAAGAGCGGCATCAGTAGAGAACTAAATGGCCGGTTTACTTGACACTAATAACATATATACAGTATACTGCAAATATAATTTCACTCATGTAGATGGGTCTCTCATATTATAGAATAAGCAAACAAGAGTGCAAGGATACAAGGATTCGTGGACTTTTTGGTGTATTTACCTTAAATTTACATTTAAAAGTTAGCTATTAGGATTTATAAGGATTCTAAGTATAACATACTTGCAGTAATAATTTAAAATCAATATATTCTATTTCAGTATTGCCATAGCAAAATATTAGGCAAAATCAGGAATATGAATGTGCTTTATGAATTACCCTCTTTCAAAGATTATCCATTTCAAAGAAAATATATAGTGACTATGATCAAAGTATTTTCAATGTACAAAATAAACTTTTAAGGCAGATTTCAAGTCTCCATAAAAAATACCAATTTATTGCAAAATCAATTTACATACTGAGTTTTGCATGACGATAGATTTCATGTGGGGTAGAAATCTATCACAAGCATCCACTTTATGTACTTGTAGAGCAGCATTGAGTACATTTGTAGATTAATTGGTATAGAAACATGAATATTACACACAAACTGAGAATCCCACTCTGGAAAGTTTTATGGTGATCATTTTCATAAATGCGGTGCCAGAATTTGACATTGACATCACCAGCTTGTTGTAAAGGTAGCTGGGACACCACATGCCAGCGTTATTACACACAGACCGCTATCTGTGTTCCATGAAATGTAATGTTGTGGCTTGATATCAACAATTGATTACGACCCCAAAAACAAATTGCCAGTCGCTTTATTCCACTCTGTGCCTTGCAAGACCTAAACACCTGTTACAGATTATGAAATCCCCCTTCTCCTCATGTAATGAAATCATTTTAAATAATAAAAAAAAGAAAGCCCCTGTTTATCTTTCTTATGATATATGAAGTGCGGCAAGCCTTAAAACCAGACACAGCGATGGCTTATAAGGATCTTATTTGAGGAAGAAAAGGCTATCGCAAGTGTTTTGTGTCAGGCACGCGGCACACACTATAACATGCTCCAGCTTTATAGCTGGAGGGGCACGGCTCTCTGTTTGCTATTAAAGCTTTTTGGAATCTAATGAGTTAATTGTACTGTCTTACTGTAACCAAGCTATACCAGACCATTAATGCTCTTCTCATCATAGAGAATTCTTTTTATGAGAATTTTTCTTACATGAGGCCTAGTCTTCCTGCTTAGACCTTAGAGGGGTTAAATTGGATCAAAGCTCGAGTCTACTGCAGATGTGGATTTATGATCTGTCCTTTGTTTTCTGAAAATTCGCAGATCATAATAAACGCCCATGAGAGCAGCTACATCTTTTATTCTTCTCCCAAGCTCAACATTGACCCACTCAGTAGAAAGTGCCCTAAAACACAAAGTGGAAACATCCCAACAAATGGTACCAATACTTGATCCAATAAGATGCACATGCCCAACATTGATGCCAATGTAATCTGTCAAGTCATTTGTAACCAATAATGTCAATAAACTCTTATACTTAACACTATCTCTTTTTGGATCATGATGTTGTCTATTAATATTTCTGACATGTAACGATGGGAAAAGACATTAGATATAACTTCTATATAGTGAAGCAATAACAGCAAATTGCACGATAGGGTCATTCCATGTCAAGTGATCCAAAAATGAATATTTTTTTTCCCTGACGTCCTCAGATTTTTTTTATTTTTTTTCTATATGAAGAACAACTTTATCTAATTACAAAAAAAAAGTTTTGAATTTTTTTCTTTATCAGTTAATTTTTTACAGATTTTTAAAGTTTAAAAAAAGTGCGAATTTTGGCCTGGTACGGCTTTACATTTTCTATCATATCTCGGGCTAGAAATAAGATAGAGAAACAAAATAAACACCAATCTACTCAGAACTGTCCAGGCTTTCATCAGATATGTCACAAGAGGATCTTTGTTAATATTTTACCCATGTGATCGAAAGCGCAAAACTTTAAAACGCATTTCCGAAAAATCGGCGCGCTTTAAATATTTCAAAAACTGCCCATGTGTCTGCTGTGCTCTTAGCCACATCTGTGCCAAATTTCAAGTTGGGATCGCAATGGGATCATATTTTAACATATTTTATTAGTAATAGCGTCAATGGGTCATTCCATATCAAGTGATCTAAATATGAATATTTTTTTTTACCTGACGTCTTTAGATTTTTTTTTTTTTTTTTCCTTTATGAAGTACTACTTTAGTTAATTACAAATTAAAAGTTTAGAATTTTTATCTTCATCAGTTAATTTTTTACAGATTTTTAAAGTTTAAAAAAAAGGGTGAATTTTGGCCTGGTATGACTTTACATTTATTTATCTCAGGCTATAAATAAGATAATGAAGTGGGAGAGGCATCATTTTACTCAGAACGGTAACAGCTTTCATTTGAGATGTTACAAGACTATGTTTCTTTATATCAAATTCAAACTATTGACGGGCAATTGTGAAAAAATGACTGATTGTGTTCTTGGTGATTTTTGAATTGACACTATAATAGTTAAATATTTTGCACTTAGGTCCAATGAATGCGTCCATGGGGTCAAGCTGGGACAGAGTCATCACAAATTAGCCTTATTTGCAGATGACCTGCTACTTTACATCTCCCAGCCCCTGGTCTCCATCCCTTCGGTCTTAATGGAGTTTGAACGGTTCGGACAATTGAGCAACTTTAAAGTGAATTGCTCCAAAACCAAGGCACTCAATATTTCTTTGCCTGGAGAATTGGTTTCTCATCTATCTAAACAGTTCCCATTTAAATGGAAAGTAGAAGCCATTAAGTACTTGGGAGTCCTTATACCAAAAGATCTTAAACAAATATTCAATTTAAATTATCAACCCCTTTTGACTAACGCAGAATCGGCATTTACCTCCTATAGACAATTAAAGCTATCCTGGTTCGGGAGAATAAACGTAGTCAAGATGGATGTTTTGCCCCGACTCTTATATACTTTTCAGACAGTTCCTGTTCTATTGGATAGAGGCTTCCTCTCCAAAATGCAATCTATGATCCTTAGATTTGTCTGGGGGGGCAAGAGGTCCAGATTGCGAATGAATATCCTATCCTTGCCCAAGACCAGAGGAGGGGTTGGACTACCCAACATACGAGCGTACTTTGTGGCTTCCTCTCTTGTTAGAGCTCTAGATTGGCATTATGATGCGTCCTCCAAGAAATGGGTAGGTGTGGAGCAAGAGGGTTTGGGGATTCCGCTGAAACACCTGCTTTGGATTTCCCCTAAAGACTCCACAGACCTAGTACCTTTGACAGACATGACCAGAAACACCTTGAAGGTATGGCACCTAGTGACGAAATCCCTCCGCTTAAACGACAGACTTAGCCCTTTGACTCCCCTTTTTTCCAACCCATCTTTCCCACCCAGATTTGACAGGCAGAGATTTTTATGTTGGCGGATTGTGGATGACACCCGAGTAGGACAGACTCTGTCCAGTGGTGGTTTGCCCCCGATGGCAGAGCTACAACTCAAAGAACCTACGAGACCTCTTAAGTGATTCGAATTTCTCCAATACAGAGCATACTTATATTCAGCTGACCACTCTTGCAGGGTAAGATTTGACGCCCAACGTATTGGAGAGGTTATTCCAACTGGAGGCTCCACTGAGGCGCAAAATATCAGTTCTATACCAGGCCTTAGGGTCCATGAGAGAGCAGGGCACCCTTTACTTCCAACGTGCTTGGGAGAGGGAATTGGGGTGTAGCATTTCAGAAGCTAATTGGCAGAAATGCTTTATATTTACTCACTCACTAGCTAGCGCTTGTTCTGCACAAGAAAGAAGCTATAAGCTGCTCACTAGATGGTACTTGTGCCCGACGACACTCCGGAACATGTTCCCTGGAACCCCTGATACCTGCTGGCGCTGTGGGGAAGAGAAGGGTACAATGATACACATTTGGTGGAGTTGTGGGGAAATCCGGCGGTTCTGGTCTGAGGTTTTCAATGCATACGTCCGGATAACAGGTAAACAAGCCGAATGCTGCCCAGAATCGGCAATGTTATCCATTTTTTCCAGGTCCTATTGGGCTACAGAAGAGGGATATTCTCCGCTTTTGCATCTCGGCTGCTCGTGCTGTGATCCCGAGGTTCTGGAAATCAACCCGGGCTCCATCTCTACTTGATTGGTTCAAAGAATTGATGGACATATATCGAATGGAGGAGCTTGCAGCTGATGCGTCGGGATCTCGGAACAAATTCTTAGGGATTTGGGTTGAATGGATTCTTTTTCACGACTCTGCAGAATTTAGGAGTATCTTTTCCAGCACAGATAATATGGCTCGACCTCTGGCTGATGGGGAGCCAGTGGGATGAGTACCCTTTCTCCTTCCCATACCTCACACGTCCCCCCCCCCTCCTTTTTTTCTTACGTGGCTTTTCTTTCCCAGTATAACTTTTTCTAATGGTTTTTGTTTCTCTTCTCTCTCTCTTCTTTTCTATCTCTCTTTTCTTCCCATCTGATACATTCAGTCTAGGTATTTCCTTTCTACACCTATACCTTCAGAATTCTAGTGAACATTAGACAGGTATCGGAAACTCTGAGCTGTGAGTAGATCATTAATATTTCGGCCTTCCTTTCCGGTACACCAGTCGATAGACTATTCCAACTAGGCCTCAACGGGTAATGACCCACTTACGTGGTCAACCTGTTAAAAGGGGCCAAGTGATAAAAATCATTCTGCTGGGGCTGCTTGTCCCCTTGACATCAGAACATCTCAAAACCCTGAGAAAGGTTGTATACTTGAGTGTTTGGAATTATATTTAGATTGTAGTATATATTGCACCAGAGATAAGCGCAAAAGTAAATTTGCAGCTTATCTTAAAGTTACTAATAACTTTGTGAATTCTCTTTTTGTATATTTTATATGTCTCAAGATTTTGTTAAAAGATTGAATGTATGTCTTTCATATGTTTTTTCAAAATTTAATAAAAATGAGATTAACCATAGTTAAATATTTTAAAATATGATCCCATCACGATCCCAACTTGAAATTTGGTACAGATGTGGCTAAGAGCATAAAAGACACATGGGCAGTTTTGGAAAATTTTTATTAAAACGTTTTTTCGGAAATGCGTTTCAAAATGTTGCTTTTGCATTCGCATGGGTAAAAAATTAAAATTAACAAATATACTCTTGTGACATATCTGGTGAAAGCCTGCACAGTTCTGAGTAGAATGGTGTTTTATTTGTTTCTCTATCTTATGGGTAAGTGCACACTACCCGGCGTGTTTGCCTCGGCGGCTGGGCGGGACCCGCCAGGAAGCTCCGGCGCCGTCCTCCGGCTTCCTGGCGGGTATGTGCAGCGGGAGCCGGGCGGTATCCGGCGGCTGCCCAGCGGGTTCTCGGCGGCGATTCTGCAGCGGCTGGAAGCAGCACATGTTTCTGCTTGCAGCCGCTGCAGAACCGCCGGTTTTTCCAACATGTTCATTCTTTGCTAACCCGCTGGGAAACCTGCGGGTTAGCAACGGATGACGCTGGGGAACCGCCGGTATGTGCACAGCCTTGGGCGGGCTACATTAGTTTTAATGTTAATCCAAACGCCGGTTTGGATTAACATAAATTTAAATAAAACTAATGTATGCAAAACGGCGGTTTACACAGGTAAACCGCCGAAAACCCGCCCAGTGTGCACATACCCTATTTCTAGCCCGAGATAAAAAAATGTAAAGTCATACCAGGCCAAAATTCACCCTTTTTTTAAACTTTAAAAATCTGTAAAAAATTAACTGATGAAGAAAAAAATTCCAAACTTTTAATTTGTAATTAACTAAAGTAGTACTTCATAAAGAAAAAAAAAAAAAAAAATCTAAAGACGTCAGGTTAAAAAAAATATTCATATTTAGATCACTTGATATGGAATGACCCATTGACGCTATTAATAGTAAAATATGTTAAAATATGATCCCATTGCGATCCCAACTTGAAATTTGGCACAGATGTGGCTAAGAGCAAAGCAGACACATGGGCAGTTTTTGAAATATTTAAAGCGCGCCGATTTTTCGGAAATACGTTTTAAAGTTTTGCGCTTGCGATCACATGGGTAAAATATTAACAAAGATCCTCTTGTGACATATCTGATGAAAGCCTGTATAGTTCTGAGTAGATTGGTGTTTATTTTGTCTCTCTATCTTATTCCTAGCCTTAGTTATGAGGAGAAACGTAAAGGCAGGCAACAGCGAAATTCGCACCAGTTCCGAACTTTGAAAATCATTTTAAAAAAAAATAAATTTTTTAAAAAATTTTTCTCTTCACATTTTGCATTGTCTGACATGCTATTATCAAATAACAAAATCTCAAAAGAATTAAAAATATAGAGGTAATAATCATTGGTTCACTTGACATGGAATGACCCGATAGCTAAAACTACCTTCATTTGTATAGCTATGACATAAGCTGCCAAGCATCTAGAAATTCCTGGACAGTCGATAAAAATAAGCCACTTTTTTTACTCTGTCCATAAAAAAATCTAGGATGTCCGTGATTTTTATGAAGCTGAAGAAATTTTTAAGCATTATTTTGACCATAATTTCCATCGTATTACAGTCTACAGTGAAGTCAAGTGATGTTGTCATGTCAGAATTATTGTCTGTAGACACTTATCATTGTTTGATAAACACTGATTTATGATGGTTTTCCAATGTGTCCGTAAATATTTTTTGTCTCATTGTGATTTTTTGGTAAGCTGTCCTGAAAACTAAAAACAAAAAGTCACGTTGGCAACCCTGGCTATGACACGTGAAGGTATTGTAACACATTGTAATATTTATTTGTATCAAATCAAATGTGGGATCCATGCAAGGTACTCATAATATTAACACTTGTAGGCTCTTTGTCAAATTATGAGTGTGCTTAAGAACTACACATTTCTGCCAATTTTATTACTGGTCACTGCATTTCTAAGTATTGTACTGTATATAATCTATATAAACTATACTTACAGAACATTCATAGTTCCATCCAACCAAAGTTGTATTGAATCCAAGTACTTACTTTAGTTGATATTACTTTATTATCTTAGGCCCCTTTCACATCAGCGTTTTTCGCTGATCACGGCAGATGTGGCGGATTTACCGCATCTGCCACCTAACGGCCGAGTTTCAGTTCACCTGCGGCAAGCCCCATGCAATGTCTATGGGGCTTGCGGCAGGTGTGGCAAGTGCGGTATAGTTGCAGTTTCAGCACTTGTGGCAGTTGCGGCAGCAAAAAAACTGCGGTAAGCAGCGTTTTTTTTCGCGGACGCAGCTGCCGCAAGTGCCGAAACTGCAACTAAACCACACTTGCGGCAAGCCTCATAGACATTGTATGGGGCTTGCCGCAGGTGAACCGCAAGTGTGACAGTTAGGGTACCTTTACACGCCGCTACTGGCGGGTGGATACAACCGGATACATGCGAGAAATGTATCTTGCATTGGCAATATACCCCGTAGTAGCGGCGTGTGAAGACGGTAGTAGCCACCCGGCAGTAGCGGCACCTGTTTCCGAGCACTGCTCTGAAACAGGTGGCTACACAACCGATTGAAGCGACCTGTATCGGCGTGTAAAGAAGCAACAGAAGGGATGTCTGGACACCAGCCTATGTACCTGGTATGTAGCTGGGGCGTGACACAGGCTCCGGGTTACCGCGCCCCATCAGCGATCATTGGAGGAAGCTCCTGCATTACGATTGGTAGACGCTGCATAGGGAGGCATATTTAAGGAGCTGACCAGTCACACTACACAATTGCTCGAGCGTCATGTATTAAACAGCCTCCTGCGATGCCTGCTCAATCATGATGTTCTTGATTTGTCCTATCAGCGTACGGACGTCTCGTAATCCACAATTGTGGCACGCCTATGTGTTGTCCCTGCTGCACCAGGTCCGCCCATATTAGCTTGTTGTAGCGGTGTGTAAATGAGGTAAGGTGCTCGGCAGAAGGTAACTTGAGACACCCGGCGGTGTATCTAGAGATAGATGTAACCTACTGTAGCGCACCTTGTTGCGGCGTGTAAAGATGGTGCGATTACCGTTTGCAACCGTTTGTGCGTGCTCGTGCACGTGAAGTAGCTGGTTGTGTCCACCCACCAGTAGCGGCGTGTAAAGGTACCCTTAGGCGGCAGATGAGGTAAATCAACCGCATCTGCCATGATCAGCGAAAAACGCTGATGTGAAAGGGGCCTTAGTCACCCCAAAGCATGTTATACGGTCAACATTTTGGTCAAAATAAAAGCTGTACACAGGACACCATAATTTGTCATTAATTATTTATTGTAATACTGTGAAAGCACATTCAATGATTTTCAAAGCATAGTTCTAATATGGCAAAGCCCAGCTCATCTTCATGGGTCACCTTTGAGAAAAACTGGAATTACATTGAGGCAACTTTGTAGCTTATCATCATTCATCACTCAACCTCGTTTTGCTTTTTGTAACAATCTAGTTAAAAGCCTTAAAAGAGTGAGGATATTAGCAGAGGCAGGAGATCAACTTCATATTAATGGCCTTTTGTAATTTAATTCTTAAAGGGAACCTGTCACCAGAAAAATGCAGTTCAATCTGCAGGCACTCTGTTAAAGAGCAGGGGGAACTACGTAGATTAGGATTGTGGGTCCAGTGGGTGGTCCTATCAGTTAGTGACAGCTGTTTCTGTATGCACAATTATACGAGGATAGCTGCCAGTCACTGATAGGACCGCCCTCTAGACCCAAAATCCCAGAAAGAGCAGGGGTTTAAATGATGAAATCACAGGTTACACTGAATCTTTTGTCACAAAGCTATGTATCAATCCACTCAGTTCCCCCTGCTCTATAACATTGTGCCTGCAGATTGCACTGAATTGTCATGGCGACAGGTTCTCCTTAAAGGCGTGGTCCAAAGGCAAAAGGAAATTGCATTTAATTCCTATCAATTTGATGCTATCATCTAAGTTACTGTCTATTATTCTTGTAGTATAAATTCTCTAACATCCCCAAGTACACTAACTGCTATTCTACTTTTTTTTTCCAGTTCCTGTCTGATGACGATTTGTTAGAAAATCCCAGTGCATGCTGGAAAACTCAAACTCAGGGGCAGTGACTGCAGCCCCTGTCCTCGCCCTGAAACGTCCTCATGATGCTCGTTCCAGTGGCTTGTCGGTTCCTCTGTGTCCCTCTCTGCACTGTTTACTGTGTGATCTGCACAGTGCATAGCGATCACAATCTGCTGAAATCTGTAAGGATCAGCCGTAACAGAGCACTGTCTATACCCGACATGCAGGAGACCAGTGCCAAGCCCGCTGGTGATGTCACTGATCTCCCCAATGGCAGATATAGGCAGGGCTCTGTTACTGGCTGATTATTAGAAATTTTAGCAGACAGAGTGAGCGCTGTGCACTGCACAGATCGCTCCATACACAGTGCAGGGTGGGACACAGAGGAGAAGACCTGCCCCTGGTACTGCATCATGGTGATATTTCATTTCAGGGAGGCGATAGGGGCTGCCGTCACTGTCACAGACTCTGCCCCATGATGACACTTTTTTTGAATATCGTCAACAGACATGAACTAGAAGAAAAAAATAGTATAGTAGTAGTAAGATAGTGTAGTTAGAATATGATAGAGAAAATCTATTAGAAGTATATTAGAAATTACCGTATATACTCGCGTATAAGCCGAGGTTTTCAGCCCAAAAATTGGGCTGAAAAGTTACGCCCTCGGCTTATACGCGAGTCACTATACGGGCGCCCCCCCCCAGAGGTATACAGGCCCCCCATCAGTATACAGGCCCCCCCCATGGTCCGTAAACCTGTAAAGGAACATGATTATACTTATCACTGTCCCGGTGCCGTCCCCGCTCTGCATCGCGATCCTCCATCTGCATTGCGCTCCTCCATCTTCCGGCTTCCTGTGGGCGCCGACAATGACGTCATTCGGCGCAGAACACAGGAAGTCGGAAGCCGGTGAATGAAGATGGAGGATCACGATGCAGATGGAGGATCGCGATGCAGAGCGGGGACGGCAGCGGGACAGTGATAAGTATAATCATCTTCCTTTACAGGTTTACGGACCATGGGGGGGGCCTGTATACTGATGGGAGGCCTGTATACCTCGGGCTGCTGTTTATACCCTGGGCTGCTGCTGTATGTACCCTGGGGCTGCAGCTGTATGTACCATGGGGCTGCTGCTGTATATACCCTGGGGCTGCTGCTGTATATACCATGGGGCTGCTGCTGTATATACCCTGGGGCTGCTGCTGTATATACCCTGGGGCTGCTGCTGTATATACCATGGGGCTGCTGCTGTATATACCATGGGGCTGCTGCTGTATATACCCTGGGGCTGCTGCTGTATATACCCTGGGGCTGCTGCTGTATATACCATGGGGCTGCTGCTGTATATACCCTGGGGCTGCTGCTGTATATACCATGGGGCTGCTGCTGTATATACCCTGGGGCTGCTGTTGTATATACCCTGGGGCTGCTGCTGTATATACCATGGGGCTGCTGCTGTATATACCCTGGGGCTGCTGCTGTATATACCCTGGGGCTGCTGCTGTATATACCCTGGGGCTGCTGCTGTATATACCCTGGGAAGGCTGCTGTAACACTGCTGGGGCCTGTATATACCACTGGGGAGGCTGCTGTATACCACACTGCTGGGGGCTGTATACTACCACTGGGGAGGCCTGTATACCATCGGGGGAGCCTGTATACCACACTGCTGGGGGCTGTATACCTGTGCTGGGGTCCACCCTCGGCTTATACACGAGTCAATAGTTTTTCCCAGATTTTGGGGGCAAAAGTAGGGGGGTCGGCTTATACACGGGTCGGCTTATACACGAGTATATACGGTAGTTTAGATTATAGCATCAAATAGATTGGGATTTAAATGAAGTTTCCTTTTTGATCAATCCTTTAACTTTTTTTGTATCTAATTGCCATGTTGCGTATTTACATATATAGACATTAACCAGTATAAAAAAAGAAACTGAAATTTTATTGAAGTTTAAAGATAAGGAGGATTTGTGGAATCATTCACTTCAATAATAAAGTATTAGTAAGTGAGCACTGTAAATAAGCCCAGATTTCAGCCTTGATACTAACATCCAAATGCCGCATTTAGTTTTGATTATTCCAATGGATAGCTGGGGAAAGAGGATAAACACTGCTATCTCCAAGAGCACAATAGGTTTGACTGGTAAAAAATGAATTTTTCCAATTCTTGTTTCTCAGTCAGAGCATTTCAGGGTATAGTTTGGCAGTTGAAACGGATCAAAGAAGAATAAATAAAATATTAATTTTAGAAATGGAACGCAATATGGAGATCTGTGATAAAAAATGTTTTTTTTCAGAACTCATGTGATCCTACAATTTATAATCTATCTATCTATCTATCTATCTATCTATCTATCTATCTATCTATCACAGAAAAAGCTGCACAGCACTCACAGACACAATGTGATCTGGTGCCAAGCAGGGACACTGAGTTAAACTAGAAAAAATTCTCTGCATCACTCAGTTACTACCAATGATGCACAAATGCTAACAAGCTACAGTATATATATATATTTGAGAAAAAGTTTAAAAACTCATGTTTTTTTCAAAAAACTCAAAAATTCTTATTTTTTTATTACTGGGGCTCTTAGTACATACATTGGCCAATGTCTGTTTGCTCATCAACTGCGACAAAGTGACCCCAGGTCTGATGAGTCCTAACGTTGACATCCCTGTCCTCCTTTTCCTCCCTATCCCACTTCTAAGTGGGCGGACACCATCTCAACCTTAGACCACCTGCAGGTGAGTTAAACAGTTTATATATTTGAGAAAAAAACCCATAAGTTTTTAAATTTTTTTCTCAAATATATACAGCTTGTTAGCATATGTACATCATTGGTAGTAGCTTGAGTGCTGCAGAGAATTTTTTTTATTTGTTTAACTCAGTGTCCCTGCTTGGCACCAGTTCACATTGTGTCTGTGAGTGCTGTGCATTTTTTTCTGTTTTGCATCATATGGATTTGCTGGCTCCATGTCTGCAATTTGCACCCTCATCACCTGCAGGTGGCCTAAGGTTGAGATGGTGTCCCCCCCACTTAGAAGTGGGACAAGGAGGAAAAGGAGGACAGGGATGTCAACGCTAGGACTCATCAGACTTGGGGTCACTTTGTCGCAGTTGATGAGCAAACAGACATTGGCCAATGTGTGTACTAAGAACCTCAGAAATAATTTTTTTCTCAAATATATACAGTTTGTTAGCATAAGTGCATCATTGGTAGTAGCTTGAGTGCTGCAGAGAATTTTTTCTATCTATCTATCTATCTATCTATCTATCTATCTATCTATCTATCTATATATCTATCTCTATCTATTTATCTAAAATATATTGTATTTCTTTGAACACACATATGTGTCCGTATTGCAACATTTGTTCTTGGTCCCTTAGCTGACATCCGCTGTACATACACATCTAGTAAAAAAAAAATGTTTTTTAGATCAATTTTTTTTTCACAAGTTTGGTATCACAGTAATCACACTGACCTAAACAATCAGGGTGCCAGATTATTTTCACTTTATAATATATGACTTGAAAACAAAATCCCAAAATTATCGGGCGAATGCATTTTTTGTTTTGTGATTTTTACCACACTTTTAATTTTATTGTCTATTTAAGTTATATTACTTGGTAAAACGAATGGTTTCATTCAAAATTACAGATCGTTTGACAAAATTCAATAAAACCTAAGCCCTTATGACACTGCCAGATACCAAGGCAATCGGGTACTCAGAACCGGGCCGAACAGTTCTTTCTGGGGATGTGTCACAGTGGCGTGACCCGGCTCCATGGCCCTGGCCGTGTCATAAAATCGGGGAAAGTTTATATGGGAAATTAATTTGTGATGCCACCCGTGGTATTCAGCAATTGGATGTCTGTCACTGTGGTTCAAATCCACTGGGGCGGTTGGTGATGCAGCAAAGATGTTTCAGCTCTCCATGGGTAGAGCGGGGCCCCAGGGCAGTTATAAAGTCTATTTGATGATGGTTACTGATGTAGCACAGGGCAGGTGACGCAGTAAATAAATATGAGGACACAGCAGGGTGCAGTCTTCACATTTTACTCACAGTTCTCACAGTTCTCCAGGTTATAACAACCAGCCGAGTGCTGTGTCCTCTGGGTCAGGTTTCCAGCCAACTCTAGGGTAACTTAGGTGAACTTTACCAAGGACACCTTTTGGTGTGCCTTTCCAGGTCATCTTACTGCGCTGGCTCTCGCCGTCCTGCCTTGCACCTCACACACAGTGTCCCAAGCCAGCAGCCTCGGGTCCTGTCGGGCTACGTCTTCCTTGTCCCCTTGACCATATGTGTCTGCCTTTTTAGTGATTGTGTGTGGATGTGGCTGTTGCACTTACAGATACCACAGCATCCAGTTTGCTAGTTGAGTCTTACAGTCTCTCCACTAGTCTGGGGCTGGTCACAACTATGACCTGGTCCCTCCACTCGACCACGGTTGGCGTGGATTCAGGCGCCATGGGTGAATCCCTCACTTCCTGTGCCCCTAGGACCCCTTCTCTGTCTCTGGAGTCCCTCACCGGCTCCTCTCCTTCTTGCTTCTCTTGTCCTGTGACAAGCTCCTCTCCACTCCAGTCCCCAGGACGTCTCTCACCAACCGTCTACTCCCTTACTGACTACTGACTAACTGATGTTTCTTCATGTTCTGTCTACTTCCTCTACTTCTGGGTGTCCTACACTTATCTATTTCCTCCACCCAACCCCCTCTACATAGTTCCCCCCCAAGAGCCTGAGATGGGGCCCTCCCTAAATAGTGTCTGCCCAGATCCCCTGGCCTGAAGTGGTGTGGTGTGGAATGCTGGTGTGGGTACTTAGTAGTTCCCCCTGTGGCGCCCCTCTGGCTAGGCGCCACAGGGAGGTATTGCACTCTCACAACAAATGTGGTATTTCTGTAAGTTGTCTGTTCGGGGTTTAACCTGAGGAGTCTCATGTTACACACAACACACAGGTCTAGGCCACCTAGTATAGGGGGGGGACAGGTAATTTAGTAGGTCCCAAAAGGGGTGGAGCCTAGGTCAGTGAAGAAGTAGTGAGAGTTGAGTGACAGTTTATTTCAGACAGTGCTGGGAAGGCAGTCAGGTTAGACGAGCCTGACAGTACCGCTGACAGGAGGGATCCCCATCTTTAAGTGGGGGCCCAGGGCAGAAGGCAACGGATCAAGACTGGTTGGAGCCGGCTGGTCACGTTGGGGGAAGCACCGGCAGCACGGCAAGTCAAGGCGGCCAGTAGTTCACCACTGGCCGCAAACCGACGAGCTGCGGGCCCAACATCAACGGGTTGCCATTAGCTCCACAAGGGCATCTCACCCTTCAGGACTTCAGGAAAAAGGGCCGAATTCCAGTGGCGGGAGAAATAGTGCACTATTGCTGCTCCCGTCCGTACCGGTAAGGCACAGACCTTGCCTACTAGCTACAGACCGTAGGACTGGCGGGAGAGCTCTGCGAGGGTGGTAAAGACAGAGAAGAGTAAAGTAGATCCCGAAAGACAAAGAGAGAGAACATCTAGAGACTCCATAAGGGGGACCCTAAACTGGCAACAGACACCTGGTAAACCGGACTGTACTTTGTATCGTTTAACATCTGCCAGTACCCAGTAAAGTGGAGTTTGAGTTAAAGCGGTCTCGGTCATTCCCCTCGCCGGGCCCGGAGGGCTTCAGCCCCATCAGCAGCAGCTCATCAGAGGGGTAAGAATTGCAACAACTACCCCCCTCATCCCCCTCATCATCCTCCATCACCGCTGCCCTGAGGTAAAAGCTCCAGCTGTGGGGAGCTGTACCACACTCTGCTGCACCCACCATCACCTCAGCGGCCGGCTTGCAGCGCCGGTACCTTTATTACCAGGAACTACAGGTGGCATCACGTACCCTTGTAAATTTTCCCTCCTCCCCCACAATCTAACAAATAATAACCAGGGCACGGAACCGGGAACCCGACCATCCGTGATTTCCCCCAGTTTATTCCATCAAACCCAGGCCCGGTATCCGAGTACCCCTAGCCCTGGGCTCATCACCCTTCCTTACCAAAGAGTGGGGTACCACACTTCTGGCTGAGATGCAGTACCTCTATAATAACTTAACCCTCAGGGGCACCACATACCCCCCTGTAAAACACAGCACGTCCGCGGGCTGGAACAGAGTAAAAACAGGTGTTAAGACATGCAAAATTTTTCTGAAGTGCATTTCAACAATTTAACAGTCAAACAGGTAACTATTTCTTCCCTTTATGGGAGGTACTCTTCACTGCAACGTTGCATATAAATACCGGGAAAATATAGCATTACTCTAAATAAAAACTTTCTCAATTAAGTTCAACAGGGTTCAGAGAGATCCCCTAACGAAATGTCCTTTTCACCGTCCTAAGTGCAATATGGGGGACCCGTTCAAACCCCCAACGTTGGCCCTGGGCATGGCTACAGGGCATAGCTATTCAGCTCGTTGGACCACTTTTCGACCACGCCAAATAGTTTTTGTTCTTTGGTCACTTGTAAAGTGCAGGGTGTTCAACTTGCACTCACAATGCTGGCTGTAAAACCAACATATAGCACATTAAGTGTTAACTATGTACAAGAAAAGTTCTGGCCATTCACTGTCCATGACCACATTGTCCTTTAATTACTCATAACCAGGTTTACTCACGCTTAACTAACTATCTTATATTATCACACATATCCACATACATTTTAACACATTAGACACCTAACCAGGTTAACTAGCTAACTATATACATCTATGCTCCCAATTCTTACTTCTACTGTTTCCAAGGCAATTCCTTAGGCCTGCAACCTCCTTGCAGGAAGATTTCAGCAGCCAGATTGTCACTTGGTAATGCCACAGCCAAGGTCTGAGTTGCTTGAGTTTGCATTTTAACCTGGGTCGAAGCTGTAGGGTTTGATACAGCTACTGGGGTTTGAACTACTGGCCATGGTGCTGCAACCAGGGCTGGCACTGTTGGTGGTGGTGCTGCAGCCGGGGTTGGAACTGCTGGGTATGATGTTAGGGACAGTACCTCCTTACGCACTTTTATTTACATCTAGGGCATACAGCCCCGTTCGCCTACTTGCCAGGTGAAGATTACGCGGTCCCCATGATACAGGTCACACTCTGGGTGTCCCTTCGGCAGATGGGATTCTACGTCTAACTGGGTTACAAATATTTCTCAGACCATCCCGGACTTACTGAATCCCCAACCTCTTCCAAAATCGAATGTGACCACAGTGCCCTGCCTCTGTGGACCCCGGTCAGCAGCTCTAGTCTTATGAACTCGGCTCTTGGCATTTAAATTTCAGTTCTCCATGGCCTTCCACTGAGCCTGCCGCTCCTTTTCCTCCGCCACCCACTTGGCTTGTTGCTGTTGGCAATAATCTTCCCAGGGTCTCTACCCGGGTCTCTCCCACTTGGTCCTCCCCAGGGAACCCCATCAGTTCCTTTCCCGGGTTGTCCCACCGGAAGACCACTCTCTCCCCATGCACCTTCAGGGATATGGGTTCGGGCTGCAATGGAACTGCCAATCTATCCCTGGTGTCTGCTGTCCGGTCCCAGGATAAATCTTTGAACACCTGGCTGGGTTTGAGAGCTGTCTGGGGTTTTAAGGGCCCAACCAGAGTTTCCTCGGCCACCGGGGCAATGTCAGTACCTGTATCTTTTGCCTCTCCAGTGCCGGGTTCTTCTTTCTCCTCCTCTGGGGTTGAGAATGCTGGTCGCAAAGCCGCCCACTACTGGGACTCCTTCTCCAGCAGGGCCTTCCTCCATTTCCCCATCGCTATTATCTGCATCTTCAGGAGCTGTTGGCTCAACTCTTTCATCTCAGCCTCCAGAAACTCTGAGTATACTGAGGACAGCTGGTCCGGGTCTACCTCTGGTCGGCTGGGGGAGTTCACCTGTTCCACCCCATGCTCTGAAGCTCTCCGACCACCGCTCTCCATGTTGCCAACAAGGTTTCTCACTGTCTGCCCTGTGGCACACCCAGTCACACTCTCTTCAGTGCTTTTTCTGCCCTCTCCTTTCGTGGGCGGCTCCTCTCTATTTTGCTGTCAGCAACACCAGTAGGCGGAGCCCCTTGGCCAACGGGCAAGTCCTTTTGCATTTAAGTCTTTACAGTGGGTGGGTACAGCTTTTCGTGCCATTCAGCAACCCGGTTCATGATGAGGGGCTGCACTACTCCCTTTTGCATAAGCATGCTGCTTTTTCTTTTTGGCGGGCTCCATTACCCAGTCTTATTGCATAGTCTCTGGGCATACGAGACCTGGTTTACCGGTTCAGTACATCCTGTTCATGATGCCAAGTTGACACGCTCAGACACCAGGGCAATGGGGTATTCAGAACCAGGCCGAACAGTTGTTTCTCGGGATTTGTCACAGTGGCGTGACCCAGCACTGTGTCCCTGGCCATGTCATAAAATGGGGGACAATTTATATGCAGAATTAATTTGTGACGCCACCCGTGATATTTGGCAATTGGATAGCTGACGCTGTGGTTCAGATCCACTGGGGCGGTTGGTGATGCAGCAGAGATGTTACAGCTCTCCACAGGTAGAGCGGGGCTCCAAGGCAGTTAAAAAGTCTATTTGATAATGTTTACTGATGTAGAACAGGGCAGGTGATGCAGTAAATAAATCTGAAGACACAGCAGGGTGCAGTCTTCACCTTTTACTCACAGTTCTATCAGTTCTCCAGGTTACAACAACCAGCCAAGTGCTATGTCCTCTGGGTCAGGTTTCCAGCCAAATCTAGGGTGACTTGGGTGCACTTTATCGGGAACACTTTCTGGTGTGTCTTTCCAGGTAATCTCACTGTGCTGGCTCTCACCCTCCTGCCCTGCGCCTCACACACAGTGTCCCAAGCCAGCAGCCTCGAGTCCTGTCGGGCGACAACTTCCTTGTCCCCTTGACCCTATGCGGCCGTATTTTTAGCGATTGTGTGTGGATGTGGCTGTTGCACTTACAGATACCATAGCATCCGGTGTGCTAGTTGAGTCTTACAGTCTTTCCACTAGTCTGGGGCCGGTCACAACTGCAACCTGGTGCCTCCACCTGACCACGGTTGGTGTGGATTCGGGAGCTATTTTTGGATCCCTCACTTCCCATGCCCCTAAGACCACTTCTCTGTCTCTGGAGTCCCGCTCTGGCTCCTGCATCTCTCCTCTCGCTTCTCTTGTCCTGTGCTCTCTGCTCCAGTCCACAGCATGTCTCTCACCAACTCTCTACTCCCTGACTGACTACTGACTGACGTTTTCCTCATGTTCTCTCTACTTCCTCTACTTCCAGTTGTCCTACCCTTATCTACTTCCTCCACTCAACCCCCTCTACGTAGTTTGCCCTCAAGCCTGAGATGGGGCCCTCCCTAAATAGTGTCCGCCCAGATCCCATTGGCCTGGAGTGGTATGGTGTTGGATGCTGGTGTGTGGGTACCTGGTAGTGCCCCTCCTTACCCAAGAGAGGGGTACCACACCTCTGGCTGAGAAGCAGTACCTCTGTGGTGACTGGACTCTCAGGGGTGTCACACTTACACAGCTATGTAGACAGAAAAATAAATATGTTATAGCTCTTGGCAGAAGAGGAGGAAAAATTGAAAGTGCAAAAATGAAAATTGGCTGCATCAGGAAGGGGTCAAATATTTTGGAGTAATTTCACCAGTTGTCTGAACTTACTGTTGACCTATTAAACAAGTTGCTTATTTTTCTTATGTCTTTGGCTTGCATTCATTTCTTATTTCTTCTCCAGTCCTTGTCTTTATTTAATGTGCTACTCCATTTCTTCAAAGTTTACAGGCAACTGGTTGACCACATGTCTTTTCCTATGAGACTATGGATAATAAATCAGATTTTCTACTGCTCCAGAACATTTTTTACCATAAACAATGCTTGGTTGTATACGTCACACATTATTGATGGTTGCTGATCACCCAATTGCAGTATAACACATACATTTTAGTATAGTTTAAGTGTAAAGTACCAAATAATCTACCAGATACATAAACTGTTTGTATAGGTAAACTGTTAGTAAACATGTTTGTAGCCTCATTATTTTCACATGTTTTAACCAAGATGCACTCTATAGATTCACTGAATTGTCATGTAAGTTTACATTTCAGATATTTGCCTTATTCAGAAATACATTTCATCAAGTGGTATTTATACTATGCATATTCAGTATCCTTTTAAGAATCCACATTACGCACATAATAGTTAATATGAAATATTTAGATATATATTTTTTACATTTGTTATTAAATTAGACAATAATGGATATATTGGATAAATATCATAATAGGAAAGAAAAAACAAAGATTTTAAAATGGTTGTCTGGTCATAGGTACTGCTGGCCGATCTACTAAATAGGTAATTAATAACTGGTTGGTGGGAGTCTGACACAAAGCATCCCCACCCATCATATGTTATTAGCTTCACTGGTGACTGGATGTGTAGCGCCTTGCGACCAAGTGGCCACAGGGTGATCTGCAGCTGGGATAGGTAGGACAGTCACGCCACACAAACACACACTCACTCCGACCCTGAGCCTAAGTCACTTAATGTCAGGCGAGTGGTGGCGGGAGTAGCTATGTGTGGGTGGGAGTAGAAAGAACCCAGAAAAGGGGTGGAGGAACTAGACTCCAAAGGACCTAGGAACACTAAGTTGGGAGACAGAATTCCCTGGAGGGTGAGGAAGAGGGAAGGATCACCAAGCCGAGACACCCTTCAGTTAAGTGTCACAGACAGAGAGAACAACGGGGTCCGGCGGCCTTATCTACTAATGGCCGGCTGGGAACCCAAACTGAACCCGTGGAGAGATAGAAGGAGCAAGGTGAGCCCGACTAACCCGGGTCACTGGTGTCTGGTCCAAAGAACCAGAGTGACAGCTCTGCTGTAGATATGGATTGGAACACTTCAAGCCCCTAACCACAAGACACCCGGCGGCGTGCGTGAACTCTATGTCCCGAGACCCAACATCCGGTGTGGTGTAGGACAAAGCCATCGTACTAGGGCTAGTGACCCAGCGTGTGGGATAGATCACTGCAGAGCCCGTGATGGCCAGACCGAAACCGTACGCGAAGGAGCAGAGAGAGAATCAGAGGGCTCGAAAGGTACATTGAGAGGGAGTGACGCAGAGGAACAATCCTGACAGCAGTGAGAACCTGAGCCCATGGCCTATGTGTAAACCCGGTCCACTGCAAGTGTGTAAAAGAACTGTAAAGTACTGTGGCAGAGACTGTGTTGTTGTGTTGGCAGTGGAGTAAAGTACCCGGTGAACTCAAGAACTGTGTTTGAGACATATTGATGCTGTGACTGCAGCAGCTTGCCTGCAAAGCTGCACACTTGTTTTCTGCCATAGGAGAAGCATAGTAACATAGTAACATAGTTTTTAAGGTTGAAGGAAGACTTTAAGTCCATCTAGTTCAACCCATAGCCTAACATGTTGATCCAGAGGAAGGCAAAAAAAACCCATGTGGCAACACTAAGCTCCACATGGGGGAAAAAATTCCTTCCTGACTCCAGGTACGACAATCAGACTAGTTCCCTGGATCAACGCCCTATCAAAGAATCTAGTATGTATAACTGGTAATATTATATATTCAAGAAAGGCATCCAGGCCCTTCTTAAATGTTAGTAGTGACTCACTCATTACAACATCATGTGGCAGAGAGTTCCATAGTCTCACTGCTCTTACAGTAAAGAATCCGCGTCTGTGATTATGATTAAACCTTCTTTCCTCCAGACGTAGAGGATGCCCCCTTGTCCCAGTCTCAGGCCTAAGAGTAAAGAGATCATTAGAAAGGTCTCTGTACTGTCCCCTCATATATTTATACATTATTATAAGATCACCCCTAAGCCTTCGTTTTTCCAAGCTAAATAACCCCAAGTTTAATAACCTGTCTTGGTATTGCAGACCCCTTAGTCCTCTAATGACTTTTGTCGCTCTTCTCTGGACCCGATCTAGTTCAGCTATGTCTTTCTTATACACCGGAGACCAGAATTGTACACAGTATTCTAAGTGTGGTCGCACTAGTGACTTGTATAGAGGTAAAATTATGTTCTCCTCATGAGCATCTATGCCTCTTTTAATGCATCCCATTATTTTATTTGCCTTTGCAGCAGCTGCCTGACACTGGCCACTAAATGTGAGTTTGTCATCAACCCATACACCCAGGTCTTTTTCAGTGACAGTTTTGCCCAGTGTTTTACAATTAAGCAAATCATTATACCTTTTGTTTCCTCTGCCCAAGTGCATGACTTTACATTTATCCCCATTAAAGCTCATTTGCCATTTAGCAGCCCAAGCTTCTAGTTTACATAAATCCTCATGTAATATAAAATTGTCCTCCTCTGTATTGATTACCCTGCAGAGTTTAGTGTCATCCGCAAATATTGAGATTCTACTCTGTATGCCCCCTACAAGGTCATTAATAAATATATTAAATAGAAGCGGGCCCAACACTGACCCCTGTGGTACCCCACTGTTAACTGTGACCCATTCTGAGTGTGTTCCATTAATAACCACCCTTTGTTTCCTATCACTAAGCCAGTTCTTAACCCACTTACACATATTTTCCCCTATCCCCATTGCCCTCATTTTATGTATCAACCTTTTGTGTGGCACCGTATCAAAAGCTTTTGAAAAGTCCATATACACCACATCCACTGCATTTCCTTGGTCCAGTCCAGAACTTACTTCTTCATAGAAGCTTATTAGATTAGTTTGACAGGAACGGTCCCTCGTAAAACCATGTTGATAATGGGTCATGAGGTTATTTTTCTTCAGATACTCCAGTATAGCATCTCTTAGAAAACCCTCTAGGATTTTACCCACAGTAGAGGTTAAGCTTACTGGCCTATAATTTCCAAGTTCAGTTTTTGTCCCCTTTTTGAATATTGGCACCACATTTGCTATACGCCAGTCCTGTGGTACAGACCCTGTTATTATGGAATCTTTAAATATTAAAAATAATGGTCTATCTATGACAGTACTTAATTCCTGCAGCACTCTGGGGTGTATCCCATCTGGGCCCGGGGATTTGTCAATTTTAGTGATTTTTAGACGATGCCGTACTTCCTCTTGGGTTAAGCAGGTGACATTTAATTGAGAATTTTTGTTATCACTGATCATATTGTCTGTCATGGGATTTTCTTGTGTAAATACTTTTGAAAAAAAGTCATTTAGCATATTGGCTTTTTCCTCATCCTCATCCACCATTTCACCCAGACTATTTTTAAAGGGCCAACACCATCAATTTTTAGTTTCTTACTATGTATGTAGTTAAAAAATATTTTGGGATTCTTTTTACTTTCTCTGGCAATGAGTCTCTCTGTCTCAATCTTTGCTGCCTTGATTTGCTTTTTACAAATGTTATTTAATTTTCTGTATTTATTTAATGCCTCATCACTACCTACTTGCTTTAATTCCCTAAATGCTTTCTTTTTGTCACATATTGCACCTCTTACCGCTTTATTTAGCCATAGTGGTTCCCTCCTATTTCTAGCATGCTTATTCCCATAGGGTATATATTGTGCACAGGTCCTATTCAGGATGCTAATAAACATCTCCCATTTGTGTTGTGTACTTTTATGTCTCAGGACATCGTCCCAGTTTATTGCACTAAGATCATCTCTCAACCGTTGGAAATTTGCCTTCCTGAAGTTTAGTGTCCTTGTAGCCCCTCTACTACACGTCTTAGTAAAGGATACTTGAAAGCTTATTAAGTTATGATCACTATTACCCAAGTGACCTCCAACCCGTATATTTGATATGCGGTCCAGCCTGTTGGTTAATATTAGGTCCAGCAGTGCCCCCCTTCTTGTTGGGTCCTGAACCAGTTGTGAAAGGTAATTGTCTCTCATAGTTTTCAAAAACTTATTACCCTTGCTGGAACTGCAGGTTTCTGATCCCCAATGTATTTCAGGGTAGTTGAAGTCCCCCACAATAATAACTTCTCCCTGAGTCGCTGCTTCATCTATTTGCTTTATGAGGATATTCTCCTCCACTTCCATTATTGTTGGGGACTTATAACAAACCCCTATCAGTAATTTATTATTTTTTCCCCCTCCCCTTATCTCCACCCACAGGGACTCTACATTTCTATTAGATTCACCTATATTATCACGCAGGATGGGTTTTAAGGATGATTTTATGTATAAACATACACCTCCTCCTCGCCTATTTGTACGGTCATTTCTGAACAGACAATAGCCCTGTAAATTAACAGCCCAGTCATGGCTCTCGTCCAGCCAAGTCTCCGAAATCCCCACCATGTCATAATTATTTTCCAACAAATTAGCCAGACTGGCTGCGGGAAGAGAGCAATTGCTCTTGCCATCCCTACACCTGCCCTGGGGACAAAATCCCTACCCATGGAGTGCTCATCATCCCGGCTGCCACATCAACCATCATCCCCAGCCGTCTGAACGTCAGCGGTGGCCCATGTTAGCCACAAGCCATGGGTGGCGTCAAGAACAATTACAACAAACTATATTCCCTTGTTCTTTTATCCCCTTTTTATTGCCGCACCTGGGCATATGGAACCAGGTCACATCGCTGTGACATTGCCCTCTGCAGACTGATAAGAGTAGCTGGTTCCAAGTACCCCTGAATCGGGGTGCAACAGATGTATACACTTTGAAACAGAACTGCTGTCACGAGTATGTCCCACCATTGGGAGACCTCCTGCAAGATTGGAACCAGAAGGTCTTTAAATTATGTTGAAATGATCTACTTTCTTTTAGCACTACAGGAATTAATGATTTTATTTGCTGACTTTTTCTTGTGGCCTTGAATTTAAGGTGCAGATCTTTTGTGACCACTCTCTTTGGCTTTAAGTAGTCATGTGCCTTACCATCTAAAGTGTATATATAAAAAGTAGAAGGCACCACAAAAAAATCTTCAATGAGCTGGATCTATTCTGATTTAACACACCTGATAAATAATACAAACATAAAGATAGAAGTATGGTGTGAGAGAATCAGGATCACACAGAATAAATTTAAAAAAATACATTTTTTTTTGTATGCATATAAGGAACACAAGATACACTCAAATAAAAAACAATGTGCCTGTGTCCCTTACCTTGTGTGGTGTTATTATAGGGATGAGACTAATGTCCTTACCGCCCTACACACCAACCAGTCTGAGTCCGGACAAGCAATGGCCTTTAGGGACGTTAGGGAGTGCAGGTTCAGCCTCAGATGAGTATCACGACGTTCCTATTATGCTATCCCCGTTATCACTCATGCTTGGAGCCTGCATGCTCCAGTGTGATAGCTGCTGAGCGAAGCCCCATTCAAAGTGGAGTGGCTGTGTCCAACCACTATCGGAGACCACAGCACAGCTCTTATGGTGGGTTTACACACACCAATTTATCTGTTCAATATCTGAACCAATCTCTGGTTGCAGTGAAATCATGGATACATTGCTCCATTTTGTGGCTGTGTACAACATGGAGCCAGGGCCGCACCGTCCATTGGACAGTGTGAGCCCTGTCATTCAGGCGGCAGCCGGCAGGGGGAGCGGCTGTGCAGAAGGGGGCGGCGCCTCATGCAAACAGCCTCCCCCTGTCATGGCGCCGGCCGCTCACGCCGCGCACCGGAGGTAAGCGGCGACCGCCGGGGGAGAGGCACAGAAGGGGGCGGCAGCCCCAGACATCAATAGCACCCCCCCGGTACTCACGGCCGCGGCAGGCAATCACTGCCGCGGCTTAGGCGGCAGTGGCAACCCGGTCACAGCAGAAGGGGCTTCACTAGCACCCCCCCCCGTAATAAGTGCCGCGGCTCAGGCGGCAGTGGGGCTCGGTGCACCCCTGCATGGAGCAATGTATCCATGATTTCACTGCAACCAGAGATTGGTTCAGATATTGAACAGATAAATTGGTGTGTGTAAACCCACCATTATTCTTTTAAAAGAAGGTGTGCAGCATTGGATGCCAAAGCAAATTACAGCTGATTGGCGTGGGTACTGGGTGTCCTGTAGTTCCACAGTGATGTGAAAAAGTGTTTGCCCCCATCCTGATTCCTTATTCGTTTGCATGTTTGTCACACTTAAATGTTTCATATCATCAAAAAAGTTTAAGTATTAGGCAAAAGATAACACAAGTAAACACAAAATGCAGTGTATAAATAAAGGTCTTCATAATTAAGAGAAAAAGCATACCAAACCTATTGTGCCCTGTGTGAAAAAGTGATTGCCCCTAAACCTAATAACTGGTTGGGTCACCCTGCTTTAAGCATTTGTGATAATTGACAATGAGTTTTTTACAATGCTCTGGAGGAATTTTTGCCCTCTCATCTTTGCTGAATCGTAATTCAGTCACATTGGAGAGCTTCTGAGCATGAACCGTCTTTTTATGGTCATCTCAGTTGGATTAAGGCCAGGACATTGACTAGGACACTCCAAAGTCTTTAATTTGTTGTTCTTAAGCCACTCAGACGTGGACTTTCTGGTGTGTTTTGGATCACTGTTCTGCTCCATAAACCAAAGTGCACTTCAGATAGCCAAACACTTTTGTGGAGCCCACTGGGACAGGGTACTCGGTACCGGACCGGGTTGCTACTGGGGATGTCACGGAGGGCCTGGTCCGGACCGTTTCCCGGGTTCCGCAAGTAAAATGGGGTATTTACAACCGATGAATGTTTGTCGTGAAGCCACCCACGGTGTGTGGTCAGTAATGGGACCACTGCTGCTGCAGAACCTCCGGGGATGATGTAAGGCAGCTTAGATGGAACGGCTCTCCATAGGTAGAGGCTGGTTCCCCGGGGCAGTAGTGATTAGAGTCTATGATGGATATGATGGAGGTAGTATTAACCCCTTCACGACCCTTGGCCCACCGTTTGGGCCATGGAAACAAGTTCGTTCCCGACCCTTGGCCCAGGGGGTGGGCCATGGATTGATCGGGCTCCTGCAGGCCGAGTGAGGGTCTCACTGACCTGTCACTCGGCCTGCAGGTACATGGGGTGTTGTACAACACCCCATGGGGGGTCGATTTGCCCCCACCCCCACCCCCCTGGCTACAGGCGCGGTGATTGGCGCTCAAAAGTGAAAGTGAAAATCACCGCGCCTGTCATGCTTCCCTGCCTGCCCCTGCTCTCCCTACCCTCCGATCTTCTCCCCTGTCATACTCTAACTGCCCCCCTGTCCCCCACCTCTCTATCCTGCCCCCTCTTCATCTTTCTTACCCCCCCCCACCCCCCGCTTCCTGTCCCTGCGCCCGCTTCCTGTCCCTGCCGCGGGCTTCCTCTTCCTGCCGCCCGCCTCCTTCTGCATGTCCCCGCTTCCTCCTCACTGCCCCCCCCCATCTCCTGTCACCCCCCTCTCCCCCTGCCTGCCCCCCCCCCCGATCACCGGAGCGGCGATCGCCTCTCCCACTCACCCCTCCGGCGATCGCGCTCCATCCTGCTGCACGGCTGGGTCCCGCTTCTCCTCCTGTTCTCTCCGGCCGCTTCCGCATCTGACAGCTCTGTGCTGGAGCTGTCAGATGACTTCTACAGCTAGATCCTGAGGATCCAGCTGTAGGAAGTGATCTGACAGATCCAGCACAGTGATCCACAGTGACCCTTATGTGATCACTGTGGATCACTGTACTGGATCTGTCAGATCACTTTCTACAGCTGGATCCTGAGGATGCAGCTGTAGGAAGTGATCTGACAGATCCAGCACAGTGATCCACAGTGACCATTATGTGATCACTGTGGATCACTGTACTGGATCTGTCAGATCACTTTCTACAGCTGGATCCTGAGGATGCAGCTGTAGGAAGTGATCTGACAGATCCAGCACAGTGATCCACAGTGACCATTATGTGATCACTGTGGATCACTGTACTGGATCTGTCAGATCACTTTCTACAGCTGGATCCTGAGGATCCAGCTGTAGGAAGTGATCTGACAGATCCAGCACAGTGATCCACAGTGACCATTATGTGATCACTGTGGATCACTGTACTGGATCTGTCAGATCACTTTCTACAGCTGGATTCTGAGGATCTAGCTGCAGAAAGTGATCTGACACCCCGGGCGCAGTGACCCACTATGTGCATCACTGCGCCTGGGCTGCCAGATCACTTTCCGCAGCTCGATCCACATGCATGGGGATCGAGCTGCAGAAAGCTATCTAACAGCCCGGGCGCAGTGATGCACATAGTGGGTCACTGCGCCCAGGCTCTTAGATTGCTGCTCTGCAGCCCGATCTCCCTGCATGGGCATCGAGCTGCAGAAAGCAATCTGACAGCCTGGACGCAGTGATGCACATAGTGGGTCAATGCGCCTGTGCTGCCAGATCGCTTTCCGCAGCTCGATCCCCATGCATGGGGATCGAGCTGCGGAAAGTGATCTGGCAGCCCAGGCGCAGTGATGCACATAATGGGTCACTGCGCCCGGGGTGTCAGATCACTTTCTGCAGCTCGATCACCATGCTGGCGGATCGGGCTCCAGAGTAGCGATCTGAAAGCAAAGGTGATCGAGCGTCGTGGGACCTTCGTTGTGGACTACGTCAGAGACAAACATCGTGGGACCTTCGTTATGGACTACATCGGAGCGATCGAGCGTCGTGGGACCTTCGTTGTGGACTACGTCGGATCTTTTTATAATAAAGATGGAGTCCGAATTGTGTCTTGTTTTTTTTTCAAATAAAAAGATTTTTCTCTGTGTGTATTTATTGACTATTTACCGTACTAGAGATTCCTAATGGCGGGTCTAACATTGGCCCTATATTATGAATCTCGGGCTTAGTGCCAGCTGCCAATAAAAAGCTGGCATTAACCCCTTTATTACCCAGTTAGCCACCGGCACCAGGGCAACTGGAAGAGCGTGGGTACAGCGCCAGAAAATGGCGCTTCAATGAATGCGCCATTTTCTGGGGTGGCTGCGGGCTGCAATTCGCAGCATGGGGGGCCCAGAACGCTTGGGCCTCTCTATGCTGAGGATTCCAGCCCCCAGCTGCCTAGTTGTACCTGGCTGGACCAAAAATATGGCGGAGCCCCACGTAATTTTTTTTTCTAGAATTAGTTCTAGAAATTTAAAAAAAAATGGGCTTCGCTGTATTTTTGGTTCCAGCCAGGTATGACGAGGCAGCTGGGGGTGGGTGGCAGTCCGTAGCTGCCACGTTGTACCTGGCTGGACCAAAAATATGGCGGAGCCCTATGTCATTTTTTTTCTAGAAATATTTCTAGAAATAAAAAAAAAAATAGGCTTCGCTGTATTTTTGGTTCCAGCCAGGTATGACGAGGCAGCTGGGGGCTGGTGGCAGTCCGTAGCTGCCAAGTTGTACCTGGCTGGACCAAAAATATGGCGGAGCCCTATGTCATTTTTATTCTAGAAATAATTCTAGAAATAAAAAAAAAAATAGGCTTCGCTGTATTTTTGGTTCCAGCCAGGTATGACGAGGCAGCTGGGGGCTGGTGGCAGTCCGTAGCTGCCAAGTTGTACCTGGCTGGACCAAAAATATGGCGGAGCCCTATGTCATTTTTTTTCTAGAAATAATTCTAGAAATAAAAAAAAAATAGGCTTCGCTGTATTTTTGGTTCCAGACAGGTATGACGAGGCAGCTGGGGGCTGGTGGCAGTCCGTATCTGCCAAGTTGTACCTGGCTGGACCAAAAATATGGCGGAGCCCTATGTCATTTTTTTTCTAGAAATAATTCTAGAAATAAAAAAAAAATAGGCTTCGTTGTATTTTTGGTTCCAGCCAGGTATGACGAAGCAGCTGGGGGCTGGTGGCAGCCCGTGGTGCCAAGTTGTACCTGGCTGGACCAAAAATATGACAGAGCCCCATGGGTCCCCTATGCTGTGAATTGCAACTACTAGACTAGTATGTTTTTTCACAAAAAATTTCTTTATTCATTTATACGTCTCAATTTGTGAAGCACATGGTGTTTCAAAGTGCTCACTGTGCATCTAGATATGTTCCCTGGGGGTCTAGTTTCCAAAATGGGGTCACTTGTGGGGGAGCTCCAATGTTTAGGCACACAGGGGCTCTCCATACGCGACCTGGTGTCCGCTAACAATTCCAATTGTTGGCAAACACCAGGTTGCGTATGCAGAGCCCCTGTGTGCCTACACATTGGAGCTCCCCCACAAGTGACCCCATTTTGGAAACTAGACCCCCCAGGGAACGTATCTAGATGCATAGTGAGCACTTTGAACCCCCAAGTGCTTCACAAATTGATCCATAAAAATAAAAAAGTACTTTTTTTTTCCACAAAAAAATTATTTTTTCATTTTTACAGATCAATTTGTGAAGCACCTGGAGGTTCAAAGTGCACACTATGCATCTAGATACATTCCTTGGGGGGTCTAGTTTACAAAATGGGGTCACTTGTGGGGGAGCCCCAATGTTTAGGCACACAGGGGCTCACCAAACGTGACATGGTGTCCGCTAACAATTCCAATTGTTAGCGGACACCATGTCGCATATGGAGAGCCCCTGTGTGCCTAAACATTAGAGCTCCCCCACAAGTGACCCCATTTTGGAAACTAGACCCCCCAGGGAACATATCTAGCTGCATAGTGAGCATATTGACCCCCCAGGTGCTTCACAAATTAATGGAAAAAAATTTTTTTTGCGGAAAACAAGTACTTTTTCATTTTTACAGATCAATTTGTGAAGCACCTGGGGGTTCAAAGTGCTCACTATGCATCTAGATACGTTCCCTGGGGGGTCTAGTTTCCAAAATGGGGTCACTTGTGGGGGAGCCCCAATGTTTAGGCACACAGGGGCTCACCAAACGTGACATGGTGTCCGCTAACAATTTGAGCTCATTTTGCATTCAAATTGTTAGCGGACACCATGTCGTGTTTGGAGAGCCCCTGTGAGTCTCCACATTGGAGCTCCCCCACAAGTGACCCCATTTTGGAAACTAGACCCCCCAGGGAACATATCTAGCTGCATAGTGAGCACTTTGAACCCCCAGGTGCTTCACAAATTGGTCCGTAATAATGAAAAAAGAACTTTTTGTGGAAAAAAAAGTGCTTTTTCATTTTTATGGATGAATTTGTGAAGCACCTGGGGGTTCAAAGTGCTCACTATGCATCTAGATACGTTCCCTGGGGGGTCTAGTTTCCAAAATGGGGTCACTTGTTGCGGAGCCCCAATGTTTAGGCACACAGGGGCTCACCAAACGCAACATGGTGACAGCAAACAATTTGAGCTGATTTTTATTCAAATTGTTAGCGGACACCATGTTGCTTTTGGAGAGCCCCTGTGTGCCTAAACATTGGAGCTCCCCCACAAGTGACCCCATTTTGGAAACTAGACCCCCCAGGGAACATATCTAGATGGGTAGTGAGCATATTGAACCCCCAGGTGCTTTACAAATTGATCTGTCAAAATGAAATAGTACTTTTTTTTTCACAAAAATTTTTTTTTAGCCTAAATTTTTTCGTTTTCACATGGCAACAGCATAAAATTCATCCTAAAATTTGTTGGGCAATTTCTCCTGAGTACATCGATACCTCATATGTGGTCATAAACCACTGTTTGGGCACACAGCAGGGCTCAGAAGGGAAGGAGCACCATTTCACTTTTTGGATGTAAAATTAGCTCAAAAATTCAAATTGCGCTCCTTCCCTTCTGAGCCCTGCCGTGCGCCCAAACAGTGGTTTATGACCATATATGAGGTATCGATGTACTCGGGAGAATTTGCACAACACATTTTAAGATCCATTTTATCCCGTTGCCCATGTGAAAATGAAAGAATTGAGGCTAAAAGAACATTTTTGAGAAAAAAATTAAAATATCCATTTTTTGTTTCCACTTTGCCTTAGGTCCTGTGAAGCACCTGAAGGGTTAATCATCTTCTTGAATATAGTTTTGAGTAGCTTGAGGGGTACAGTTTTTGGAATGGTGTCACTTTTGGGTGTTTTCTGTCATGTACACCCCTCAAAAGGACTTCAAATGTGATGTGGTCACTAAAAAAATGGTTTTGTAAATTTTGGTTGAAAAATAAAAAATTACTCATGAACTTTGAACCCTTATAACGTCCTACCCAAAAATTTTTTTTTTTCCAAAATTGTGCTGATGTGAAGTAGACATGTGGGAAATATTATTTAATAACTTTTTTCTGTCACATATCTCTCTGGTTTATCATAAAAAAAAACAAAAAATGTGAAAATTGTGAAATTTTCAAAATTTTTGCCATATTTTTGATTTTTTCACAAATAAACACAAAAATTATCGACTTAAATTTAATACTAGCATGAAGCCCAATGTGTCACGAAAAAACAATCTCAGAATCGCTAGGATCGGTTGAAGCGTTCCAGAGATATAACCTCTTAAAGGGACACTGGTCAGAATTGCAAAAAATGCCAAGGTCTTTAGGGTCAAAATAGGCTGGGTCCTGAAGGGGTTAAAGGGATTGATAGTGGAGACGGGTTGAAGGATCACACACTCACGTTTCTGTAGTTTTCCAAAGCTTTACTGCAGATGTTGTAGCAGGTTATTGTCCACGGAGTCTGCACTGGGGCCGGGTTGCTCCCACTGCACTGTTTCTCTCCTCACAGGTACCCTTTGGCTAGGCAACTTGAGTCTTCCGTGCACTACTGACCCCACCGTGTTGCTTCGCTCTGGTAGTGTCGATCTAGAAAGTCCACCATTCCTGGATTTACAGTGCTGTATGTGTCAGTCACAGTCTCGGATCCGGTGTCCGTTCTGTGCGCTCCTGTGGGGTGAGTGGTGATGGCACTCAGTCTCCCAGATGTGTTCCTTTGTCTTTTGTTCTCCTTCCCTCAGACCCTGGCTAGGCCTGGAATCAGTGAGCAGACTGTAGAGAAGCCTGACGCAGCTCCTTTACACTACAGTCTCTCTCAGTTCTCCCAGGAACTGGACTCTTCGCAGTACTACCTCATTCTGAACCAAACTCCTACTAAACTAACTACTTCCTCTTGACCCGGAGTATATAAGGGAGCTGGTTTAGCTCCCCCTCCTGGCCCAGAAGTGCTAGTGTATTGTCAGTGTGTTGTGGGGAGGGAACCCGTGTGATGTTACTGTGGCACATTAACCCCTGAGGTGCAACATTCCCCCTTAATTAAAGACAGTACTCCGGGACTGTGGAAAAGCAAGTAAACAAACAGTTACCGTATATACTCGTTTATAAGCCGAGTTTTTCAGCCCAAAATTTGGGCTGAAAAGTCTCCTCCTCGGCTTATACACGAGTCACTACGGTAGACTGCGTGGTGGGGGCTGTGGAGGCTGCAGGAGGCGGGGGGAGCTGCTGTATAAGCGGCCCCGTCAAGTGGGGCCGCTCATTAAATATGCACTGCTTCCCCCTGTCAATCAGCGGCAGGGGGAAGCAGTGCATATAGCCTCCAAATGCTGGCACTCGATCCCCCTTGTAAGGGCCCCCCCCCTGCTGGCTATATTACCATCCCGGTCTTCTGATCAACGCCGCTCCTCGGTGCTCCTCGGTGCTCCCTCCGTCCGTCCTGCTACATCCGGGATCTCCGGCCGTCGCAGGCATATGACGTCATTGCGCGACGGCCGGGGATCCCGGATGTAGCAGGACGGGAGCAGCGAGGACGGAGCGCCGAGGAGCAGCGCTGATCAGAAGACCGGGATGGTAAGAGAAGCGGGGGGGCCCTTGCAAGGGGGGCGAGTGCCAGCATTTGGGGGCTGCTGGGTACCCCCAGGGGGCTGCTGGGTACCCCCAGGGGGCTGCTGGGTACCCCCTGGGGGCTGCTGGGTATCCCCAGGGGGCTGCTGGGGACCCCCAGGGGGCTGTTGGGGACCCCCTGGGGGCTGCTGGGTACAACCAGGGGGCTGCTATATGTACCCCTGGGGGCCTGCTGTATACCACTGGGGCTGCTGTATACTACCACTGGGGCTGCTGGGGCTGCTATATACTACCACTGGGGCTGCTGTATACTACCACTGGGGCTGCTATATACTACCACTGGGGCTGCTATATACTACCACTGGGGCTGCTGTATACTACCACTGGGGCTGCTATATACTACCACTGGGGCTGCTATATACTACCACTGGGGCTGCTGAATACTACCACTGGGGCTGCTATATACTACCACTGGGGCTGCTGTATACTACCACTGGGGCTGCTATGTACTACCACTGGGGCTGCTGTATACTACCACTGGGGCTGCTATATACTACCACTGGGGCTGCTATATACTACCACTGGGGCTGCTGTATACTACCACTGGGGCTGCTGTATACTACCACTGGGGCTGCTATATACTACCACTGGGGCTGCTGTATACTACCACTGGGGCTGCTGTATACTACCACTGGGGCTGTTATATACTACCACTGGGGCTGCTGTATACTACCACTGGGGCTGCTGTATACTACCACTGGGGCTGCTATATACTACCACTGGGGCTGCTGTATACTACCACTGGGGCTGCTGTATACTACCACTGGGGCTGCTGTATACTACCACTGGGGCTGCTATATACTACCACTGGGGCTGCTGTATACTACCACTGGGGCTGCTGTATACTACCACTGGGGCTGCTATATACTACCACTGGGGCTGCTATATACTACCACTGGGACTGCTGTATACTTCCACTGGGGCTGCTGTATACTACCACTGGGGCTGCTGTATACTACCACTGGGGCTGCTGTATACTACCACTGGGGAGGCCTGTATACCACTGGGGGGGCCTGTATACCACACTGCTGGGGGCTGTATACCTGTGCTGGGGTCCACCCTCGGCTTATACACGAGTCAATAGGTTTTTCCAGATTTTTGGGGCAAAAGTAGGGGGGTCGGCTTATACACGGGTCGGCTTATACACAAGTATATACGGTAATACAATTAATATTTACATAGACTTAAAAGGAAAAAGTACAAAAATCACTAAAATTTGAAAAGAGTCCAAAAATTCAAAAAGCAGTCTTTCTGGGGGTTTAGTCTATTGCCTCTGGGCTGATGAATATATACAAGAGAGTTCTTACCACAACCAGTCCAGGCTATATATGGTCCATAAGTAAAATGAGAAAAGTTCAAAGTTCATACCGGATAGTCTCTGTAGGTACTGGGCTTTTTAACGTTGCATTAACTATGTACATTTGTCCACGGGCGTTTCTGCTTTGGAGGCCTGGACTTGCTACACCACCCCAGGCACTTGCTTTCCCTAACTTAATGTGCATGGGGGTCAATCCAATTCCTCCGCCCTCTTGGACACGGTCTACCGGGTTCAACTTACATTCACATAAACATATTTACACTTTACAGTTAATGACATTTTAATCTTTGTACCTAGCCGGTAACTGACCTTGGGTACTACGCTCTGATCTGCGCACTGCTGGTGTACTTAGCATGATGGTGTGAGTGGACGTGTACCTACTTGGGGTGTCTGGTATTATGGCAGATAACACGTGCTTATAATTTAACCATTGACTACCCGTTTATTTTGCTCACATACATAACATAACCCGGGTAGCATGTTTGACACATTTCACATTGATTATAAGCACCGTACATAAATACACAATACATTTACATATAACATTCCATAACACATATATTGCACATAACATCAGATACCATATTCATCAACGGACCCTGAGGGTCCCAATGGCTTTACCAGCCACCTGGCTTTATTTACCCAGCTCAACACTACCCTGGAGTACAGGCTCCCTCCGGCCGTGTCTCGCCACACGTCCGGACCAGCCTGGCTGGGCTCTTCCACACCGCATGTGATCCATCACATAAGCATCCATGGATCACATACGTCCTTTCACACGCTCACAGCCCATGATATAATTATCCATGGACTGTGGCTCCTTTAGGTTCAGAACAGAGATTGAGCAACCTGAGTCACGGGTACGCCATGCATCCCCAAGGGGCTCCTTCCAGGACTTATCTCGCCACACGTCCAGGTCAGAGTCCACCTGGTTCAACCAGTTTCCCCACTCTAGGAGCCCTTCTAACCCTGCTTCTGACCGTCAGTACATACACTTCAACGGATCCCTTCATTGTCCATTCTAGTCGAACCCAATGGCGGCTTGCCGCTGGCACACTTCATACATCTGCCTCTGTAGGGCTACATACACTTCAATAGGTCCCTTCACTGACTACTTTAGTCGGACCTAATGGCAGCTATGCCCGCCTGGCACAACTCATACATCTGCCTCCCGTAGGGCTACATACACTTCATTAGGTCCCTTCACTGACTACTTAGTCGGACCTAATGGCGGCTATGCCCGCTTGGCACAATTCATACATCTGCCCCTGTAGGGCTACATACACTCGCTAGGTCTTTTACAAAAGCCATAAAATACTCATACGATTCAACAGGTCCCTCACTGACTACTTAGTCGGACCTCAGGGCGGCTATGCCCGCCTGGCACATTTTACGCACAGGGTGCACAGTTCACTCAAGCATACGGGAACTGCCTTCTTACCAGGCACGGATCCGGGTCTCGCTACCTGGGTAATGGGTAGACCAAACGTCCCCAAGGGCTCCTTTCCCGGACGTGTTTCGCCCCACGCCCTGACCAGTATAAAAGTGGGTTCAGCCACTGTTTCCCCACTCCAGGAGCTGTCACGACCCCGGTCCTATCCACAGGTATGGAGCTAGCATGCTCCCATCATGTTTGCACACCACAGAGCCCTGGACTGCTCTACATTCAGCATTCAGCGTCCCTCAGTCTGAGACTCCATCACACAGACTGCATCTCTGGCTCTGGCTGATGATTAGGCTGAAAATGATCTCCCACTCAATCAGCTGGCAGGCTCTTTATCGTACCTGCCACTCCCACTCTGACACATCCAGCTGGGCTGCTATTACTCAGGACACACCCACCTGGGCTGCCACCAATTAGGACACATGGTTCCCATACAGCCGCTCATCAGGCTCATCAATGTGTCAGATCTACAGCACTCACTCTCACATTTAACACCTTGTGTTCCGGGTAGGTTCACACAGCATCATCACAGTAAAACCGGCCATTGTGAATAGGATCATACCCTGATTCTGCATGTGATGTGCCCCGGCCATGAGGACCATGCCGGCGGTGCCTCACAATGTATAGCAGCGCTATGGTATATGGCGGTACATTACAACACATGTATAACAGCACTATAGTATATGGTGGTACATTACAGTACATGTATTGCAGCACTATAGTATATGGCGGTACATTACAGCACATGTATAGCAGCACTATAGTATATGGCGGTACATTACAGCAGTGATTCTCAACTCCAGTCCTCAAGGCACACCAACAGTGCAGGTTTTCAGGATTTCCTTAGTATTGCACAGGTGATAATTGAATCACCTGCACTGGGGATGATTCCAATTTCTAAGGAAATCCTGAAAACCTGCACTGTTGGTGTGCCTTGAGGAGTGGAGTTGGGAACCTCTGCATTACAGCACATGTATAGCAGCGCTATAGTATATGGTGGTACATTACAGCACATGTATAGCAGCATTATAGTATATGGCGGTACATTACAGTACATGTATAGCAACGCTATGGTATATGGCGGTACATTACAGTACATGTATAGCAGCACTATAGTATATGGCGGTACATTACAGCACATGTATAGCAGCACTATAGTATATGGCGGTACATTACAGTACATGTATAGCAGCGCTATGGTATATGGCGGTACATTACAGTACATGTATAGCAGTGTTATAGTACATGGCGGTACATTACAATACATGTATAGCAGCGCTATAGTATATGGCGGTACATTACAGTACATGTATAGCAGCGCTATAGTATATGGCGGTATATGGTATATGGCGGGGCAGCACGGTGGCTCAGTGGTTAGCACTGCAGCCTTTGCAGCACTGGGGTCTTGAGGGCCTGGGTTCAATTCCCACTAAGGACAACATCTGCAAGGAGTTTGTATGTTCTCCCCGTCTTTGCGTGGGTTTCCCCTGGGCACTCCAGTTTTCTCCCACATTGTAAAGACATACTGATAGGATGTTTAGATTGTGAGCTCCAAGAGCATTACTCATGTATGTAAAGTGCTATGGAATGAATAGCGCTATATAAATGAATAAATATTATTATTATAATGGCGGTACATTACAGTACATGTATAGCAGCACTATAGTATATGGCGGTACATTATAGTACATGTATAGCAGCACTATAGTATATGGCGGTACATTACAGTACATGTATAGCAGAACTATAGTATTTGGCGGTACATTATAGTACATATATAGCAGCACTATAGTATATGGCAGTACATTGCAGTGCATGTATAGCAGCGCTATAGTATATGGTGGTACATTACAGTACATGTATAGCAGCGCTATAGTATATGGCGGTACATTACAGCACATTACAGCACTATGGTATAGGCGATACTCCACTCCCCGCGGCCCCCTCGCTCCTCCACAGTAAAAGTAAAAATAAGAAAATCCTCAGTGAGGATACTCACCTGTCCGCCGGCTCAATCCACCTCTGTCTTCTAGGTCCTACAGGCCTTTAGGACCTATCGTTGCCTGGGAAACCCATCACCTGATCTGTCACATGACTGCTAACTGCTGGGGCGGCAGGATGGAGCAGGGAGGCAGGATTGAGCAGGGGGGCAGGATGGTGATGGGGGGGCAGGATGGTGGTGGGGGGTCAGGATGGAGCGAGCGGGGCTACATGGAGCGAGTGGGACAGGATGGAGCGAGCGGGGCAGGATGGAGCGAGCGGGGCAAGATGGAGCGAGCGGGGCAAGATGGAGCCGGGGAGGGGAGCAGGATGGATGCGGGGGGGCAGGATGGAGCTGGGAGGGCAGGGTGGAGCCGGGGGGCAGGATGGATGTGGGGGGGGGCAGGTGAATGTGGGGGAGCAGGATGGAGCCGGGGGAGCAGGATGGAGGCGGGGGGCAGGATGGAGCCAACAATGCATGGAGCCAGGGCGGCAGGATGGAGGTGGAGGGGCAGGATGGAGCTGGCAGGGCATGAAGCCAGGGGGGCAGGATGGAACCAGCGGGGCAGGATGGTGGCGAGGGGGGGCAGGATGGCAGGATGGAGGCGGGGGGGGGCAGGATGGAGCGAGCGGGGCAGGATGGAGAAAGCGAGGCAGGATGGAGCCGGGGGAGCACGATGAATGCGGTAAGGGGGGGCAGGATGGATACGGGGGGCAGGATGGATGCGGGGGGGCAGGATGGAGCGAGCGGGGCAGCATGAAGCGAGCAAGGCTACATGGAGCGAGTGGGGGGGAGGATGGAGGCAGGGGGCAAGATGGAGGCGGGGGGGCAGGATGGAGGCAGGGGGCAGGAGGGAGCGAGTGAGGCATGATGGAGCAAGCTGAGCTGCATGGAGCGAGCGAGGCTACATGGAGCGAGTGGGGGGCAGGATGGAGGCGGGGGGCAGGATAGAGCGAGTGGGGCAGGATGGAGCGAGCGGGGCAGGATTGTTATGATCCGGTGACCTTGGAGCTGCATGAATAAAATTCACAGGAGAAGTGGTACCTGTACTGACCGCAGTTCCTGATTTAACACCACAACTAGAAATAGTCATGGGATGTGACTGACCATACCCTAGACACCTCAACACGACCGGAGAACTAGCTACCCCTAAAGAGGGAAACAGGAATGCTATCTTGCCTCAGAGCAGAATCCCAAAAGGATAGAAAGCCCCCCACAAATATTGACTGTGAGTAAGAGGACACACTCAGGCAGAAAACAGAATCAAGCAAAGATGAGGCCACTTCTAGCTAGATAGATAAAGACAAGACAGGATACTTTTGCAGTCAGTATAAAATCCCTTCAAAAATATCCACTGCAGATAATACAAAAATACCCTGAGTCTACTCAAGACTCGGCGCCCTCTAGATCTGCAAACCTCCTGTGAATCCTACAATTCTCAATATATGTATACTGACACAAAAAGCTGAACAAGCCCATAACAAATGAATAGCACAAAAATCCTAGGAAGAAAACTTCCTAACAGAGAGCAAGTTAACACAGCATGCACTCTGAGCAAAAATAGACCATTTCAGAAAACAAGCACACAGTGTATGTGCCACAAAAAGACTAAACCATACACTTGGCTTGGACGTCTTGCAGCAAGGTAGGAGAGACCAGACAGAGGTGAAACACCTCCAGGAACATTGACAACTGGCAAGGACTGAGGAAATCCTGTAACCTTAAATACCCCAGTCAGAATTGCAATTATCCAATTCACCTGACCAAGAGTGTAAAACAGGATCAACTGCATTACCAGCCACAACCACAGGAGGGAGCCCACAAGCAGAATTCACAACACACGATGGAGCGAGGGAGGCAGGATAGAGCGAGTGGGGCAGGATGGAGCCAGGGAGGGGGGGCAGGATGGATGTGGGGAAGCAGGATGGAGCTGGGGGACCAGGATGGGGGGGGCACAATGGAGTCAGCAGAGCATGGAGCCAGGGGGGCAGGATGGAGGCGGGGGGGCAGGATGGAGCCAGCAGGAGCATGGAGCCAGGGCAGCAAGATGGAGGCGGAGGGGCGGGATGGAGGTGGCAGGGCATGAAGCCAGTGGGGCAGGATGGAACCAGGGGGCTGGATGGTGGTGGGGGGGCAGGATGGAACAATCAGGGCAGGATGGAGCCAGAGGGGCAGGATGGTGGCGAGGGGGGGGCAGGATGGAGCAAGCTGGGCAGGATGGCGGCGAGGGGGGACAGGATGGACGCTGGGGGGCAGGATTGAGCAAGCGGGGCAGGATGGAGCAAGCAGGGCTGGATGAAGGCGGGGGAACGATGGAGTGAGCGGGGCAGCATGGAGCAAGCGGGGCAGGATGGAGCTAGCGGGGCAGGATGGAGCCGGGGGGGCAGGATGGAGCCAGGGGGGCAGAATGGATGCAGGGGGCAGGATGGATGCAGGGGGCAGGATGGAGCTGGGGGGGCAGGATGGAGTCAGGGAGGGTCAGGATGGATGCGGGGGCAGGATGGAGCTGGGGAGAGGCAGGATGGAGCCAGGGGGCAGGATGGATGCGGAGAGGCAGGATGGAGCCGCGGGCAGGATGGAGCTGGGGGGGCAGGATGGAGCCGGTGGGGGGCAGGATGGGTGCGGGTATGGGGAAGCAGGATAGAGCCGGGGGGGGCAGGATGGAGCCAGGGGAGCAGATTGGAAGCGGGGGGCAGGATGGATGCGGGGGGCAGGATAGAGCCGGGGGGAGTAGGATGGAGCCGGGGGGTAGGATGGATGCAGGGGGCAGGATGGATGCGGGGGGGCAGGATGGATGCGGGGATGCAGGATGGAGCCAGGGAAGCAGAATGGATGTGGGGGACAGGATGGATGTGGGGGGCAGGATATAGCCGGGGGGCAGGATGGAGCCGGAGGGGCAGAATGGATGCGGGGGAGGCAGGATGGATGCAAGGGGGCAGGATGGATGCAGGGGGCAGGATGGAGCCGGGGGGGCAGGATGGAGCCGGGGGGGCAGAATGGATGCGGGGGAGGCAGGATGGATGCAAGGGGGCAGGATGGATGCAGGGGGCAGGATGGAGCCGGGGGGGCAGGATTGATGCAGGGGGCAGGATGGAGCCGGGGGGGCAGAATGGATGCGGGGGGCAGGATCCTCCTCGCCCCCCTCTGTTCTCACTGTCTTTTGCAGCGTTCATGTGACAGGGCGGGCTGTGTGATGTCACATCAGCCCGCCCTGTCACATGACCGCTGTGTGTACAGAGGACAGGTGAGAACAGTGGGAGGCGGGGAAGAAGCGAGAGAAACGAGAGAGGCGAAGGGGAGGCAAGGGGGAGGCGAGGGGGGGCGAGGAGAGGCGAGGGGGAGGCAAGGAGAGGCGAGATGGAGGCGAGGAGAGGCAAGGGGGAGGCGAGGTGGGGGCGGTGGGTACCGGTGTCAGGGTCGCTGCAGCCGTACATGTAGCCTGTGTAGATGTGATTATCCTATGAATAAGTGTTTGCTCATTTGTAGGCTGACGTCTACCATGTTTGCGGTGGCAATGATTGGGAATGAGCATTCACAGATGATAATCGGACTGACTATATTAGGCTGTTTTCACATTAGTTTTCGATCTGCATGTGTCTGAACGCATAGCGGTAGACGCATGGTCGAACGCAGCCATCCTGATGCAAATGCAGTGGAAAATTCTTTGGATGCACACAGGTCGAGGCACTCCATAGGAATACATTACAATGTGCCGGTCCGATAGAAAACCATTAAAGCTGTCAGGACGGTTGGGAGGAGAGATAGAGCGAGAGAAAGAGAGCCGCAGTGTTTGCATGAGCAGCCACATCTGGACAGCATTGCTTCCCAATTGATTTCTATGCATACATTGTGTGCTTGAGGATGCCTGCGTGAAAAGCAAGCATCCTCGGACGCACAAAAAATGCAACATGCAGGGTTTTTCACTGGTGTAGAAAAAACGCTCGCATACGCAAATGCATACATATGTGGCCAAACGCATAGACCACGCGTCCCCATGTTAAACATAGGGACGGAGGACGCATGCATACCAGCAGACCCTCAGCTGCATGCCTACGCAACGCGGCCCGAACGCCAACGTGAAACCAGCTTTAGAGGGTCTCTTACCATTTCTAGATTTTCACTGAAAAGTGCCCTCTATAGAAACCATTCACTCAACAGGATTAACACACGCACCAAAAACCCCAGAAACAAATCAAATATGCAATCTGTGTGAATTTACAGCTGCATAAACACAAGAAATCAAAATAATAATAAAGCGTAGGTTAAGACAAACTGCAGACATAAAACTATACATAAGACTTTATTTATGGTACACTGTTAAAGAAAGTGGAAGAATAAACATTACAGTTTCCAAAATAAAACTGACTTCAATATTTGTTTTACCATATTGTAACTGTATTAATGTTCTATAGTTTAGTGAGAAAGCCAAATGCAGGCAGGCAGTTGGCTCGGGGTCTTTAGTATTACTTCGGCAAAGATTCAGGGCTGGGTTTGTTCATAGTCACAGTATAGATTCAGTTAGCTCAGAACATTCAAAGTTATAGGAGTCTCTTTTTGGCATTTCCTGGTTTGGAACCCTTGCAAATATTTGGAAAAGAAAAATTGGAAAGTCTTAGATATGAGTTTGCAGAACATTGGTTTAAAGGGAAGGAAAACAGAAGTTATTTTATGTAAAAAATCTTCAATAATTATTATTTTTGCATAAACATGAAAGTGCTGATTTTGTCAAAGAATTTTACAATGTATTCATATGTACTATGACTTGAAATTCAAACAATTTAACAACCATTTTCTTAAAGATTTATACAAATTTCCACTGTACACTCCTCTGTATAGCTCCATATGAAATTAGAGGCATGTAGGAGTACAATTTGGAACTTATGTATCATAGCGTGGGGTGGTAACCATGGGTGAAGTAGTTGTCCAATGGTGTAACTACAGTACAGTCTGATCGGCCCTGGTTCAAAATTTGGACCTGCTTCTCCCTCCCTCTAATTCCTTTAACGATATATGTGTACGCTCTAATATGTAGTAATTTACCCGCATCCTTGTATATATGTTTCTCATACCTGGCCCATTCTGATATGTATATCCCACATCCTGGTAAATATGTTCCGCCTCTGGGTATAAATGTTTCCCATTCTGGCATATATTTTCCCCATCCATATTTATATTTTCCCTTTACTGGTATATATGTTCCCCATCCTGGTATATATGTTCTCTATACTGGTATGTGCTTCATCCTGGGTCCATTCTGGTATATATGTTCCTTATTCTGGTATATATGTTCCCCACCCTGGGATATATGTTCCACATCCTGAGGACATCCTGGTATATGTATCCTCCATCCTGAGCCCATCCTGGTATATATGCCTTTCATACTGAGCCTATCCTGGTATATATTGTCTCCCATACAGTATCCATCTTGGTATACATGTCCCCCATCCTGGTATATATGTCCCCATCCTAGTTTATATTTCACCATCCTGGTATATATGTTCCCTTTCCTGGAATATATATCCCCCATCCTGGTATATATGTATGTACTCCATCCTGGTATATACAATACAGACCAAAAGTTTGGACACACCTTCTCATTCAAAGAGTTTTCTTTATTTTCATGACTATGAAAATTGTAGATTCACACTGAAGGCATCAAAACTATGAATTAACACATGTGGAATTATATACTTAACAAAAAAGTGTGAAACAACTGAAAATATGTCTTATATTCTAGGTTCTTCAATGTATCCACCTTTTGCTTTGATTACTGCTTTGCACACTCTTTGCATTCTCTTGATGAGCTTCAAAAGGTAGTCACCGGAAATGGTTTTCACTTCACAGGGGTGCCCTGTCAGGTTTAATAAGTGGGATTTCTTGCCTTATAAGTGGGGTTGGGACCATCAGTTGTGTTGTGCAGAAATCTGGTGAATACACAGCTAATAGTCCTACTGAATAGACTGTTAGAATTTGTATTATGGCAAGAGAAAAGCAGCTAAGTAAAGAAAAATGAGTGGCCATCATTACTTTAAGAAATGAAGATCAGTCAGTCTGAAAAATTGATAAAACTTTGAAAGTGTCCCCAAGTGCAGTTGCAAAAACCATCAAGCGCTACAAAGAAACTGGCTCACATGAGGACCGCCCCAGGAAAGGAAGACCAAGAGCCACCTCTCTTAGGGAGGATAAGTTCATCCGAGTCACCAGCCTCAGAATTGCTGGTTAACAGCAGCTCAGATTAGAGACCTGGTCAATGCCACACAGAGTTCAAGCAGCAGACACATCTCTACAACAATTGTTAAGAGGAGACTTTGTGCAGCAGGCTTTCATGGTAAAATAGCTGCTAGGAAACCATTGCTAAGGACAGGCAATAAGCAAAAGAGACTTGTTTGGGCTAAAGAACACAAGGAATGGACATTAGACCAGTGGAAATCTGTGCTTTGGTCTGATGAGTCCAAATTTGAGATCTTTGGTTCCAACCACCGTGTCTTTGTGCGATGCAGAAAAGGTGAATGGATGGACTCTACATGCCTGGTTCCCACCATGAAGCATGGAGGAGGAGGTGTGATGGTGTGGGGGTGCTTTGCTGGTGACACTGTTGGGGATTTATTTAAAACTGAAGCATACTGAACCAGCATGGCTACTACAGCATCTTGCAGCGGCATGCTATTCCATCCGGTTTGCGTGTAGTTAGACCATCATTTATTTGTCAACAGGAATGACCCCAAACACACCTCCAGGCTGTGTAAGGGCTATTTGACTAAGAAGGAGAGTGATGGGATGCTACGCCAGATGACCTGGCCTCCACAGTCACCAGACCTGAACCCAATCGAGATGGTTTGGGGTGAGCTGGACCGCAGAGTGAGGGCAAAAGGGCCAACAAGTGCTAAGCATCTCTGGGAACTCCTTCAAGACTGTTGGAAGACCATTTCCTGTGACTACCTCTTGAAGCTCATCAAGAGATTGCCAAGAGTGTGCAAAGCAGTAATCAAAGCAAAAGGTGGCTACTTTGAAGAACTTAGAATATAAAACATATGTTCAGTTGTTTCACACTTTCTTGTTAAGTATATAATTCCACATGTGTTAATTCATAGTTTTGATGCCTTCAGTGTGAATCTACAATTGTCATAGTCATGAAAATAAAAAAAACTCTTTGAATGAGAAGGTGTGTCCAAACATTTGGTCTCTACTCAGTGGCGTAGCTAGCCTGCCCTGGGCCCGGGGGCGAGATCTGCACCCAGGGCCCCCATGTGAAGAGCGGGGGGGGGGGGTGCTGTCAGAGAATTCTCGTGCCACCCCAAGTGGCGTAGCAAGTGTTTGTGGCGCCCTGGGCGGTGGAAAAATTTGCCGCAGCTGCCGCCCCTAAGAATTGGGCCAAATGGCCACTCTCCTCCTGAACTCTCCATCCTTCTGCACTCCCCATGCTCTATCTTCCTGCACCCTCCATCCTCCTGCACCCTCCATCCTCCAGCACCCTCCATCCTCCAGCACCCTCCATCCTTCAGCGCTCTCCATCCTCCTGCACTCACCATCCTCCTGCGCTCCCCATCCACCTGCGCGCTCCATCCTTCTGTGTGCTCCATCCTCCTGCACTCTTCATCCTCTTGCGCTCTCTGTCCTCCTGCCATCCTTCTGTGAGCTCCATCCTCCTGCACTCTTCATCCTCTTGCGCTCTCTGTCCTCCTGCCATCCTTCTGTGTGCTCCATCCTCCTGCGCTCTTCATCCTCCTGCACGCTCCATCCACCTGCGCTCTCCATCCTCCATCCTCTCTTGCATTCCCTGTCCTCCATCCTCCTGCACTCCCCATCCTCCTGCAGTCCCCATTCTTCTGCGCTCTCCATCCTCCTGCGCTCTCCATCCTCCTACGCTCTCTATCCTCCATCCTCCTGCGCTCTTCATCCTCCTGCGCTCTCCATCCTCTATTCCCTGCAGTGTCCATCCTCTATCCCCTGCAGTTTCCATCCTCTATCCCCTGCAGATCCCATCCTCTGTCCCCCTGCAGATCCCATCCTCTGTCCCCCTGCAGATCCCGTCCTCTGTCCCCCTGCAGATCCCGTCCTCTGTCCCCCTGCAGATCCCATCCTCTGTCCCCCTGCAGATCCCATCCTCTGTCCCCTGCAGATCCCATCCTCTGTCCCCCTGCAGAACCCATCCTCTGTCCCCCTGCAGATCCCATCCTCTGTCCCCCTGCAGATCCCATCCTCTGTCCCCCTGCAGATCCCATCCTCTGTCCCCCTGCAGATCCCATCCTCTGTCCCCCTGCAGATCCCATCCTCCAGCCTCCCTGTATCCTTCATCACCCTTGCACAGCCTGACACCCTCAGCACCCCTCTCTCACACACCTCTTGGGGGGGCGTTGCAGACTTACCGCGGCTGCCGTGTGCGTCTGCTGTAAGGAGGAGGTGAGGAGGGGCGGGCAGACTGCAAGACAGGAAGTCCCGTCTGCGTCCTCCCTCCTCTCCGGCCGGCACGGCAGCCGGCTGGCAGCACGGGGCACGGTGGCCCCCCAGGGGGCGGACAATGGGCCCCTGATGTCGGGGGGCCCGGGGCGCTCGCCCCCCCTGCCCCCCGCTAGCTACGCTACTGTCTCTACTGTATGTCCACATCCTGGTGTATAGGTTTCCTCCTCCTGGGCCAAACCTGGTATATATGTCATCATCCTGGTATATATGCCCCTCATGTCCCCCATCCTGGAATATATTATGGTATGTCACCCATCCTGGTATATATGTGACCCCTCCTGGGCCCATCCTGGTATATAATTCTCCATCCTGGCAGATATGCCTTCTGTTATGCTTTGGTGTTTTAGCATATAAAAAAATAAAGGTTCTACACACTTTGCCTCACCTCCCCCAGTGTGCTATATCCTCTTCTGAAGCCAGCAACTGACTTCGGCATGCAAGTGACGGGCAGTGCATGATGTCACTGCCATGTGCCTCCAGTCAGCTACTGGCCTCTAAATAACCAGCAGCTTTTGTTGCTGTTCAGGGACGTGACAGGTCTCTGTGCAGCAATACAATTCAGCTGAAGGTGCGTCAAAAACGCACATCCAGCTGAAATACGCACTGGAGCAGGTGGGCCCCGACATTCCCGGTTGCGATCTTTTCGACTGCAATTGTCACGCCACTGTAGTGGTCTATTACGCCCCTTGGAGGCTTAGCGGTCATGTCTGGGTGTGTGGCTTGTGCTACTGGGGCAGTATACCATTGCAGGCTACATGATGCCATTGGCTTCAGCTGGCCAGTACCAGATGTTGAACCACTCAGTGAGGAAGACCACCAGTTCTTTGAAAACACTATTTTACTAAACAGCCACTTGATGACAATTATGCACCGTAAATAGCAGGTTCATAACTCTTCATATGGTTTTTCTTCCATTCAGAGCATTTCTATACACAGTCTTATTGCTTTCCTGAGCTCACTTAATCCTGATTCCACCAGTCTCACTTTCTTCACCACAACTCACCTAAGCACAAAAGTAAAGCTAGTGAAAGTCTTATCTTCAACTCGCGTTTTGGCATCCTATATTCCTATCAAAGGAACAGATTTGTTAATATGGCTGAACATAGCTTCTAGGTTGCTGATGCTTGGGGATCTTCTGCATGGGGCACTCACCTATCTCATTTTCTCTGGTCCATTTTAGTCCATCACCTCTCTGAGTTGTAAACTCAGGGCTGTACCTGGCATCCTGGTTCAAGACTCGTCTCCAGTCACTCTCTCTGCACTTCGGTTCACTTTCTCTCTTGTGTTTCTGGAAGCTAGCTTCCCTACAGTCTCCTCTCATGTCAGGGATGCCTACATCACATGGCTCTACACAATAGTCAGACCCTAGATCCATCACTATTGCACACTAGACCCTAGCTGCCCTCCTGACAAGAAACAGTCTCTGTTCCCTCACTCTAGCCCCTCCCACTATGGCCTGGATCTAAACATTAACTCTGTCTTTCCCTTTGGTAAAGCAAAATACACTTCAACATTATTACATGTCACAGTTCCTATTAAACATTTTAACAATTGTAAGGTAGCGAGCCGGGGGACTCGCTTGCTGCGTAATGACGCCAACACGTGTGTATAATTTTGCAAATGACTACCTGTTTATTTCTCAATTACATCTCATAACCCGGGTAGTACATTAAACATTTGAACATAAATACTTCACATAATACATGTACATTACACATAACATACAACCATATTGCACTTACGATCACCGGGACCTGTCACCACGGGACCCCTAGGACCTCCAGATGCTTTGAGTGCGACGGCTTCGTGACCTTGCGGGGTCACCGGCAAGATGCTTGGGTGCGTCGGGCGGTCTCCTATAGCAACCAAGTCCATATACTGTGCACCAACAGAATTGTCCATAAAAATGTCCATATAAGGTGCCCCGGCACCACAGCCCCCGGCTGTACCTCCCCCCTGGGCTTCCAGGCCCTTAGCAACCGGGGTGCGCCTCCTCACCGGCTGCCAAGCCCTTACTCAGGCGCGCTGGCTTGCCCTTACTCAGCGGGCTGGCTTGCCCGCATTCTCCACCACATGTAAGGTAGCAAGCCGGGGGACTCGCTTGCTTGCTACGTAATGACGCCAACACGTGTGTATAATTTTGCAAATGACTACCCGTTTATTTCTCAATTACATCTCATAACCCGGGTAGTACATTAAACATATGAACATAAATATTTCACACAATACATTTACATTACACATAACATACAACCATATTGCACTTACAATCACCATGACCAGTCACCACGGACTCTTTCCCCATTGGAGCACTACCGACAGCTCCCGTGGTGATCATGGCCTCCAGCCTATTCTCTACACAGACCTTTAAAATACATACATTTGTCTTACATAATTCCACCCTTGTCAACGGGCCCTTTGGGTCCCAATGGCAGTACCAACCGCCCGGCTTTAGTTACCCTGCATGATGCCTCCTGTAGTTTCAGAACAGGGATTGAGCAACCTGAGTAATGGGTATGCCATGCATCGCCAAGGTGCTCGTTTCCGAACGTGTTTCGCCCAATGTCCGGATCAGCGCCCACCTGGCTCAACCACGGTTTCCCCACTCCAGGAGCCCTTCTAACCTCTGCTTCTGACCTTCGCTACATATCCTTCAACGGGCCCTGTGGGTCCCAATGGCATACCAGCCGCCCGGCTTTAGTTACCCAGCACGATGACTTGCAATTAACCCATAGTCAGGACTCCAGCCTGACCGGGACCTTCCATACCACATGTGATCCATCCTACTACCTTCATGGACCACATGCCTCTTCACCCCGCTCACAGCCCATCATAATCCATCCATGGACTGTGGCTCCTCCATGACCATAACAGGGACCTGGTCAACCGTAGAACCCGGGCTAACCATGCATCACCATGGCCTACTCACCACGGTACGGGCCACCAGCCGCCACCAAACCCCCATCTTGCGGCAGGTCTCCAGGTCGACGACTGTACTCTGCGTCTGAGTAGAACCCTCCCGGATCAGCCATGGTTAGCCTTTCTAGTTTCTAGGAGCCTTCTTAACCCCTGCATCTGGCCACAGGTACATACATACTATTGAAGGACGGGTGCCCCCTGCATGCAGTAAGCAAGCCTCTCCCTCTTGTCCACCAGGGACAGATCGCCTTCAATCTATCATCCATACTGGCTGGGACCTCTCCCACAACATTATACATGGCTCTTACTCATAGGCCATCGTCTCTCATCCAGGGCACTTTTACCTAAGCTCTCACATACGTCCACGGGTCCTTTACCAACTGCCTAGTCGGACCCAACGGCAGTTATGCCTGCCTGGCATGATTCACACGCGACACACAGCTCACTCCATCACATAAGAACTGCCGTCTTACTGGGCATGGATCCGGGTCTCGCTACCTGAGTCACGGGTCCACCAAGCATCCCCAAGGGGCTCCTTCCCGGACGTGTTTCGCCCCACGTCCGGACCAGCGTCCACCTGGGTCAGCCACGGCTTCCCCACTCCAGGTGCTGTAATGACCCCAGTCCTGGCTACCGGCATGGAGCTAGCATGCTCCCTTCACCATTTCACATCATGGTGGTCTGGAATATCTCTCTCAGTCCCTCACACAGACTGGATCTGCATCTCTGCATGTCTGAATCTCTCCCTGGACTCAGGCTGAATGAATCTCAGAAGTCTGTGAACTCTATCTCACTCACTCAGCTGGCAGTCTCTTATTGTGCCTGCCATGCCCACACAGACACACCCACTTGGCTGCTAGTAATCAGCCTCCTCTAGTTCCTATACAGCTGTTCATCTATGTGCCTGATCAGGGCCGGCTCCAGGTTTTTGTGGGCCCCGGGCGGAAGAGCCTTAGTGGGCCCCTTTAACACGTACTGGCTGTATATCTACTATATAATTGCCGTAGGCACTTCCGTGTCGGACCCCGCAAAAGACCGTGGCTTTGTCACTCTGTGACGTCACCATGTGCGAGCAATGGCCGCGAAGCGGCCATTGCGAGTGGCTGGCCGAAAATCGAACCAGAGGCTCGGCCACAAAGTTAGCGATTTACCGCTCATGTAGCGCGAGCAATGGCCGCGAGGCCATTGCGAGTCGCTGGCCAAGTTAGCCATTTACCGCTCATGTAGCGCGAGCAATGGCCGCGAGGCCATTGCGAGTCGCTGCCTGAGCCGCCGCACCTGCCGCAAGTCCCCCTATACTTTCTATGGGGATTACCGCAACCGCGCCGCAAGTGTAACGGTTATGCGGCAAACGCGGCAGATGCGGTTACACTTGCGGCGCGGTTGCGGTAATCCCCATAGAAAGTATAGGGGGACTTGCGGCAGGTGCGGCAAGTGCGGTTTTGCACTTGCGGCAAGTGCGGCCGCTAATTAAAATAAAAAAAATTAATCTAATACAAGTAAATTTAATTAAAATAAAAAATTAATATACAAATAATAAAAATAATAAATAATAAAATAAATCAAAATTAAAAAAATAAATAAATAAAATAAAAATATATATAATTAAAATATTAATAACATTAACTAATTCTAAGAAAATCAAATTACTCAAATAAAAAAAATTCAATTAAAATAAAAAAAAAATAATAATATTATAAAAATATTAAATAATAAATAATTACAATAATAAAATAATAAATAATAAAAAAAAATATTCCATATAAAAATTCATAACATTAACTAATTTTAATAAAAAAAAACAAATAAATAAAATATTCATAACATTAAGTTATTCAAAAAAAATGTAAATAAAAAAAAAAAAAAAAAATAATATAGCTACTATAATCTAATTAACGCACGTTCTAGAATCCCGATGCATTTGCATCGGGCTCACAGCTAGTATATAATAATAATGATATTTAATCATTTCTATAGTGCTATTAATTCAATAGCACTTTTACATACATCTACAACACTGTCCCCATTGGGGCTATATATATTATAGAGGCAGTGGGCTATATATATATATATATATATATATATATATATATATATATATATGAGAGACTGCATGGGCTGCGTATATTTAACACAGAGGCTGTTGAGTGGGCTACGTATATTTAACACAGAGGCTGTTGAGTGGGCTGCGTATTTATAATATAAAGGCTGCTGGGTGTGCTGCGTATTTATAATATAGAGGCTGGGTCGGGTGCACCTTGATTATTTATTATTTTTTCTAATGTTTCTTAGAGCCAGTAAATCTAATTCTGTCATTGTTTGTGCCAGTAAATGCAGCACGTCAGTGTTTCACTTAATGCAGCATGTCAGTGTTTGTACCAGAGTGTCAGTAATTGCAGTAGTAAAGTTTTGTCAGTGGGTCAGAAATTGAAGTCATACCAGTGTGTTAGTAAGTCTTGTCAGTAAATGCAGTATGTCAGTAAGTGTTGTCAGTGTGTCAGTATATGCATTGTGTCAGTGTCAGTAAGTGTTGTCAGTGTGTCAGTATATGCAGTGTGTCAGTAAGTGTTGTCAGTATATGCAGTGTGTCAGTAAGTGTTGTCAGTTTGACAGTAAGTGTTGTCAGTGTGTCATTATATGCAGTGTGTCAGTAAGTGTTGTCATTATATGCAGTGTGTCAGTAAGTGTTGTTAGTGTGTCAGTAAGTGTTGTCAGTGTGTCAGTATATGCAGTATGTCAGTAAGTGTTGTTAGTGTGTCAGTATATGCAGTGTGTAAAATATATAAGACTGGCATCAACCGTATACGTAGGTGCTGGCAGAAAATAATTATACTTACAGCAATAGATATCTGCCGCGACACTACTATATTTATGAAAAAATTCAAATTAATGAGTGGCACTGAAAAGAGAAGATCAAACTGCAATGTGCAAATGTGTAATGCAGTAAACTGCCCTGTGCTTAAGTTCAAAACAGAGGTCTTAGTCTCATCAGCGGCCACTGAGGATCAAGCCTGGCACCCACTTCAAGGGGCCTCCTACTGCCAGGTCCTGACACTATGCCCTAGTGATATGGTGAACTGGTGGAATCTGTGTGGGCTTATATGTCTAAAGATGTAATTAAAAACAGGTGTGTGCTAGGACCTCACACTGGAGTCCATGAGTGGTTACCAGACTATGAAAAGAGGAAAGGGGAAAATTATATAATGGGAGCTCAGTCAAAAAAGACAATATGTAAAATATATAAGACTGGCATCAACCGTATACGTAGGTGCTGGCAGAAAATAATTATACTTACAGCAATAGATATCTGCCGCGACACTACTATATTTATGAAAAAATTCAAATTAATGAGTGGCACTGAAAAGAGAAGATCAAACTGCAATGTGCAAATGTGTAATGCAGTAAACTGCCCTGTGCTTAAGTTGAAAACAGAGGTCTTAGTCTCATCAGCGGCCACTGAGGATCAAGCCTGGCACCCACTTCAAGGGGCCTCCTACTGCCAGGTCCTGACACTATGCCCTAGTGATATGGTGAACTGGTGGAATCTGTGTGGGCTTATATGTCTAAAGATGTAATTAAAAACAGGTGTGTGCTAGGACCTCACACTGGAGTCTAAGGGTAAGTTCACACTTACCCGGCGGTTTCGTCGGCGGCAGCTTGCGGAACCCGCCAGGAAGCTCCGGCGCCGTCCACCGGCTTCCTGGCGGGTATGTGCGGCGGGAGCCGGGCGGTATCCGGCGGCTGCCCAGCGGGTTCTCGGCGGCGATTCTGCAGCGGCTGGAAGCAGCACATGATTCTGCTTGCAGCCGCTGCAGAACCGCCGGTTTTTAGAACATGGTCATTCTTTGCTAACCCGCTGGGAAACCTGCGGGTTAGCAACGGATGACGCTGGGTAACCGCCGGTGTGTGCACTGCCTTGGGCTGTTTACATTAGTTTTAATGTTAATCCAAACGCCGGTTTGGATTAACATAAATTAACATAAAACTAATGTAAACAAAACGGCGGTTTACACAGGTAAACCGCCGAAAACCCGGCCAGTGTGCACTTACCCTAAGTTTCAACTTAAGCACAGGGCAGTTTACTGCATTACACATTTGCACATTGCAGTTTGATCTTCTCTTTTCAGTGCCACTCATTAATTTGAATTTTTTCATAAATATAGTAGTGTCGCGGCAGATATCTATTGCTGTAAGTATAATTATTTTCTGCCAGCACCTACGTATACGGTTGATGCCAGTCTTATATATTTTACATATTGTCTTTTTTGACTGAGCTCCCATTATATAATTTTCCCCTTTCCTCTTTTCATAGTCTGGTAACCACTCATGGACTCCAGTGTGAGGTCCTAGCACACACCTGTTTTTAATTACATCTTTAGACATATAAGCCCACACAGATTCCACCAGTTCACCATATCACTAGGGCATAGTGTCAGGACCTGGCAGTAGGAGGCCCCTTGAAGTGGGTGCCAGGCTTGATCCTCAGTGGCCGCTGATGAGACTAAGACCTCTGTTTTCAACTTAAGCACAGGGCAGTTTACTGCATTACACATTTGCACATTGCAGTTTGATCTTCTCTTTTCAGTGCCACTCATTAATTTGAATTTTTTCATAAATATAGTAGTGTCGCGGCAGATATCTATTGCTGTAAGTATATGCAGTGTGTCAGTAAGTGTTGTCAGTGTGTCAGTATATGCAGTATGTCAGTAAATATTGTCAGTGTGTCAGTATATGCAGTGTGTCAGTGTGTCAGTAAGTGTTGTCAGTATATGCAGTGTGTCAGTAAGTGTTGTCAGTGTTGTCAGTATATGCAGTATGTCTATAAGTGTTGTCAGTGTGTCAGTATATGCAGTGTGTCAGTGTGTCAGTAAGTGTTGTCAGTATATGCAATGTGTCAGTAAGTGTTGTCAGTATATGCAGTGTGTCAGTAAGTCTTGTCAGTGTGACAGTAAGTGTTGTCAGTGTGTCAGTATATGCAGTGTGTCAGTAAGTGTTGTCAGTGTGTCAGTATATGCAGTGTGTCAGTAAGTGTTGTCAGTGTGTCAGTATATGCAGTATGTCAGTAAGTATTGTCAGTGTGTCAGTATATGCAGTGTGTCAGTGTGTCAGTAAGTGTTGTCAGTATATGCAGTGCGTCAGTAAGTGTTGTCAGTATATGCAGTGTATATAGTATGTCTATAAGTGTTGTCAGTGTGTCAGTATATGCAGTGTGTCAGTAAGTATTGTCAGTATATGCAGTGTGTCAGTAAGACTTGTCAGTATATGCAGTGTCAGTAAGTGTCAGTGTATCAGTATATGCAGTGTGTCAGTAAGTGTTGTCAGTATATGCAGTGTGTCAGGGGTATGCAGAATATGGGTATCTCTGACAGCATCAGAACTAGTACCTTGCTGCCTGCTTCTTCCATATGGAGGGAGGAGGCTGAGAAAAGATCACTAATGATGGAGGCTGATCCCCAGGCTCTGGACATCTCTACACATGGCCACCATTTTGTAGGAGCACAAGCTCCTTAGTTACTGAATCACATTGGAGCCTGCAGCAGCTGCCACCCCAGCCAGCTCTGCTCCTCCTGACCCAGCTGACTGCACTTGGGGATCTTCTCTGCTCCTGTCCATCAGGCAGTGGGGGCCAAATGCTGAATTCAGGTAATATATGGGATAGTCTATAGTGTACACCCTGCTCAGGGGCTTCACTGTAATGGCTGGTGCTGCCTTTTGTAGGCCATTTAGCTGTGTCTATGCTGGTTTATCACAGTATTTGGCTGTTTACAGCCCCAGTTTCCCTGGCTTTGTCCTGTGAGATCTCCCTATCATACTCACTGCTTGTTTTCTTCAGTCCAGCTCTCCATCTGCCGAGCTCCTCTCTTCTCTCCTCCACTGCAGCTTCCTCTCCGTGCTTCCTTCATGCTCTGCCTCTTCCCTTCAGTCTCCCCATCTTCTCCTCTCTACTTCTGTTTCTTTAGATCAGGGAGATAAACTTCACAAGCTGCTTCATCCTCCTCCGACTCCAGTGATCGAGATGATGGGGAGGACTCGGGGCACAGATCATGCAGGAGGGAAGCGGGTGGAATCCAGCATTGAGCTCAGCAGGAGGGTCCTGATGCTGGGAGCGTAAGGTCAGAAAGCTGCTGCTTCCACCACATGGCTAATTTGCATGCGATGCAAATTAGCCATGTGGACTGGTAGGGATGTAGAGCTCACCCTCAGCTGCTGCCTGTTTCTCACGGGCCCCTGGCATTCAGGGCTGCCTGTCACTGAGGGGCCCTGGCAGTCAGGGCTGCCTGTCATTGAGGGCCCCCTAGCAGTCAGGGCTGCCAGTGCCTGACTGAGTGGGCCCCCCAGCTTCCAGGGCCCAGGCACTTGCCCGGATGCACCGAGTGCTGACGCTGGCCCTGTGCCTGATCTCTACAGCACTCACACAGCTTGTTTAACTCCCTGTGTTCTGGGTAGGTTCACAAAGTACACACAATGCTCTCAGCTGCTCATTGGTCTCATGATTCCTTCAGGCATTGATACCCTGGGTGCCGGACATGATTACACAACACACCTACGGTAAAAACCAGCTCATGTGAACACGATCCTATACTGATCCTGCATGTGATGCACCCCAGTCATGGGAGCATGTCGGCGGTGCCTCACATACCCCCTCCTTGTTCAGACGTGTGGGTGGGGATGAACACACTACCTGACAAGTTGGGCAACGGCGCTGCACACTGTGGCGCCGTGCCAGGCTTGCATACCTATCATACCTGTAAACCATGTCCTACCTCCCCCCTCCTTGTTCAGACTAATGGGGAATGGACACACTGCCATGGAAGCCGGGCAGCGGTGCTGTACTATGTGGCACCGCTCCGAGTTGTATACTTGTGACTCCTGTCCAACCTCCCCCTCCTTGCTCAAACCAGCAGGGGTGAACACAGGAACATAGAGTTCTTTTGAGAATCTGGATATGGCGCTGTCTTGGCAACTTCGTGACACCTAGGCCACCGGAACCTCGAGCACGCCGACTTTGTTTTCGGGACCCCTAGGGCCTCCAGATGCTTTGAGTGCGACGGCTTCGTGACCTTGCGGGGTCACCGGCAAGATGCTTGGGTGCGTCGGGCGGTCTCCTATAGCAACCAAGTCCATATACTGTGCACCAACAGAATTGTCCATAAAAATGTCCATATAAGGTGCCCCGGCACCACAGCCCCCGGCTGTACCTCCCCCTGGGCTTCCAGGCCCTTAGCAACCGGGGTGCGCCTCCTCACCGGCTGCCAAGCCCTTACTCAGCGCGCTGGCTTGCCCTTACTCAGCGGGCTGGCTTGCCCGCATTCTCCACCATATGTAAGGTAGCAAGCCGGGGGACTCGCTTGCTTGCTACGTAATGACGCCAACACGTGTGTATAATTTTGCAAATGACTACCCGTTTATTTCTCAATTACATCTCATAACCCGGGTAGTACATTAAACATTTGAACATAAATATTTCACACAATACATTTACATTACACATAACATACAACCATATTGCACTTACAATCACCGTGACCAGTCACCACGGACTCTTTCCCCATTGGAGCACTGCCGAAAGCTCCCATGGTGATCACGGCCTCCAGCCTATCTTTACTCTACACAGACCTTTAAAATACATACATTTGTCTTACATAATTCCACCCTGTGTTCCGGGTAGGTTCACACAGTACACACAATGCTCTCAGCCACTCATTGGTCTCATGATTCCTTCAGGCATTGACACCCTGGGTGCCGGACATGATTACACAACACACCTACGGTAAAAACCGACTCATGTGAACAAGATCCTATACTGATCCTGTATGTGAAGCACCCGGTCATGGGAGCATGCCAGCAAGGCCTCACACAATACTGATGCCTTCAAGGAGGAACTTGGGCAATATATCCATCTTCTTAAACGTACACTTGCCTGGGTTCCATGTTGTAACTTCATACAACTCAGATTTTGTATGTGGTATAATAATGTCTTATTATGAACTCACTTAGAAGAGTGTATGTAGCTATAACATTAGATTTTGAAGGGACCTTAACAATAAGACTGCATTATTTAGGAAATTGCTTCTCTCTCAAATCCCATTCTTTTAGATATCATGAATTCTGAAGCTTCTGAAGAATTTTTATAGTCATGAAAGTTCTTAGTAGTAAAACAATTCAAATTACAAAACAGGTCCAAGTAGTACATGCATGTGTATTCGGATTCATTTGTTTAACTTAATATTCTTCCAAGATGAGTGGTTTTAACTGGTGAGGAAGTCACAAGACTGTTCCAACTTGCTTTTCCTCATTAATTTGTTTGAAAACTTTTAATAAGAGAGGAAATGGTTAAAACATATTTCTTGTATTAAAGAGTAACTAAACTTTATTTTTTATAATAATTTTGTCTTTCATGGAAAGTATAGAAATTTTACAAGGCTTGATAAAGGCTCCATAAGAGGGGGGAAGCTTAGCTTGTCTAGGTGAATAAAGGATCCTTTTTACTTTTTCACTAACTGGATGTGCTGACTCATCTTTGCTCCGGATATATAAATATTAATGATGATTGAATCTTTTGAATTTAGAATTTGCCAGACTCTGCAAATTTAAAACATTCGAATTACAGCACTTTTGCATAAAAATTATTAACAAATTGAAGAATTTGCCCTAAAACATCATGTATAACACCTTAAGGTGTTCTAGATATGTATTCTTAATAAAAATACAGCCTTGTAAATGTATAGTAACCTAGTAGTAACCAACAAGTCATGTAATAAAGCATAGTATACTGACAGAATTTTAATGTTCTTTAAATTTAAAATTGATATTGACTTAAAGAGGACCTGTCACCCCCCTGCTGCATTCAGGGTAGGGGTCCCCCATGTGTCTGTGTGCTGTGTACCCTGAGATATAGCCTTAGGCAAACTCACTGTTAAAAGTCAGGAGGGCATTCCCTGGTGCAAGAGTCAGCTTGATCTATAGGTGCCATTCCCTCCCCCTTCCTCCTTGTGCTGCTTCTGCTGTGCTGGCTCTGCGCTCCTCCTCTCCTCCTCTGTCACTCACAGCATACAAATCATTTGTCCTGCCGTCAGCTCCTGATTCCTGCCCTGACAAAGCATAAACAGCACACTAGGAGGCGGCACACAGAGGCAGTGGGGGATGGAATGGCCACAGTCAATCAAGCTCCCTCCAGCCACAGTTACTGTCTCTATGGCTTCTAACTGTAAGTTTTACAAAGACATATCTCTGGGTACATAGCACACAAACAGATGGGGGATCCCTTCCCTGAAAGCAGCAGACATGCTGCATTTAGATTGCCATGAAGCAGGGGGTGACAGGTCCTCTTTAAGATTGCTACTTACAATAGGTGGCACTGCCATTCAAGTCCTCATTGCATATTTAATTTTCCACAGGAGAATGGTGGCGTTTAAGTCTCATCATTCTTGCATGCAAGACTTGACATGTCACTCTCCACAAGCAGAAATGTTATCTATCCCTTAGGTCTGCGTTTTAGCCTCTCACGTAGCCAAATCAGATCTCGTACTTTGCACTGATGATGATTTATAGTACCTTTACACGCCGCTACCGAAGGTTAGAAACCACCGGGTATCGGAGACAATTGTAACTTGTACCTTCAAAACACCGCGAGGTAGTGGCGTGTAATTCAGGTTGTTGCCACCGGTCTCTTTGGACACCTGTCTTTCAGCCTTGCTCAAAAACAAGTAGGTATAAACCCAATGGTAGCGGCGTGTAATCGGGGCACAGGTACGATTTTTGAGTTACCTGGGGTGTGCTTGAGCGTCATGTATACCACGACACATCAGCTATCATTGGTGGGGAGTACTGTGTACCCATTGGCTGTCCCTGTACAGGGCGGCATATTTAACGAGATGACCAGTCACTACACATTTGCTATAGCGTCATATATTAGCCAGCCTCCCTGCGCTGGCTGGCCAATCATGATGTTATTGCTTTGTCCAATCACCGTACGAGCGTCTCGTAATCCACAACTCTGGCACACCTATGTGTTGTCCCTGCTGCCCCAGGTCCTCCCATATTCCCTTGTGGTAGCAGCGTGTAAATGAGGGAAAGTGCTCTACAGAAGGTAACCTGCGGCACCCGTTGGTGCTTCCAGGGATCAAAAAAACCTACTGTGGAGCACCTTGTAGCGGCGTGTAATTGCAGTATCGGGTACCGTCAGGAACCGTTGAAACGCGCGCGTGCATGTGCGATTCCCGGTGGTTTCTAACCTTCGGTAGCGCGTGTAAAGGTACTATTACTGTCTTACTTATGCATTCTACTATATTTAAAATGAACAGAATATATATAATTGCTGCTGGCACCTCTCTTAACTCTCTTTCCCCCTAACAATTGGATCTTTGTATGTATTTCCATCCTATTAAATTGCTGTACGTTAGAACAGAAATTATACTGGGTGTTTGCGCAATGTTTTAGGGTGTTCCCTTCTCTATCTCTATTCCTTAGCTCTTCGCTCTAATATCATATCAATAACGTAAACGTAAGGCCTGGACTTTAATGCAGGCTAGGATAGTCCCTCTTGATTGGCTATGCAATACCATTTGAAGTGACAGCTGTAAAGCATTGATGGAGAGCCCACATGGTCACACTTGAGATCCTGTCAACCTTCTGTGCCTGAAACAATATTATGCAATATATAAAAAAGCACATTCATTAAATCTCAAATTAAATTTACTGGGACTTGTAAATGTGATAAAATTTGACCAGCATTCAATTGATCGATTGATTGTGTACTTAACTGCTGTATTTTACTCCGAATTGGTGTGCGCTCTCGCCCCCTTCTGATTGCCTGCCACCCTCCCTGAGACGTCTCTAATTGCTGCGTCTCTACGGTCGCCTGGCAACCGCTGGGTATCCGGAGCTACATAGCGATGACGCATTTCCAGGGCAGGTCAAGTGACGTGACAGCGGGAGTCAGAGCACTGGAAGCCGTTCCAATGGGCGGATCGCCTATATGGCGTTCCAGCCCGCGTTACTATATAGCAGGCATTGCTGGCACATGTGGTGAACCTTGCACCTGTACCTTGCACTGTGGTATGACATGTCTATAATGTGTTTTTATGTGATTTTAACATGCTTATTGACATGTATTTACTGGCAATCGTTAATATTGTAATATGTGTCCATGTTAGATAGCACCTCATGTAATCATGTGAATATGTGCAATACCATATATTTGTGCTGTTGTGATCTTGTGTATGCCAACTTTATCCATCCCAACTAGTTTGAAAATTGCACCTATTTTAACAGGGTGACACTTTTGCAATAAATATTTTTCACTTTGTAATCAATGAAAAAACTCCTTTTGTCTCTTTTTTAATTAGCTGTCCTTAACTCTGCTGCCCGACTAATCCATGTCTCTCTTCGCTATTCCTCACTTCTCCCCTCTGCAAATCCCTCCACTGGCTCCCCATTCACCAGCGTATCCAATTCAAACTAACATTGACTTACAAAGCCGTCCACAATCTGTCTCCCCCATATATCTCTGAACTAATCTCCCAATATCATCCAACTCATATTCTTTGTGAAAGAAAGAATGCGCATATATGGTCTTATCTCAATTAAACACATTCACTTGTTGATGTGGAATTGCTCACCTTTAGCAGTTGTGAAACCCACAACTGGTAGAAAAGCGTACAAGCAGCTGCTGCAGGGACCGCACTCCCAACGGTGACCGTGGTCGAGATGCAGATTCTTGGACAAAGTGCTTCGGTGTCCGCGCTGCTGCTCCGGGATCAAAGAAACACAGACACAGGAATGTCTGGTACAGCTACAGCCTTTATTTTCAGACGCGTTTCGGAGTCTCCTCCCAAGCTCCTTCCTTCCATCCTAATGTTCCCTGAGGAAGGAGCTCGGGAGGAGGCTCCGAAACGCGTCGGAAAATAAAGGCTGTAGCTGTACCAGACATTCCTGTGTCTGTGTTTCTTTGATCCCGGAGCAGCAGCGCGGACACCGAAGCACTTTGTCCAAGAATCTGCAACTCATATTCTTTGACCCTCCCAAGACCTCTTTCTTTCCTCCACACTACATACATTCTTCATCTAACCGCCTAAAAGACTTCGCCCAAGCATCCCCCATTCTCTGGAATTCTGCACCTCAAAACATCTGACTGTCCCCTACACTCGGAACCTTCAAGCGGAACCTGAAAAACCATCTCTTCAGAACAGCCTATAGCCTGCAATGACCACGATGCCACCTCACCACTGGACCTGGTGCTCCACCACCACTGGATCTGGCACTCCACCACCACTGAACCCGGTGTTCCACCACCACCAGAGCAGATCCAAGCTAGTGTCTCCCTCCCCATTGCCCTGTAGAATGTAAGCCCACAAGGGCAGGGTCCTCTCTCCCCTCTGTATCAGTCTGTCACTGTTAGTTTGTTCGTTGTATTTTAGCTTTATTGTATGTAACCCTTTCTCATGTACAGCACCATGGAATCAATAGTGATCTATAAATAATAATAATAATAATAATAATAATATATACTGTTTGAAGTCCTGTTGGCTTTTGCAGCCAGAGCGGGGACTTCTCTGCCTCTGCTATGCAATTGGCATAGGCATGCAAGCTATGTCTATTCTGAAAGTTAAAGAAATCATGGGAGTGCTGGTGTCTCACGGTCTGCGCTGCTTCAGGGTTAAATAAACTCACCAAGGAGCCAAATCGATTTCCATCCTTTTATTCCTCCTCTCTCCTACGCGTTTCGGCACCTATCCTGGCACCGAAACGCGTAGGAGAGAGGAGGAATAAAAGGATGGAAATCGATTTGGCTCTTTGGTGAGTTTATTTAACCCTGAAGCAGCGCGGACCGTGAGACACCAGCACTCCCATCATTTCTTTGATACATACCACTATCCAGTGGTTGGTGGAGGTCCTGCAGCAGCTGGAACATCGTTTCCAAAAACGCCTTCAAACCAGTTGTGGGGATCACAACTGGACCAGGTGAGCAGCTTCACAGCACCACCACTGTATATAAGTGTCACTAGTGATAGGGCACTATTGCGCCTCTTGTCCCCCTCCCTATTTTATCTTTACAGTATTCTGAAAGTTATGTACGCACTGAACTGTCAAAAGCGGTGTAGATGATATGGGGTGTTTCAAAGCCACAGACATTGGATACTTGACCAGAATCAATGGTGGTCTCAATGCTTAGCTATTTGTGGGTACCCTAAAATGCAAGTTATATCGTACACTTGAGTACTATGAGAATGAAAAGAACGACATTTAGGGATGAGCGAGTACCGAAATATTCATAATCACTATACTCGTAAATTCTACTTTGTAATACTTGCATATTCATCCAAATAGCGAGTCTAATGTTATTTAATTAGTGATATTCTCCACCCACACACAGCCAGCCATAAAACGAGGATTTTTGGGACAGGATGGGAGGGTGGGCTTTTTTGAATTTTTACTGCATGCAATACCTTGCTGTAACCCCCAGTTAGAACCTTCCATTCAAGCTGCTCTCACTGGGGTGGCAACTCCTTTGTATACTGAAGGGAGCCAGCAATTTTTATAAGATTGCTCAAGATTAACACATTACTCACGAGCAACTGTGATACTCGTCGAGCAATGAGTATTGCGTATACTTCACTATCCGTGCGATTAACAAATAGCAATGAGTATATTTGTTCCTTACTAACAACATAGTATACCAGCAGGACAATGACCTGAAGCATATGCAGAGATTGGTAAAGAAATGGTTCAATTACATTGAAATAGAGGTGTTGGCCTTCTAAGTTCCCATACCTCAACCTAATCGAACACTTCTGGGTATCGTGGTTGGGTAAAGCCATTATTGTCAAACTACTGTGTTTTCTCTTTTTAAATCATAATGACAACCAAAAACATCCAAATGACCCTGATCAAAAGTTCACATACCCTGGTGATTTTGGCCTGATAACATGCACAGAAGTTGACACAAATGGGTTTGAATAGATGTAACATCCTCATCTATGACCTGTTTTTTTGCAATCAGTGTGTGTATAAAAGCTGAGTGAGTTTCTGGGATCCAGACAGACTCTTGCATCTTTCATCCAGCTACTGATGTTTCTGGATTGTGAGTCATGGGGAAAGCAAAAGAATTGCCAACGGATCAATGGGAAAATATAGTTGAATTGTATAAAACAATAAAGGCATACAAAAAGATATCAAAGGAATTGATAATGCCAGTCAGCAGTGTTCAAACTGTGATTAACAAATGGAAAATCTGTCTCTCTGTAAAAAAAATCCATGATCCGGTAGACCAACAAAAATTTTGGCAACCACTGCCAGGAAATTTGTACGGGATGCAAAGAAAAACCCACAAATAACGGCAGCTGAAATACAGGACTCACTGAAAACTAGCGGTGTGGCTGTTTCAAGATGCACAATAAGGAGGCACTTGAAGAAAAATGGGCTGCGTGGTCAAGTTGCCAGAAGGAACCATTACTGCACAAATGTCATAAAGTATCTCACCTACAATACGCCAAACAGCACAGAGACAAGCCTCCAAAGCTCTGGAACAAGGTATTTGGGAGTGATGAGACTAAAATTAAACTTTTTGGCCACAACCATAAATGTTACATTTGGAGAGGTGTCAACAACGCCTATGATGAAAGGAACACCATTCCTACTGTAAAGCACGGAGGTGGATTGCTGATGATGAGGTGGTGTGTGAGGTACAAATGCACAGGAAATTTGGTCAAAGTTGAGGGAAAGATGAATGCAGCACTTTATCAGCAAATACTGGAGGCAAATTTGCACTCTTGAGCCTGGAAGCTGTGCATGGGAGTACTTGAACGTTCCAACTTGACAACGATCCAAAACACAAGGCCGAGTTGGCTTGTCATTGGCTACGGCAGAACAAAGTGAAGATTCTGGATTGGCCATCGCAGTCTCCGGACCCCAATATCATTGAGTCACTCTGTGGAGAACTCAAGCATGCAGTTCATGCAAGAAAGCCCAGGAATTTTCAGGACCTCAAGGCTTTTTGCCAAGAAAAATGGGTAGCTTTACCATCTGAGAAAACAAAGAGTCTCATCCACAACTACCACAAAAGACTTCAAGCTCTCATTGACGTTAGAGGGGGTAATACACTGTATTAAGAACTGGGGTATGTGAACTTTTGATCAGGGTCATTTGGATTTTTTTGATTGTCCTTATGATTTAAAAAGAGAAAACAGTAGATTGACAATAAATGGCTGCTGACTGTGTTGTTACAGGTGGTCGATGCCCAAGTCTGTGGCCCTGGTGGTCACTGAAAAAGTGTTGAAATAAAATAATAAAATGGATTGAATTGTTTGTGACACCACCTACAGAGTCTGGTGAGGCACCAGCACTGCGACAGACCTCCAGGGTTGATGGATGGGCAGCTGAGTGTTGTAGCTGCCCTTAGTAGAGCGGGGCCCCCGGGGCAGTGATAAGGGAATGAAGCATAGGTACAGGGTTGTGGGTCTGCAGGCAAGTGGTATTTACAGTCTCTAGACGGAATAGGATCAGGGCTGTAATAACAGACACACACACTGGAAGTAGTTCTCCGTACCTTTACTGATGACAAACCGGCACTGTCCAGGGTAAACTCCAGATGGTGTTGGAGACACTTCGGGATTTCCACAGCGAGTGATTTATAAGGCCTCCTTGTCCCTGTCTTACTTTGTCTTGAAGCCCTGAACTGCTTAGAACCTGGCCTGGCTTCCTGTACATCTTTCCCTCCTGTAGTAGTAGTGAGAACCTTCTCTGGATTGCCGCTACCTCAGGGGATTTCTGCGGGTCCTGGCCCTCAGGTTGGTTGCTGTTACAGGGGTCCGGGAGACTAGAATCTCTTCAGAAGCCTGGTGTTTTCTGCTGGGCTGGCTGCTCCTTAGCAGACTCAGACTCCGGTGTCCGGGTTGCTTCCTGGGATGAGCAGGTATGGCTCCTCTGCTCCCAGTCTGCTCTGGCCTTTGTTACTTCCTCGCCTTGCCTTTGACCCTCACTCTCGGGTTTCTGACACTAGCTAAGGTGGTACTCTGGCTCGGGCCTAACTTGGCTCTGACACAGGGTCGTCTTCACAGTCCTCCCTGGAACTGCACTGCCTAACTCCACCCCCAGCACCAGTATTTATAGGAGATCTTGCTTAAAGGCAGGAGTGGAGCTCCCCAGAGGCCTGGGCTGGACGGTGTTGAGTGTGTAGGTTACCTGTTGTGGAAATCCCTCCATGCTTTAAGTGTTCCTGTGGCTTCCTGTACCACAGGGTGCCACATTCCCCCCTAGTTAAACTCAGTACTCCTGGACTGAAGAAACAATTTTTCAATCAAGTAACAATAACAGGTATTATAACAGAGTCTTAAAAATGAAAAAATTACAAAAACGACTAAAAAAATGGTGAAAAATAAGTGCAGTCCAAACGGCGCTAGTCCATCCGCCGCAGGCTGTGAAAAGTTTGTTTGTCACAACTAGTCCTTTGACTTTGGTCCATTTTTAAATGAAGTGGGGAAAAGCCATGGAAAATGTCAAGAGTCTATACAGTAAGGTCTCTGTAAGCTCCAGGGTTTCAAATGGGTTTAAGTCCTTGCAAAAAGTTCAATAAAGGTATAACATTTGATAAACATTTTACCTATGGGCATCTCGGCTTAAGAGACCTGGTACCTCCTCTCCACCCCAGGCACTTTCTGTTCCCAACTGAAAGTGCATGGGGCTGGGCCCAGTTCCTCCACCCTTCTGTACACTAATATTCACATTTAATTTACATTTTAAACACATATTTACATTTTACATTTTTATCTCACCTTACTCTCTATATCTCAGTGGTGGTTGACCAAAATTACTGCAGGTACACCTGCGTAGTACTGGCGTGTTAGTATTTTCTACTAATCTGCAAGTAGATCTACATGTTTCTGTGATGTTGTAATATTGTCTAAGTCTTTCTGGGATTGGCAAGTGCACCGATTGCAGGTTCCACTGGTTCTGCTACAACAAGTGGATCTTCTTGATTGTGGACTGGTTCTTCTGTTCCTCTTGGTTCTTCTTGTTGAATGAAATGTATTACAGGTACTATTACTGCTCCTTCACATTGAGGCCAGTCTTCTGGAATGTCTCCTAGTACTGTATGAATTACCTTTTCTTCTTTTCTTCTTCTGGAAATTGAGAAGGCATATCTATTCCTTGAGGTTTCAATTGTTCTGGACATATTTTGAGATGATCTCTTTGTTTGGAGTGCTGCAGTGGTTTTACCTCCATCTTTGATGATTATGCAAATTTTATTGTTGTCAAAGTTGGACCCAGTTTATGGGTTTTTCTTTTTAATACAAATTCTCCAGGTGTTAAAGGTTCTGCTTGAGTATTCTTATTGTAATCTTTTTTTTGTTTTTCTCTGATTTGTTCTAATCTGGTTGTTACACAAGCTTGTACCCTTTTACATTGTTCTAGACGTTGGGTATTCCAGTTTGTTTCATATGAATCTGCCTCTGGTACGACAGTTCCCATTTCAAGATCTACAGGTAATCTTCCTGGTCTTTCTCTCATAAGGTATGCTGGTGTACAGTTAGTGGAGCTGACAGGTATATTGTATACATGTCCACTAAGTTAGGCAACTTCTCTTGCCATTGATTTCTTTCTTCTAAAGTCAAAGTCTTCAGCATATCTATGACAATGTTGTTCATTTTCTCACACATACATTGGTTTGAGGATGGTAAGTAGAGATGAGTGGTGTTAGATTCGAAATGTTCGCCAATTTCAAATTCGACCTGTTTTGGGAGATGTTCGAGTCATTCGACGAATGCGAACAATTTTCTTCAAATTCGGCAGTCCAAGGTTATAATGTAAAGTGGAAACCACCGGTGCTTGTCTTCATAAAATGTTGTCCTTTATTGTTAAATGAATTTTATAAAATCATTCAGCGTGCTAGCTGGGCGCTAGACGCGTTTCGGAAGACACAACTTCCTTAATCATTCAAATGATTAAATGATTAAGAAAGTTGTGTCTTCCGAAACGCGTCTAGCGCCCAGCTAGCACGCTGAATGATTTTATAAAATTCATTTAACAATAAAGGACAACATTTTATGAAGACAAGCACCGGTGGTTTCCACTTTACATTGTTTCCTGGGCTGTTGCCAAAGCTGCCACACCAGGTGCAGGAATCCAGGAGGATATGGGTGGTAGAGCGGCCTTTTCCCTTTCCCTTTCCCAGTGAATGCATGAGTCCAAGGTTATGTTCGATAATGCTTCGTTCACCAAAAGCATTACTGGCTTTTTCCAGTAATACTTTTATTCAATGTTAATATACAGTTTCAGTGTATAGTGGGCGGGGAAGGGGGGGTGGGGGATAGATCTGTGCTGAAATAATGCCGATCTCCATTATTTTAACCCCCGCATTTACAGTGGGGTGATGCAGCCTGTCAGCCTGTCTGCACACACACAGCAAAGTGCATTTTTTGCACACAAGCAAGGGCATGTGTCATTGGCTGTGTATGACACATGTCCTTGCCCTATAAGATCCAGACATTTTCCCCGTCGCTGCCATTTCCCCAGTGCTGCAACTCTGTGTCAGACGGCACCGCTGCTGCTGTGGGCGCTATGCAGTCAGTCAGACAGATAACGAGCAAATTTCAAGTTAGAGAGATAGGTTTAGGGAGTAGGGACTAGTTGTAATATCAGCCCTTTTGAGAGCTAGTTCAGAGAAGTACAGACTAGTTGTAATATCATCCCTTTTCAGGGCTAGTTCAGAGAAGTAGGGACTAGCTGTAATATCAGCCCTTTTGAGGGCTAGGTTAGAGCAGCTCCTAGCACATTTTGGCAGGCAGGTCTGTTCCAGTGCTGTGCAAGTGTTTTTCACAGCATCTGGCCAAATCTAGCTCAGCCAATCCTGTGGGACTAGTAGTGTAGCACTGTTGTGAAGAAAGATACATCACCTGTCTTTACTAGCCAATTTTTGACTTCATCAAGCAAAGGCAATCCTTTGGAGCTAGTAGCAGTGTCTGGTAGTCAGCGGTGAAGCTCTGCTGTGAAGCAAGCTACACCGCCTATCTACTAACAATTTTTGACTGCATTTAGCCCAGGTAATTCTTTGGGGCTAGTAGCAGTGTCTGGTAGTCAGCAGTGTAGCCCTGCTGTGAAGCAAGCTACACCATCTGTCTACCTACTAACAATTTTTGGCTTCATCTAGCCCAGGTAATCCTTTGGGGCTAGTAGCAGTGTCTGGTAGTCAGCAGTGTAGCCCTGCTGTGAAGCATTCAACACCGCCTGTCTGTCTAATAACAATTTTGGACTGCATCTAGCACAGGCAATCCTTTGGGGCTAGTAGCACAGTTTGGCCACTCAGCTTTGCTCGATTTCCATTCATGGTTTTTTGTGCCAACAACCTCAGAGTTGCCAATTAGTTACCCTCCAAAATGAGTGGTAAAAGGCCTGCTACTGGTGGAAAGGAGAATAGGCGTGTTGGAAAGGAAAAATAGTTTGTGTCCGTGGGGTAGGTGGTAAAGCTACAGTAACATCTGCTAAAGAAATCCCATCTTCCAGCCAAACTAAGATGTCTACTTCTTTTCGTGGACAATCTGATATGATCCCTTTCTTACGGACATGACCAATTGTAAAAGAGGCACAAAATGAGCAAGTGCATGAATGGATATCAAGCGCTCCATCAAGTGGGCTCTCCTCCTCCACCTCAACTTCAACATCACAAATACTCCAGTCCTCAGAGGTGTCACCCCAATCGCACTTGCTTCCTCACAGCTCCCAAGTCTCCAGCCGCCCTACTGAGTATGGGGTAACACAGATGGTTAAGTCTGCAGAGCTGTTTACTCATACTATAGCCTGGGAATCAGAAGTCTTGAGTTGAGGTGGAGGAGAGCCCACTTGCTGAAGCGCTTGCTATCCATTCAAGCGCCTGCTGTCTTTGCTGCCTCATCGAGAATTGGTATCGATCGTCGTCCGAGTTGTATCCGTACGAAAGGGATCATATTAGAATCTCCACGGAAAGAAGTAGACATCTTACTTTGGCTGGAAGATGTCTTTCTTCAGCAGATGTTACTCTTGCTTTCCCACGTACCCCACGGACACAAACTGTTTTTCCCTTTCCACCACGCCTATTCCCCTTTCCACCAGCAGCAGGCATTTTGCCACTCATTTTGTATGTGAACAAATTGGCAACTCTGCAGTTGTTGGCAAAAAATATTCTAATGGAAATCGAGCAGAGCTGAGTGGCCAAACAGTGGTAATAGGCACAAAAAATTACGTTTGCTAGGTGCAGTTAAAAATTAGTAGAATGAACTAAACTCAAGGTGTACTTGGTTGTATTACACGTGGCCTACAGTAATGTTTTTGTGGACACTGCTTCTTTTAGGGCAAAAAATTAACATCGGTGTTGCTAAGTGTTGGCATGTTTACAAAATAATTAGGTAGTTAAGTAGAATAGAATGACTACACTCAAGGTGTACATGGTTGTATTACACGTGGCCTACAGTAATGTTTTTTGTGGACACTGCTTTTAGGCAAAAACTCACAGGCTTTGCTAGGTGCAGTAAAAAATTAGTAGAAGGAATTACACATGCGGTGTAGCTTCTCTCACAAGTGGGCTACACCACTGTAGGACACTGCTAGTCTGCTACTAGCTCGAACAAAGTGCCTGGACTAGCTGCAGCAAAAAAAAATGCCTAATTAACAGGTGGTGTAGTTTTCTTCACAGCAATGCTACACTACCTGCCCTAATGGATTCAAAGAGCTAATTACTGTGGCCAGATGCTGTGAGAAAGACTTGACACAGCACTGGCACACACCTGACACAACCTGCCTGGCAAAAACTAATAGAGACTGCTCTAACCTAGCCCTCAAAAGGGCTGCAATTAAAACTAGTCCCTGCTTCTATGAAGTAGCCCTGAAGAGGGCTGATAGACTACTAGTCCCTAGTCCCTATCCCTAATCGCTACTCCTATGGAGCTGCCCTAAAAAGGGCAGATATTATTAAGATTCGCACCCCTCCTCCCTACTCCCTAAACCTATCTATCTAACTTTGTATTCACTCACTAGCTGCTGAGAGAACACAATTTAGAGTTTCACTGTTTAGCGCATGCACACAGCAGCTGTGGTGCCGTCAAACACCCTGCAGCAGCTATCAGCAAAATGGTGGCGATCGTTAAAATTGCCGAGTCTTATAGGGCTAGGACATGTGACAGACACAACCAATGATGACCTTGGTTGTGTGAAAAAATGCACTTTGCAGTGTGGGACTGTGATTGGACTAGCAGCCTGAACCGCCCCACTGTACATGCTTTAGGAGAAAAAAAAAAAATAGCGACCTTATTGCTGCAGCTCTGATACAACCCCCTGCACACTATACACACAAACTGGATATTAACATTAATTTTCAGTATTAGGGCTAGGTTTAGGGTTAGGAAGATTAAGCTTTTGGTGATCGAAGCGTTATCGAACATATACTAGAACTGCTCAATTTCAAGCAAATTGTTCTAATTTGCGAATGTCTTGAACACTGCCAAAAACAGCTCAAATTTGAGATTGGCGAACAATTCGAATCAAACACCGTTCATCTCTAGTCAGATGCTCTTCATAGGTTTTTGAATACACTATGACGTCATCTAGGTAGAGTAACACAGGTTTCGAAGTTTCGGTGTCCCAGGCAACACTCCATCAATCTTTGGAACGTTCCAGGTGTGTTACAGAGTCCGAATGGCATGCTGTTGAATTCATATAAGCCCATGGGAGTTGTGAATGCCGTCTTCTCACGGTCTTCTGGTGCAACGGAGACCTGCTAGTACTCAGTAGTAAGATCTAGAGTGGAAAAGTAGTTAGCAGACTTCAGTGCAGCTAGTGACTTTTCTATGCGAGTGAGTGGATGGGCATCCTTATGTGTTATGCGATTGACTTGTCTGTAATCTACGCACATTCTCATGCTGCCATCTTTCTTTTTGACTAGGACTAGTGGAGCTGCCCAGGGACTACAACTATCTCTTATGACCCCTGCATCCTTCATGTCCTTTAACATCTTTCTGGCACACTGATAATGAGCAGGTGGAATAGGCCTACATGGCTCTTTGATGGGTGAATGGTTTCCTGTGGGTATGTGGTGTTGTACCCCCTTTATCCCCCCAAAATCAAGTGGATGATTACTAAACACTGTTTCATACTCCTGTACCACTCGGTAGACACCATGCTTTTGATATGAAGGGGTGCAATCAGTTCCTACATGGAGCTCTTGACACCAATCCTTCAACTGCCCTTTAGAATGGTTATCCTCCGCTGAGTCAGGCGGGGTCAAAGGTTCCACTGCATGTATGGCACTGTTGTCTATAGTGTATAATTTGGCAACAGTAGAGTACATGGGTAATTTGACTTCGTCCTCCCCACAGTTCAAGATATGTATGGGTAGCCTTCCCTTGCATATATCAACCACCCCTCTGGCTGCCAGTATTGTGGGCCTAGTTTCTGAGCTTATGGGTTCTATCACTGCCTGGTAGTCCAGTCCTGCCCTCTGTAGCCTATTGCTGCTCGACACCAGATTAACATTTCACTCATTGGTGGTATCACAATGGGAATCGGGTCTGTTACCCGCACACTACCAATTTCTCCACCAGTCAGTTTTACCTGTTGTTGGTGCTGGAGGGCTCTGATTTCCTTCTGAAGCACTCTCCTCTGCCAGGGATTGGCAGTATCTGCAATCTGTTGGAGTAAGAATAACACTTCACCCAAGCAATTACCAATCACATTTGTACCAAGAATTATATATGGATCCTTTACACTAGGGTGTGTTTCAACCACTATGAGCCCTTGGTCTTGTAATTCCACCCTCCCCACCTTTATTTGTACCTTTCTAACCCCCACTAATTTAAGTGGCAAACAATTAGAAGCAGTTATTACAAGGTTGGGGTCTTGTGGTTCTAGTTCTGCATCAGACCAAAATTTTTTGTAAAGGATATGCGGTATGGTGGTCAACTGCGAACCCATATCCATTAAAGCAGGTGTAGGTTTACCATCTAAGGTGATGGACAAGTACGGTTATCCACCCATATACCCGTCATACTAGTCTGGTGGGCCTGATGAGTTCATTCCTGGGGGTTGGCCCGCGGTCCCAGGGTTTGCTGGTTTAAAGGGCAAGACTTTGCATAGTGGCCTTGCTTGCCACAACGGCAGGAGATGGGTTCTCCTGAAGAGCCAGAGTGATCATTGGTCCTCCTACGGAGCGACATGTTCCTCTTTTCTTTCACCACGGCAGGATCTTGTCAGATGGCTTGGTCTTTGTGTTAAGCTGTAAGACTTTCATGACGGAGGCCATGTCTTTGCTCAGTTGGTGCACCTCCGAGCACAGGTTGTCAAACCTGCATGGTGTTACAGTTTGCACATTTACGCCTGCGGCAGATGAAGAAGAAGGTGGCTCTGGTGCCGGGGAAGGGTTATTCTGCCATTGTTGAGGTGCAGGGTCAGGGACTGTGAAGGGTTGCAGCCCTCTCATGGCTAGGTCTTTAACAGTAGCAAAGTCTGCATCAGGGTGATCAAGGGCCCACCAGCGCACTGTTCTGCTGTCCTCCTTAAATCAACCTCAGTACTTTTTTCGAAAACAGCTTTAAGTTTATCAAATATAAAAGTGATGGATTCCTGATCCTCCTCTGACCAGGTTTCTACTTCCAGCTCTGCGGCACCTGTTGACTGTCCTAGTACCACAGAGGCTCGTTGTATACCAGTCATTGCGTACATGTCTAGTACGCTACATATTTTTCGTTTAAATCCAGCCAGGGCGTCTGGCCAGCCGTCATACTGGGGAAACCATTTAGCCCCTGTAACGTACGGTAGAGAGATGTGCATGATCAGTGTCTCTTTAGTACGAAGCAAGCTATGAGCACTCATGAGTTTCCCGATCGGGTCGTGGGGCTTTGAAAGTTGTCCGCAGAGCATGGGGCGGGACCTGTCTTCACGCCCTTTTGGCCATTACGCCCCCTTTCTTCCCACTCTGTGACGCAGTAATGGCGACCCGATTTCAACAGTTCACAAAACACAGTCTATACATGACACACAGTACCCAGTAATACCGGGCATGGAATCCTGTTCCTGATGCCAAAGTTGACTCACCCAGGCAGGGGTACTGAGATATTGGACATTGATTTGGCGTGTTGTCACAGGTGGTCGATGCTCGAGTCTGTGGCCCTTGTGGTCACTGAAAAAGTGTTGAAATAAAATAATAAAATGGATTGAATTGTTCGTGACACCACCTACGGAGTCTGGTGAAGGCACCAGCGCTGCGACAGACCTCCGGGTGTGATGGATGGGCAGCTGGGTGTTGTAGCACCCCGTAGGTAGAGCGGGGCCCCCGGGGCAGTGATAAGGGAATGAAGTGTAGGTACAGGGTTGTGGCTCTGCAGGCAGGTGGTATTAACAGTCTCTGGATGGGACAGGATCAGGGCTGTAATAACAGAGACACACAGGAAGTAGTTCTCTGTACCTTTACTGATGACAAACCGGCACTCTCCAGGGTAAACTCCAGATGGTGTTGGAGACACTTCGGGATTTCCACAGCGAGTGATTTATAAGGCCTCCTCGTCCCTGTCTTACTTTGTCTTGAAGCCCTGACCTGCTTAGAACCTGGTCTGGCCTCCTGTATGTCTTTCCCTCCTGTAGTAGTTGGTGAAAACCTTCTCTGAATTGCCACTACCTCAGGGGACTTCTGCGGGTCCTGGCCTTTGGGTTAGTTGCTGTTACAGGGGTTCGGGAGACTAGAATCTCCTCGGAAACCTGGTGTTTTTTGCTGGGCTAGCTGGTCCTTAACAGACTTGGACTCCGTGTCAGGTTGCTTCCTGCGATGAGCAGGAATGGCTCTTCTGCTCCCAGTCTGCGCTAGTCTTTGTTACTTCCTCGCCTTGCCTTCGACCCTCACTCTCGGGTTCCTGACACTAGCTAAGGCGGTACTCGGGCCTAGCGTGGCTCCAACACCAGCTCGCCTTCTCAGTCCTCCCTGGAACTGCACTGCCTAACTCCGCCCCTAGCACCAGTATTTATAGAGGATCTTGCTTAAAGGCAGCAAGTGGAGCTCCCCCAGAGGCCTGGGTTGGAAGGTGTTGAGTGTGTAAGTTACCTGTTGTGGATTTCCCTCCATGCTCCAGGTGTTCCTGTGGCTTCCTGTACCGCAGGGTGCCACACTTCACCAAATCACTAATCATGAGTGGAAAAAAAGTTTTTGTTTTTCTCAGCACAAGCCCCTCGGCTTATACTGGTACTCGAGTCACTGATCAGTGACAGTGTGTGGGGGCAGAGACCAGGGCTTGGAGAAGGCAGGAGGGGGCTGCAGAGTGAACGGGAGGTCTCATACGCCCGCTCATTAGTGTAATGTGATATGCGCTGCATCCCCCTGTCCATCAGCGGCGGGGGGAGCAGTGCACATTACATCACACTTCAGAAACTGTACACCCTCCCCCCATCACTAATACATGACCCCCCTGCTGGCACTCACAATAAAATAAAAAAGATTTAACTCACCCCCTGATGCTTGTCTGCAGACTCTGTGGCATCCTCTGCTCTTCCTGGTTGCCAGTAAATCTAATCATGTGACTGGTGCATCAGTGACATCATCGCTGCTGCGCCAGTCACATGATAGAAGCCAAGGACAACCAGGAAGAGTGGATAACAACACGGAGGAAGCAGATAAGTGTCAGAGAGTAAGTTAGATCTTTTTTATTTTATTGTGAGTGACAGCAGGGGGGGTCAAGTATCAGTGATGGGGCCCATACACCTGTGATAGGGACCATGTACCAGTGATGGAGGCCATGTATGAGTAATGTGGGCCCATAAACCTGTGATGGAGGCCATGTACCAGTGATAGGGTCTGTGGATCAGTGATGGGGGCCATGTGCCAGTGATGAAGCCATGTGCCAGTGATGGGGGCCATGTATGAGTGATGGGGCCATGTACCAGTGATGGGGGCCATGTGCCAGTAATGGGGGCAATGTGCCAGTTATGAGGTACTATATACCAGTGATGGGAGCTACACACCAGTGATGGGGGCTATATACCAGTGATGAGGGCATATACCAGTTATGGGGAGCTGTATACAAGTGATGGGGAGCTATATACCAGTGATGGGGGAGCTATTACCAGTGATGGGTGTGAGCTATGTACTGTGATGGGGGCTATATACAGTAATGAGGAGCTATATACCAGTGATGGGGGCTATATACCAGTGATGGGGGCTATATACCAGTTATGGGGTCTATATACCAGTGATGAGACGCTGTATACCATGATGGAGGGTGTATATAAGATTGATGGAGGGTGCTATATACGAGTGATGGTGGCACTATATACTTGTGATGGTGGCGCTATATACAGTGATAAGGGGCTATATACCAGGATGGGGGGCTGCTGCATTTCCCACCCTAGGCTTATACTCAAGTCAATGGGTTTCCCCAGTTTTTGGGGGTAATATTAGTGGCTTTCAGCTTATACTCGGGTCGGCTTATACTCGAGTATATATGGTAACCCTTCTACTTTTAAAAGCATTATCATGTTGCAACAAGTTTTCCACACCTGTTTAAAACTTTTGCAGAATATTCTGGCAGGCTATTTGACAATAGTTGTTACAGTGAAGAAGGGTCTCCTCTGGAGATTGAGCCTTTTTGTTTTAATTTTACCTAAAATGTATTGATACCATAAAATTACAATTTTTTTTATACATTTGTATACTGTTTATTGACAAAGTACTAGGTTTTTTAATTTTTGATCCTTTAACATGATCACCAATGTATCTTCAGCTCTGAACATCCTATTCACAATACATTTCTTTTAACTTATACCTGCTCCTAAGGCCAGGGTTCAACTTGCATATGGCATCCGTTGAGTGAGCATCGGATGCCATATGCTAATCACCCATGGCTTCTGCTGTGCTGCGAGCGTCAGCCGAGTGTCATGTATCTGTGATACGATCCTGTGATTGGATCACAGCTGTGGAGGAGGAGAAAGAGATTAATCTCTCCATCTACATAGCCACGCTCGGGGTATATCGCACTGCAATCGGGTGACATCCAATTGTAGTCCAATGTTTCACACACACCCATAGATATGTATGGGAGCTTGTGATCCTAGATTCACTGCCAAACGCAGCATGCTGTGGATTTTTCTGCAGCACAGTTTTGACTGAGGAAAAAAGAGCAGATGGATACTGCCCCATTGTTTTACAACGGTGTGAGTGCACTCCTATGTTTAATCATCTTGCAATCATCCCTTGAAAATTTAAGTGGACCCGAGGCCTTAGGCTGAATTCATAACTTGCCTTTTTATTATTTAAATGATTGTCTGTGACATACACATGATGATTATTTTTTTTATTCTTGATTAGATCTACTGATTAATATTTCTATTTCACAAACCTTGAATAAAAAGGGAGTTTAAAGGCATTATAATATAGAGTATTTTATGTAGGACAGGAATACAAAATGGATTTTATGGGAAGATTTATTAAGCAAATTGTGCCAGTTTTCTAGCATTAAAAAAGTTGCAAATTTTGATGCAGAAGTAAATTGCGACTTTTTTATTTTTCACATTACACTGTACACTTAAAAAAATGGATAAGATAAAAATAATGTGCCAAAATTAAAGAGAGAAAAATGGCGTAAATTACACTGCAAATCTTTCCTGGTCCAAGATGTTGTAGATATGCTTTCCTGGTGTAGAGACCAGCAAAAAATGCAGCAAGTTTACTATGAAGCCTTGTCACATTCTATTCTTGTGTTCTTTATATTAAGACAAGGTTAAAAATACCAGTCTTAAGTAAATATTCCTTATTTTTTAGTTTACCTTATGTCATAAGCCGATCAGCATGGAATGAGATAAAGGTGGCATCTATAAGGCACGTTCTTTATTTCTATCCTTTATGTTCCAATTAACCTGTATGGTCTGGATGCCTTTGATATTTCTGTTAATGTTGACATTGGATGCCATTAGTTACTAATTTAGAATACCATAACATGTCATGTAAATGTGCATGGATTTGAAAGAACTCTCATATCATCTGGCTTTTAGCCATGTTTCCGGTTGTTCTGCTATAGGGAGACCCAATGCCTTTAACTGATAAGGTATCTGCAGTTGCTGCATGAGACGACATAGAGCATCAGAGAGGGGCACCTCAACAGCATCAGCTGGCAGCAGTTGTACAAGACGACAAGGACATGTCGAGTTCTCTCTGGCATCCATCACCTCACACACAGGCTTACATTCCGGCTTCCTATCCCACCTTCCCACCAAGCCTGGAGTCACAACTCTACATACAATTTAATCAAATTATAGGATATTATTACATTTCAATAACAAGATACATTTCACTAAACAGTCATTTTAATCATGAAGACCAAGATTGGAGAGTGTTTCAGATAAATATTGGCCTCTATATTGTTTGTGGTCAGTATATAGATATAAATATGCGTGCCTACCTTTAATTAAAGAAAAATATATATAGATGGTCAATAATAAATCAATCTATCACACAGGCTATAACATGCACAGCATTGCCATATAGTCATTAGTACTGATAGTAAACAGAAGAACGTTTGGAGGATTTATTAGTACCAGAACTGAATCTATCCATTATTATTAGAAAGCTCATAATCATTCCTCTTCTGCTCCTTCTTTTGTGATGCTTTAAAATAGAGACACAGGAAATTTCAAATAAAGTTAAATGAGGTACTACAAGGGTTAGACCATCCATCATGTAAATTCCATATGGATAAAGGAATTCCTTTACTAAAGAGATTATAGGGTTAGGCACATCACTGTATTTTGCCCTAAAAGTTATGCTGCCCGGCGTGATTTATTAAATGACTTTTCTGCACATCTGCCAATTAAAAGCCAAGTTCACTGACACCAAGCGTGCCACTGGTAAGATAGATCCAGTAGATTCCATAACCACGTCTTCCCATTTTAGTGGCAGCACTAACAGGGATAGGAGCTTGGCAGCAATTATTATTTTATTATTATTATTATTACTTATTATATAGCGCCATTATGTTCCATGGCGCTTTACATGAGGATAGGGGAGACAAGAACAAGTACACTAAATCTAGGCGATCAGGACGTACAGGTACAGGAGAGGAGGGGACAAAATCAATAATCCTATCACGATAAATAAATATCTGAAGATTAGCTCATTCAATAGCGCAGTAAGGTTGACATATTTTGATTCAATTATGTGAAGGAAATGTATTATTAACAAGTCTGCTGCCAACAGAGGTCATAATACATGGCAGATAAGTGGCAAAATGAGCAAGTTAGGTGTTATAGCCACAATCCTTCATTTATCACAGTGTAACTTGAGAGCACTCACAATGATGTTAAATAATCACTGCATCTAAAGAAGCTGGGAGCCGGAAGGATTTGCTTGCTGTAATACACTAAACTAAGGTAGTTACCACCTCACGTGTAAACAGACATTGAGCGTGTAAGGGTTAAACCCCTATTGTCATTACAACACATCTTCTGACAACCTTCATGTTTTTGGTACAGCTGTATTTAAACAATGATGAGGTCACCTGGCATTACTTGACTAAACCAAAGCCTTTCTTCTACCCACATTTATAGCGAAAATAAAGACTTACACATTTAAGCACCATTAAACGTGGAATTAAAATTGCTGGTGAGCTGTAAGGTCTGTTCCAAGAGCAATTCACGGTGTCAATTTTATTTCTAAACGAATTCCCTTGCCTGCTTTTACTGGTCCTTTTTTTTGTGCCTTCAGAGAGGTGTAAGATATGAGCCTAGCAATGGAAAGACATGTTTGTTAAACCGGGAAGTTAAAATCTTCAAAGTGCCTTTTTATGCAGAACACAGTAACGCGAGGTGGTTTATGGCATAAATATTCTTGTTTCTGGATAGTTTACATTTCTGGAGAAATTGTTACACAGTTAATAAATTATTACAGAATCATATTCCAAGAAGGGGAAAAGATCTTTATATCTGTATACTATATTTGATAGAAGTCAGTAAAGTAAAATGAAAAATATAATTTAAGGATTTTATTTTTATAATCAAGTATACATATACGGTAAGTAAAAAAGATTCAATAGATAATGATAGATAGATAATAGATAGATAATAACAGCTAATGATATATTTACTCTTCTACTTCCTGGAAGGAACCGAATATTTTGACCTTTGGCTCATCTCCTGCGCAGCGCCTTCTTTACTGTCTGTACTAATAACTCGGAGATTAATAGTTTGCTAAGCTCTCTAGAGATCTGTTATATATTACCATTTTCTATCTCACCTTTGACAACTACATGTACATATATTTTACAGAACATCTACTGTCTTTAACCCAAGAGAAGCTCAAACTGCATTTTCTGTTCACCCTTTCTTTGCTGGAGTTCTGCAGCACTTCTGACAACCTTAAGGAGCCCGTTTAATTATCTTAAGTCACCTAAGGGGACTTGACTAGAACACATTTTCATGAAAATAATGAGGACACTATTCCCAGAAGAAATATTTTATGGAATTAGATTTTATGCATATAAAATAGTTTGAAATCAGCAGCAAAATATCAATATAATTGAGTAATCAATACAATATCAATTACCATTGTACTGTAAAGCGCTGCAGAATATGTTGGCGCTATACAAATAAAGTTTTATTATTATTTATTATTATACAATATATAAAAAAAAAAACTAATAACTCTAAACTATGTTTTACAGAAAGTGACTTAAAATAAACTTACAAAACTATATTTACATACAAATGAGTAATAAACTTTAAAACTATGTGAAATATAGCCAAATCTGAAGTAAAGCAAGGAAAAAATAGTCATTTGTTGTGGAATCATGTCCGTTAGTCCAAAACGTTGAGTTAAGGATCATTAAATAAAAAGTGTTTTGCATTAAAAAACATCTTGATTTTATTTCCGCGCAAAAATTAATTGGCATTAATATATTTCAGGAAGACATGAGAAGAGAGCGTCAGTTGGGGGAACATGGTTTAATAAAAGTGACAAATGAGAATTTTGAAATCAGCGAGCCACAACTAGTGAGTCAGAGGAGACGCTGTCTGAATAAAGAGCACATTTAGCAGAGACTTGAAGGAATTACATAAATGGGATTAAAGGAGTTGCAACTTTGAACTTATCTTAAGTAACTGACCCTCAAAATATACAGACCAAACGTTTGCTGCTTGTACTTTATAGAAATGTCCAGAAACATTTCCATCAATCTATTCTTTAAGTCAAGTCAAAACAAGGAAGGCCGACTTACTAAGTTATCTCTTGATGTTGTTTTAGCTGCCTATTTGTACTAATAGACAATTAGCAAGGGATAATCATATGTGTGTAGAGACCCTTTAAATTAGGAATTGCGTTGTTAACTCTTTCCACATTCTACAAAGAATTCTATAAGGTGGAGATCATACTTATCTCAATTCATTGATTTTTTATTAAATTTTATTTCTTTTCTTTGGCTTATAAAGGCCGCTTTACACATCGCAATAATGTTCCGATATTTCATACAGTTTCACTGGAGCGCGCATGTTTTTGGCACTTGCCCAAGATCGCATAGGAGATGATACAAAGGGAGATATCGGCAGGCAACGCAACTACGATGTAGTACACCCCTTTTTCACACTGTGTCTGAGCAACTCAGGGAATGACCAATTAACATTGGAGTGAATAGGGGAAGTTGCTCTGCAAATCGTGTTTGCGCTGTCACACAGCACAATCCTGCCAGATCGCATAGCCAACATTGCACGGTTGAAGAGCATGCACAATCCCAAAACGATAATGTAGCTGCATTGTTTTTGCGTCGCGTTGCCCTTTTACACGACACAACTCACCAACGATAACAACTGCAACAGCCGTACCACATGACTTTTTATCGTACTTGCGTTGTGATATCGTGACGTGCAAAGCGGCTTTAAGGGTCAACTTACTATGCTATGCACTGCAAAGAGTCACCTCTTATATCAGTCCCTCACCTAGTTGACTCACATTCTAATTTCTGTCTCTTACGCCATGTCCACACATTGAGTATTTGGTCAGTATTTTACCTCAATATTTGTAAGCCAAAACCAGGAGTGGAACAATCAGAGGAAAAGTATAAGACCACGTGCACACATTGAGTATTTCCTGATTTATTTATTTTTACCCTAGTATTTGAAAGCCAAAATCAGGAGTGGAACAATCAGAGAAAAAGTATAATGGTACGTGCACACGATCCAGAAGCACTGTGTGTTGGACGCAGTGCCTCTAGACCTGAGGGAAGCATTTGGTGAATGCAGGGTGAGCGCAGCTGCCCAGTACTCACAATCTGCATTCTTGACAGGTTGGCTTTTCCCTGCATTCACCGCTGGAGCTTGCTTCCTACTCCATAGCAATAGGTTAACATGCTGCGGAGAAGTTTAAGTCCAGCAACCCACGCCACAGGTGAAATAATGCTGCGGTCGAAACACAGAAACACAATGAGGATGGGATTTCTAGAAATGCCATCCACTGCACTTGTACTGTATAGTGCAGCATTTTGGACCCAGCGGTAATGCGCTGCATCCAAAATGCTGCTATTCTGGATCGTGTGCATGCACCTTTAATAGACCTATGTGCACCACTTCTGTATTTTTTACCTGCACCTGGTTTTGGCTTACAAATACTGACGTAAAATACCAACCAAATACCCAACGCGTGAATGTGGCCTTAGAAACACACTAAGGCCTATTGGAAGCCAATTAGCCTATAAGTATGAATTTGAAAAAAGAGAGGGAAACTAATGTTGACATATATATATATATATATATATATCATCAGATAGGTTTGCCTTGAAGGATCCAAAGTCAGAGACTGCTTGATTCCTTTCAGCTACTACTTGAACCAATAAAATAAACAGGCTTCATGACAGCAATTTGGGTTATGTATTTTGATAAACTTCATAAATGTGAAGAATAGCACATGTATGAACTGGGTCCAACAAGGGACATATTTCTAGAAGTTAGGGCCTCCAAAAAACAAATGGTATCTTTTGAGGAAACCTGATGTGATGGAGAGAAGTGAAATGAAATGTCAGTGTGTAAAAGCACATTCATTGCAAAATAAGTTTAATGGCATTAGCAGTTCTTAAAATTAAAATAGCTGCATTATTCTTTGTTATATGCTAACCACATGTACTGCTTTCTTGGAGGAGAAAAAGTAATTTTCCCTTACCTCCAGGCAGAAATATTTACTAGCATTTTTGCGAATTCTTGATCTCTCCATATCAATTTCTCTGGAGAGTGTAAAGCTGTAAAAATTCTCCCAGCATTACTTGTTGAAAATAATACTATTTCATTCAACCGTGAATGCTATCAATAATACGGCCATTTATTTTTCTTTTCTCAATCTTGTTTTCTGCATGTAGGAGAAATTAAACGTAAAATAATGAATCTGCAGATATTTCTCTGAGTATTGCTTATACAGTGGATCGCTATGTAATTAAAAGTATTTTTAGGTCAATGTTAAACTTGTGCTCAGTTCTATTCGACAGATGTCTGCACCACTTCTTGGCAAATTAAAAGGCATTGGGGTATACTTTCCTAGATTAAATCATGCAATAAAATGATGTCCAGAAATTAGTATATAAATGGGATATTTATTTGTTCTTATATGAAGAAAACCTTAATACCACAATCTGACCTCATATAAAAAGGGATTTTATTATGCGTGCTTTTTTTAATAATTTCACTGCTTGGATTGGTTGGAATGCTATATTTGTGAAACTAGAAACTTTATAATACTCTAAGGAATTGGCAAAATAGGGAGGTTACTCTCAGCTCACAGTGGCAGTGAGATGAACCCATGTGTCAAGAGATTTCCATCTGCATATCCATTTCCAGACTAATAGAAGAAGGCACCATGACCTCATCAGTTTGTGTATGTGTGCCTATATGGTTATAACTTCTACTCATTGGTCTCATGACACTTAGTGTTTCAGCTTTTTAGACCATCTAAAATGTTGTATGTGCCACTTTGTCACTTTGCAAACAAAAAACGGTATTTATCTAGTGAATACTATTATGTTAAGTGTAGATCGCATATTTATGCTTATCTTTGTTATTTTCTCCACTTTTTGACTGCATAGAACCGAAAAATTAATGTATGTAAGCAACATATGTGTTGTCTGAAAGATCAGTAATACTAAAGGCCACGTTACACACACAGATATCTGTTCAGATATTGGTCACAGATCTCTGGTTGCAGTGAAATCATGGACACATTGTTACATTTGTACACAGCCACAAAATGTAACAATGTGTCCATGACTTCACTGCAACCAGAGATCTGTGACCAATATATCTGTGTGTGTAACGTGGCCTTAAGTGATTATGCTGGACATTATGTGATAGTTAGTATCCCAAAGTAAAGCATCATACATATGTATTCCAGGGCTGGAAATACTATTGACACACTCTGTTCAGCTCAGTAGTATGGGCTCAGTAGTTAGGATTGGGGAGAGGTGAGTATATTTTTTTTTACATTTTTGTAACTCCTTCCTAAACACAACTTGATTTTGCTGAAGCTGAACCAAGTGAACCCCCAAAAATTATAATTCCACAAATTTGAATATTTTATGAAATTTGAGGCAAATTTTGGACACCCACGCAACAGCATTCAATATTCTTGCAATAGCAATGTTCTTTATTATATTTATATACTGTATTAATTATAATAATTCATGTCCATCGGTAATAGAGAAATATCATATGTCCTGAATTAGATAGCGGTTGCTGAAAACAATCATGTGATATTTCATCAAAAGCAATTTTCCAACTCAACCTGATCTTCTTCATACATTTTTGTATATGTTCCTGCCAATTTGGAGCCACTGGTAGCAAAATAAATGAAAAATGAGAAAGCTGTTTTTTTATTATGTACACAGTTTTTTTTTAATGAGCTATGGGAGGACTCTATTTTAGCGTTAACACTATAAATAGGTTGGCACTGAATTGCATCAACATGGGGGTCTGTTTATTAGGAAGGAGACCTCCAGACTATAGAATCTGTGGGTTTTAAAGTGGTGTTATTTACATGTTTTATAAGGCACCTTTCAGCTAAATTAGGGCCCCATTGAGGGTATACCTCTGTCTACTGTAGTTACATAGCTAAAATAAGCACTTACAGCCTAAGAAAATGGAATCTTAAAGATAACCTGTTAACACTCTAAATCCAGGGAACGTAACGTTGCTTTTCTATACTTACTTTAGGATATTTGATTATGTTTAATAGAAAATATGCATAACTCCAGCTAGCTAACTCTCTTTTTCTTTCCGCATTTGTTTCTTTAGTATCTTAACTAGTTACAAAGGAACAAACAGGTGACTAGTACCATAGGCAATGCAGCTGCACGGAGACCTTTGTGCCTCAGGGGGACCAGACTGTGTGTGGATTGTGCAATAAAAGTGTTGTCCTCTCATTAGTTAACCAGAACAGCCATGTTTACGTGTGCGCGTATATGAATTACACATGGTAGTTGACTTCCCTAAAGTTAATTCACAGGGATGGGATTGTTAATATGCAGGCAGTGTTGAGCACAGTTAGTATTTCACATTTATATGGCTGATCAGATAAACAATATAATTTACTAAAATTCACCACAGTATTTTACTGCAGTGAACTGTAGTTCTGTAGGAACATAATACACTTCTGTCCTCACTAACAGAAATGTGTAAAAAAACACTGCTTCTCGTCAGATGAACTTTCCAAAGATTTCACTGGATACAGATTTGACACAAGAGCTGGAAGCTAAATAGGTAATCAGTGGGATAGACATTTCATAACTTTTGGCTAAAATATCAAATGCATCATTTATTTAGTGTGAATTCCCCTCCTCCTTTCAAAAAATATTTACACGCTGCCAACATGTAGAGGTTCTTCTTGCCTTCTTCCTCTTGCTTACGACATCCTCGCTGCCTCCGTGGAGTGGTGCCATGAAGGAAAACCGATTCAACTCATTTATTTCTGGTTCCTGCATTAAATATTACATATAAAAACTAAAGAAACATACAAACCTACAAGAAAAATTAATACAAATAATACCGTTATCAAATATTGCATTGAAAATGTATTAATAATAAAAATATCAAAATTACAACACTGAATCTGATCACCTCCTGCAATGAATTCCTCAGTTAAATGCCCTTTTTGTATGTGTTCAAAAAACATTTCCATATATTGGTGTACCATTCTTTTACGAAGTTCTCCAATTATGTGTCACCTGATAACGTAACTTAATTCCCTCAATGCCTCTTGATACATGAGCAATATTACAATTAATCAAAAAGCAGCATAAAAAGAAGGTACAATCTACCATGAATAAACAATAGATGGCTTTTCTTATGTCATTTCCTATAATATAACTGTAAAGAAATGGAAACTGTCCAAAAATATTTTCCTATGTTACATTTCGCGTTCTGTTTCCTTTAACACATTGTGCCGATTGGATATTCTGAAAAATGTCAAAGTGTCTATAAAAATAATAGCTAATACTACTAGGTTTCCTTAAACTTCATATGAATCTACAATCATTTTATTGCCTTATATGCTTAAACACATTTTCCTAAAACATATACTAGATATTTTGGATGGTAGAACATATTATTTTTGTGTTATTTCCAAAACCTAACTGTATGGGGTGAGAGTAATATTACTATATCAGAATATAATATAAAGGGGTGTAGAGACAGGAATGATTAGTACAACTTTAGTTTTCACACTGTAGATCATTTCGGGGCCTTAGTGATCTCATCCTGTGCACCTGTGGATGTCATGTGTTACACAATCATATCAATGATGCAAAATTCCTATCCTACACCAGAACCCGTTAACACTATTTAGTAACCACGTTTATACAGATTGACATGCATTTTAGGCTTCAGGATAAAAGCTATCTCTAAGTAGTTTATAATTCTAGTGTTCGGGTCAGGAATTAATGAAGGAGAGAAAATTGGGAAAAAAATAATTTAGTAGATCAATACATGTATTTAATCAGCCTTCAGAAGCATAGGTTGACTAAGTAACAGCCCTGGAGTTGAACTCTGATCTCTCCCTTTGGAAGACTAAAGGTCCTTCCCTATGTCTGTAAGGCCTCAATTATATGTCCATTAATATTTGCTTTCTCCAGCAGGAGGGGGTATGCTTGCGGTTAGCCATATTTATAATGTGACAACCAAGGATGAAAAGACAACATAAAAATGATTGTGAATTTTCTAACAGAAGATCTTGAAGGAGTTTTCCACTACTTTTATATTGATGACCTATCCTTATAATAGGTCATCATTGTTAAGGTACCGTCACACGCTAGGATATAGGTGAAGGAGATCGTTAGCTATGTCACGTGACCGCGATCCTTCCAACATCGTTAGTGCATTGTCATATGCAAGGATATCGTTAACCATCTTAAATTTGGCAACGCGCCAGCTACTTGGAGAAGAACCATTAAACGATGTTAAAAAGCGGCAGGAATAGGAGAATTATGAACGACATTGTTCAAAAAGGAATCACACTGAACGATGTTGCTGCTTCCCAGAACGTTAATTGGACGACGAACGATAGACTTGAGGTCAGGATCTCAAATTTTTGCTGAACGATCCAATGATTTACCCTTCCAACATCGTTCATCTACACGCAACGACGCACAAACGATATCGTTTGAAAAATCACAAATCTGTGATGTTTCAACGATATCGTTAACGAGATCCTAGCGTGTGAAGTGGCCTTTAAGACTGAAGTGGGTCCAACCCTGACACCAGCACCGATCAGCTGTCATCACCTCCAGTGGCAACCCGATGTAAACAGTGTATCACGTGGAACACCAGTGCTCCCTCACATAGTCTAGCAGCTGTTGCCTGGTACTCCAAGGTACCGTTACACATAGAGATATCTGTGCAGACATTGCTTGCAACTCACTGGTTGCAGTGAAATCATGGACACATTGTTTCATTTTGTTGCCGTATACAAAATGGATCAATGTGTCCATGATTTCAGGGCAACCAGTGAGTTGCAAGCAATGTCTTCACAGATATCTCTGTGTGTAACAGTACCTTCAGATCAATTCCTATTCTCTTTAATAGGAATTGATCCGCAGTAACTATTAGTGGTCACTAAACAGTGTGTAGAACTGTGGTGTTTTGCTCCATTTACAGTCTACATTCCATCACTGGAGGTGAAAATCATGTGGGATGCCAGGTGTTGACCTCCAACCAATTTTATTTTGGTGACCTAGCCAAGGAATAGGTCATCTATATAAAATCAAAGGACAAGCTCTTTAAAACATACATAGCTGTAATGTTCATGTATCAAAAAAAATTGCAGAAACTAATCTAATCAATCTTCTTTCTCAGTGGAAGTCAAGGTGGCGTTTTGAGGTATATGTTGAAGAAACTTGAGTTATTGGGAACTAGAGATGAGTCAATTAATGCATATCAATTAAAATGATTACAAATTTCATGGAAAATTCATAACCTTTAAAATCATATTTATTGTGTGATTTGACTTTGAAAAACAATCAACATGGCTATAAATGGCCACATTTTGCTGAATTCAGTGGTCTGACAAGAGGTTAAAAAAACTTATACTTACCTCACCTGAGCCCTCCCCATATCTCTCTCTGCCAGTCCTACAATTAGATCTGTCTTTTTCTTTACCACTACAGGATTTTGCCCAGCTGTTCTTCACTATGCTCCATACAGTCATGTGGGGCACATCGCTTGCTATTGATTTCAATCTGTTCTTCATGTCCAATGTGAGTTTATACAACCGCATTAATGTAACCATGTCCCATGTGAAGGCTTGGGATTAGTGAAGAGCAGCAGTACAGGAGCCCCAGGAAAAAAGTAACATAGATGATTAGACTATGTTCATACTGTGCGTTTTTGATCCATTTGTTTTGGATCCGTTTTTGCAGTGAAAATGCAGTGAACGCATCACTTAAATGGAATCCCAGCTAAGTCAATGGGTTTTGCTGTTCAGTCTGTTCTTTCATGACAAGGTGCATTTTTTCTTTTGAAAAGTGATCCGCAAAATGAAAGAGCATGTCAATTATGGCTGCGCTTTTCAGATCCGCTTATCCCATTGAACCATTGTCTATGGGCTAAAAAGTACCAGAAAAAACCCAGTGCGTACCCCCTAGAGACATGTTGCCCACAGCTTATTAGCTGTGTGTGTTATTATTAACATTAATAATTAATGTTTTTATACACATTTAACACTTTGCTTATGCCGCAGGGATGAGCAAAGTATACGGTAACCGCATTGCTCAGGATTACACATCCTGAGCCATCCGGTTGCCACCTTGTGGTTGCCCGAAGCACACCAGAAACTGCAGCCTGCATGATTTTTAGCGCAGGCTGCAGATCCGGAGCTGGTAACCGGATTGCATGTAAAGCAATCCGGTTACCATAATGGGTTCCTATGGGGACGTTTCCTGATCCGGTTTTGAGCTTTTTAAAAACTCAAAACCGGATCAGGATTTAAAAATCCTGCCGCATGTGTGACCCTAGCCATAGTGTAGGTTATGTCCTGGTCATAACAGCCACTCAGCATTCAGAGAAACAGAATGGGCAGTGTGAGCAGCCTCTTCTTACCTCACGCAGGTAGCCACAGACTTCCCTAATGCACAGCTGGGTTTCCATAGCAGGTACCAACTACATGCAACATCTTCCACCCCTTAGGCAAGATCCCCTATAAATACTGCTGATGGGAGAGGAGTTAGTTAGAGTGTGCAGACACTAGGAGAGCCGCGGTTAGGCCCGAACCAGTAACCAGTGGTGCTTCTGATGTCCTGCAAGCCTAAGTGGGGACAGAAGGCAAGGAGCAGACAGCCCAAAGGGATTGAGGAACTAGTGGAAGTTCACCCAAAGACGTACTGGACATCGGGGATCCGACCTGTAGGATACTCCAGGACTACAGAAAACCCCGTCACACCGTGTAGGCTTCAGCCACCCGGTCCCCCTGTGGGTCAGAGAGAGGGAGACAGACACAGCAGTGTACCACCGCAGTGATCAGAGAGGGTAACCTGTGGACCGCACAGGAGGAGAAGAAAGTTATCAGAGTCAGGAAGAGAGAGGAGGCCAGTCTGGCTGCATGCAGGCTGGGCTTCAGTAACCACAGAGGAACAGAGGAGGCCTTATACACACTGCTGTGGGGACCCACTGTGCACCTGGTCACCTGTCAGTGCCCTGGACATCTTTACCTGCCGTAACAACAGTAAAAGGTAAAAGAGACTTTTACAGTGTGTGTGTGTCATTCCTCTCTGTTCCTGGTGCCCCTCATAGACTGCTCCAACACTCCCCATTCTATCTACAGCTCCACTACAAACTTCCCCTTCACACTACGCTGCCCCAGAGGTCTAGCCCTACCTGTAGAGGACTTTGACAACTGGCTGCATTACCATCTACCTTCGGCGGACTGTGGCGGCGCTGGTGACCCATCACCAGAAACTACAGGTGGCGTCACATGAACTGTACATAGTACATTCCCTGTAAATATAACCCCTTTTTTCAAGTGTCACCTAGGACACTGGGATCAGGCGCGGCCACCACTCCCTGTGACACAGCAGACCTACCCCTGAAGCCTGATACCCGAGTACCCAAAGCCTGGGGCTCACATCCACCAGTGATGGCACACTTCCTCCATTCATGGCACACATCCCCCAGTGATGACACACATCCCCCAGTGATGGCACACATCCCCCAGTGATGGCTCACATCCCCCATTGATGGCACACGTCCCCCAGTGATGGCACACATCCCCCATTGATGCACACATCCCCCAGTGATGGACACATCCCCCACTGAGGGCACATGTCACCCAGTGATGGATCATGGCCCCCTGTGCAGGCACACTTCCCCAGTGGTGGACATGTCCCCCTGTGCTGGACATGGCCCCCCATGCTGCTGCCCACACTAAAATAAAATGCACTTACCCTCTCCAGTGCTGTGCTCCATGTCTTCCTGCTTGCCGCTGTGCTGCACTTCCTGATTTTCGGTAAAGCCTGTCATGTGATCGGCACAGCAGAGAGACATCATTTCTGCGCGCTCGCTCACAGTGGCAAGCAGGGAGACATGGAGCACAGTGCTGGAGAGGGTAAGTAAAGTGTTTTTTTATTTTAGTATGGGCAGCAGCATGGGGGGGCCATATCTACACAGGGGGAGCCATGTGCCATCACAAGGAGGTGCAGGCACATGTAATATGCACCACTCCCCCAGTCCATCACCTCGGCGCGGTTTCAGCACCGAGATGATGAACAGCGGGTGCAGTGCATATTATATGTGGCTATTGAACGGCATCATGTGACCTCCCGCTGCCTCCTGAAGCCTGCACCAGCCAGCCCCAGTCCCCGGACTCACTCCAGAGCTGCTCCCACCCTCCCTGCAGTATATAATCTGTACATTCGGATTATAAAACGCAATCCCCACTTTCTCCCAAAATTTGGGGGATCAAAACTGCGTCTTATAATCGGAAAAATATGGTACCTATATTTGAGCATTACAGTTACCATAAAATAGAAAATATCACAGAAATATGTATGGAGAAGGTGTAAAAAAAAAGTGTATGTATAATTACCTAGGATGAAGTAGAAGGTAGAGGTTGAGCATGCTGAAGGTAGATGTTCATAGAAACAACCAAAAAGGCTACATATAAACATTACTAGACAGTTTGGCAATCATTCTGACAGGCTAAAATATGAGGAGTAAAAAGTACTTTGGTTTGTCATATATACCTGCTTAATCTCACCAGTATACTTGGGTACTGTAGTGGAAGAGAAGTTCATTTTTTCAGTGATATCCTATCAAGGACAGCTACATTTTATAAGTCTTGAACTAAAAATACACCCCAGAGTCCGCTCAAGTTAAAAGATGGCATGTATACCTTGACAGTACAGGCCGCTTTCTCTGACCTCTCTGCTGATGATCTGGCTTCTTACTTTACGGAGAAAATAGAAAACATCTGACAGAAAATTGGCTCCCACCCTCCAAGCTCTGTTACTCCCATTCCCCTTCACATCTCCTCTGGCTCACCCTCCACATTTGACCCAGTCACAGAAGAAGTCTCCAGGCTCTTCTCTTATTCTCGTCCCATGCACCACTGACCCCATTTCCTCACACCTACTCCAGTTCTCTCTCCAGTGGTCACCACTCACCAACCAAAATCTTCAATCTCTCCCTCTCTTTTGGCATCTTCCCCTCCTCCTTCAAACACTCTATCATTACTCCATTATTAAAAAAATCTTCTTTTCACCCATCCTGCACTAATAATTACAGACCAGTCTCCAATTGCCCCTTAATTTTTAACTCTTGGAGCACCAGGTCTACACCCGCCTCACCCGTTACCTTTTCACTCACTCTCTTCAAAATCCATTACAGTCTTGTTTCCGCCCCCTACACTCTTCAGAAACTGCACTCATGAAAGTGACCAATGACCTTTTAATGGCAAAACGAAATGGTGACCACTCTCTGCATATTCTTCATAACCTCTCTGCAGCTTTTGAAACCGTCAACCACCATCTCCTACTCTCTATGCTGCACTCCATCGGTACAAAGGACCCTGCTTTCTCCTAGTTCTTGTCCTATCTTTCTGACCACTCTTTCAGTGTATCATTCGCTGGCTCCACTTCCTCTCCTCTTCCTCTCTCTATTGGAGTCCCTCAGGGTTCAGTCCTTGGCCCGCTTCTCTTCTCTCTATGCACGGCCCCAATTGGACAGACCATTAGCAGATTTGGCTTCCAGTACCATCTCTATGGTGATGACACACAATTATAACTTACCCCTGTGGTACTAAAGCCCATCATTAATGCAGCAGCCAGGATCACCTATCAGGCCAATCATTATTCAGATATCTCCACTCTGTGCCAGTCACTGCACTGGCTGCCTATGCACTACAGGATCCAATTCAAATAGCTTGTTCTCACCCACAAAGCTCTTCACAGTGCAGCACCTCCCTACATCTCCTCCCTTATCTCTATCACCCTACCCATTCTCTACGTTCTACAAATGACCTTCGACTAATATTTGCATTAATCCAAATCTCCCACTCCCAGCTCTAAGACCTCTCCCAAGCTGCACCAATTCTCTGGAATGCTCTACCCCAAGAAATTAGGACTATTCACAACTCATATAGCTTCCGTGCTCCCTAAAAACTCCTGAACGGCTATTTTGTATGTTGTGGCCCACAATGTACTGTGCCAGTAAGTGCAGATTTTGCGTAGGTGCTGGTGATTGTGCCAGGAAGCGGATGCAAACAAGCGTGGTGGCATCCAGACTGGATGGACACTGATCAGTGAAAAACTGCAGTGTGAAGCCAGCCTTAGTGGGCTTTCTTCATCAGGGAATAGCCTGTCTATTGCTTCTCCTAGTTAATGTGTTTGAGTGATTGATTATTTAATTGCTTAATTGCCAGCACACATCAGTCACTATCTGCACTTGCAGCACAAGTTATAGTGGAGCCACAGCTACAGTTTAAATTGCACAAAGAAGGGGCTCAGACGTATGTACGGTATGTGGTCTCACTATTGTAATGCACTAGTATATTGATTATTTCCATCTGTTAAAACAGTATATGGGTTTATAAAATATCAAACTTTATTCACAATTATGAAACTGGTAAGACGCCAAATAAAACTATATATGTTCCAATACCCTACTAATACAAATCAAAATAAAACCAAGCCACTCAAGGGAATACTAATAATAAAGCCAAACCACACAAAACATTAAGACCACACATCAATCTAATAAAAGCACAAATCAATCCAGTCAAAAGGGGACACCCAATCCTAGATATGTCTGTGTAGTATTAATGGACTACCCATAGACTATCCGTGTATTATTTTGTACCCCCAGTATTCTAAATTAGGGTAGAGTACAGAAGAAAGAAATAGAAAGGACAACGGGGGAATAAAAAGGATGAAAAGCATTATGTCAATTTGCACCCATTTTGAGATATGTAATGGTATATTACTATGTATATAAATATCAATAAAGGTATTATCTCACTATATAATCATTTGTATATTTTTGTATTGTTTTGCAATCACCAGTTAATACTGTTTTTTTGTCTTAACCAGAGGATACATTTGTGAATTTGTGGTGTACGATGTTTCAGGACTGCAGCCTGTAACGCTGCATGGTGCTTACTTGTTGATTTCAGTCAGGATCTGTACTGCCAAGGTATATAAGCCATCTTTTAACTTGAGTGGACTCTGGAGTGTATTTTTTGTTCAAGACTTATAAAACTTAGCTGTCTGTGATAGGATATCGTGAAAATAGGGATGAGCGAGTATTCTCGGCTAATGTTTAAAAAAGCTGTCCGTCTTTTTATCGCCCGGCTTTCAAACAATCATGCATCAATTTTAGCCTTTTCCTCAGGCCCCCCAGATCGCTTTATAGGGTTCAGCAGAATAGTACTCGCCTTTCCAATTGACTTGCATTGTACTCGCTACTCGTAACAAATACGCGAGTATTAGAACCTACTCGTTACGATTCCAGCGAGTCCGAATATTTTACTACTCGTTCATACCTAACTGAAAAAAGAAGTTCTCTACCACTTCAGTACCCAAGTATAGTGGTAAGATTAAGCAGGTATATATGACAAGCCAAAGCACTTTTTACTCCTCACATTTTAGCCTGTCAGAATGATTGACAAACTGTCTAGTTATGTTTATATGTAGCCTTTTTGGTGGTTTCCATGAACATTTACCTTCAGCATGCTCAACCTCTACCTCCAACATTTAATCTAGGTAATTTTACATACACATTTTTTGACAACTTCTACAGACACATTTCTATGATATTTTCTATTTTATGGTAACTGTAATGCTCAAATACAGGTAATTCTCAGCCGTATTTGACACTACACCCCTATCTCTAGTAGTTGGGGGAGCGTTTGTGAGCGCAATAACTCATTCTTAGAGTTTTAGCTTAGTTTGCACAGTTAATCCTCCCCATGGTCTCTGATGTAGCAGACCTGAGTCTTTCCAGGAAGAGAAGAAGATTGTGTAGGGGTATGAGGGTGGGGAGGGGGTAATAAAGATGGAGTCACTAAGGGTCTCTGTTTTTTTTTTTTTTAAATAATTTTTCTTTACGTTATGTCTTTTTTACTATTTGAGATTCTTAATGGCTGGGTTTAACTTGGCCAGACATTAAGAATCTTAGGGCTTAATACCAGCTGGCAATACAAAGCTGGTGTTAACCCCTTATTATCCAGTGTCACCAGGGCCACTGAAAAAGCCTGGTAAAGTGCTTGGAAATGATGCTATGATGAATGAATGGCCATTTTTAGGAGTGACTGCGGGCTGCTATTCTTTATCGTTGGGGGGCCCTAAAACAGTGGGCCCTCACCCTGCTGAGAATAGCAGCTCTCAGCTGCCTAGTTTTATCTTGGCTTGCAATTAAAAATAAGGTGGAGCTGATGCATTTTTTTGCTAGGCAAGGTAAAATTACGCAGCTGAGGGAGGCAACTCACAGCTGACTGCTTTTACTGGGCTAGACTTAAAAATACTGCGAAACCTCGCACATTTTTTTAAATTATTTTTTTTTTATTTAACACCATATGATGGCAGGTTGGTTGCTACACACTAATGTGTATGGCAGCCACGCACAATCACCATCCAGGTTGTGGAAATGCACTCTGACTGCAACAGCCAATCACAAAAGCGCTCACAGAGTGTGAGCCTTTGTGATTGGCTGTTTGCCCGACAGTGCAGTAAATATGCAAGTAGTTAGTAGACGGCCCCCAAAGTGATTCAGCGGGACACTGATCTTACCTGGAAGTGATTCAGCAGGAGCGCGGGAGACTGAGCTGACCTGGGAGCAGCAACAGGAGTCTGGTAAGCCTGATCTACCTGTTCTACTATCTGTCTATCTTCACTAGGTCCTGTCACTCAGGGCACACACCTGTATGGAAGAACAGTATGCAGACACAGTCTACATACTGTTCCCATGCAGTTTGAGCATGTTCTCAGCCATCTCTACCTTTTTACAGCCTTCCCAGACCTCATTGTAGGGTCCAGCAGGAAATACTCATGTTTCCCAATGACTTGCATTGTCCTTGCTATTTGGAACGAATACATGATTATTGCAAACTACTCATTACGAGTATAGTGATTATGAACATTAAGTTACTCGTTCATCACTACTCTCCAGGTTTTAACCAGAGAACTACTTTTCCTTTAAAATGTCTTGTAGCTCCATTTTGTATGGTATTAAGCCTCCATTGAACTCTGATCTTAATATTCCAGTAGATTATTGATATTATGAAATACTATTCCTGCTAAAATAATGAGAAAGATTTACCTAAGCCACCTCAGAGTACATATGAAAAATATTCTACACCTCCCCCACAAATTTAGGGAACATTTCCACTGAACTTACAGCATATGTTATAGGTATACATTCCTTACAGATAGAATTCCCTACAAATAGCTCAGTTGCATGAAAATACATACAGCAGTATATGTTAATCATGAAATATGTATAGTGTGTAGTAGATGTTTTTTTTTTTTTTTAATGACTGCTTCTGTATAGAATAGCAAAATCATTTACACTATTATTTACAATCAAAAAAATGTAATAGCCGAATGGAGGATATTTCACAAAAGTGTGTAGGCATCTTTAATGGAGCTACTAGTGAGTATAAGGGTGCGTGCACACGGTCCGGAGGAGCTGTGTGTTGGACGCAGCTCCACCGGACCTGAGAGAAGCCGCGGTGGCCGCAGCAAGACTGCAGCCGCCCTGTACTCACCAAGTGAGGCGGGTGCGGGGCGGCTTCTCCCTGCATTCAGCCGATGGGAGCCGCTTCCGACTCCGCAGCATGAAATAACACGTGGAGGAGCGGATTCCCGGCAACCCGCACTGCAGCTAAAAGTTTGCTGCGGTCGGAATTAAGCATAGTGAGGATGGGATTTCTTGAAATCCCATCCACTATGCTAGTACTGTACGACGCAGCGTTTTGGATGCTGTGCAAAGACACTGAGTCCAAAACGCTGCGTCTCCTGATCGTGAGGATGCCCCTAATTATGGTGCCTATAAATGTATAGACCGAAGACAGAGATATTCAGAATAAATTAGGACCTAAATAGTAAATGAACATCAGCAGTCGTGCCAAGTATTTTATTCTAATTACACTGCAGATAACACAATGAAACGCAATGTAATGGAGTATATAAAAATGTTTACATTAAATGTTTAAGGCAGGGGCCACATTACCTTTTGGTCTAGCTTTGGGAACATTGTAAAGAAATGCATGCCACATACTATTTATTTCTTTGCAGTTGTCCTCTAAACACAGACAGATGAAGGCTAAAAGAATACACCTTTGGCATCCATCTGGTGAATGGGGGACTATGGAAACATTATATTATACATCGGGAAAAGCTCCCAATATATGCTGTAGGCTAAGTGCACAGATGCAATGTGCTCCTAGCCTATAAGTAAATTGACTTAGCTGAACACTACCTCTGGCCTTTATGGCTCAGCTATTAGTTGATATACTCTACCTCAATTTCTATTAAAGGCATTCATATAGAAGGGATTATTTCTATAAATCAATAATGTTAAGACAAACATCTGGAACCTGAAAATGCATTCTTTAATGAACTACCGACCTATGGTTTCTAAGGCTGTGGTCACAGTTGCATTTTTCACAAGCGTTTTTGGAGACCTGCGTTTTCAAAAACGCATGTAAAAAACGCACCCATAGGCCCCCATGTTAAAAAACGCATGCCCTAATAGCAAAAACGCATGTGTGACTGTACAATGCGTTTTTGGTGCATTTCCAAAAACGCATGCGTTTTTTAATATGGGGCCTTATGGGAAACGCATGCAAAAACGCATGTACAATTAGTGCCATTCAAAAACGCATAGCGTTTCTCCATTAGGAGCCCATGTTTAAATAAAAACGCATGCGTTTTTGAATGGCACTAAAAGGTACTAATTGTACATGCGTTTTTGCATGCGTTTTCCATAGGGGCCCATGTTATAAAAGATTTAGAAACGCACCAAAAAAAAATAGTACATGCACTATTTTTGGGTCGGATTTAAAAACGCAGCCAAAAACGCAGGGAGCCATCACACACCTTAAAAAACTCATGCTGACATGACAAAACGCATGAGTTTTGTTAAATCACTAAAAAAAACTCATGTCAACTGTGACCCCAGCCTTATACTAGAAAGAATGTGACAATTATCAATGATGTTTCAGATTTAAACTTGAAATGGCTAATATATACAAATACTACATACTTAAACTGTTTATTTAGAGTATGTTTTTTGGTAAGTTCATATCCAACATAAAAAGATATATGTAGCCCATTTAGAGAGAATCAAACCATCACACATCTGTCACATTATGTTCCTATGTTCTTAGGGAACTCTTATGTAAGTAATTTCAAGCAGTGAACCAAAGGGGAAGAGCACATTAAGCAAATAATCACCTATTAACACTTTCTCTCCAGATAACGACATGCGTGTCTTGTCTCTCTCCAGACAGGGTTTATCAACTGATAGCAACTTTTAGATGCCCTATGAGCCACCCTTGCCTATTCTTACCTCTTAGCCCCCTCTTTCTTCCCCAAGGGGGATAAAGCAGCACTACACTAGAATAGCTGACAATTTAGTTCACACAAAGTGACCTGTCTCCAACCTTTGTAAACCACACACATAGATGGGACATTAAGGAGACAACAGTATTAGTCCATACTTAATCTTGTCTCATTGATTGCAGCCAATATGTGACATGTTGGAGCTCAGGATGATCCCAGGCACTAAAGCAAAGAATCCTTACTGAATGCTAAAATTCATAGTACTAGTATTTTACCTGATTGTACCTCGCTTTGTCATATACCCTTCATTTGAGGTTCTTTACCTTTATACATCAAATAAATAATTTGACTACTTAAATTTTTGCAAATTTTTATAGTTTGTTGCAGTTAACCTAAAAGAACTGCTCTTTACAATTTGATTTTATTGTTATATTCATTTTGCATTAAATATTGAATGTGCTTCAATTCTGTAGATAACATTTTTAAGATGTATTTAAACTCATATTCTTCATTTTTTTAAATTAGTCAAATTGTTGGCGTGCATAATAAACTCTCTTCCTCCACAAAGACATTTCATTGTATGGGCATCCTTTGTGATTGTCTGTTTCCTATGACAATTTCTCACCCCTCCACCAATATTTATTTGACACTTTGTTTAAATTGGTTATTTAGAAACTGATATACAGTTAAGTGAAAAGTTCCTTTCATATCCTAGAAAGGTTAGACAGTTTGAAAACGGAGATAACACTAATTCCTACTTCTAAACCTGGGTACATTTTATCTTATCCCTTAAACAAAAGTATAGTAAGCAAAGGAGTTAATGATGGGAGAAATGCATAATGCTGACATCTCCAACTAAGGCCCCCTTCACATCACGTTTTTTGTGGATCGTGTCTATCCGTTGTAATACTGATAGCCACAAATCCGATTTGGCCTCCATGCAGCCCTATGCAGGATGGGCATGGATTCGTGCTTATTACTATCCGATTTTGGGCTGCCTTGAAAAAATCAGACAGAAACAGATCAGTTGCTGTCCGTTTCAAATAACATGGAGCTCTATGGTGATGGTATATAGCGGATCCGACAAAAAATTGGATCAGTAAAACGGATCCAATTTGCTGTACTGCGCATGCTCAGAAGAAAGGTAAAGCTCTATCTCTGCTCATGGGCGTACCCAGCGTGGGGCAGGGGGAGCATGTGCCCCCCCCAAGAAACATCGGACCTTCTACTGCAGCGCCCACCACGCCAAGGTGTCTCCATGCCAGCTGGCCGCCGTCACATATTTCGGCCACCCACGGTGTGAGTCGGATCTTCTGTGCTCCTGTAGTCAGCTGAGCTGACAGCGGGAGCAGAGTATGAGCAGCGCTGGCTCCGGCAGTCCATAGTACAGGTGTCACACTCAGATGCCTGTACTATGGAAGCTGAGCTCTCAGCCGCCCTGATTCCCAGCAATTCCGGGTCAGGGAGATGTCATTCACATGATCACATCACCTGATCACGCTACTGACGTCACTCGGCAGAGGCAGCGCGGCAAAAGACTAGCTGTGAAGACCTGGCTGGAAGGTTAACATAATTAGGGGAAGAGGCACAGCATGGAGGGAGAGGGGTAGTAGTGTGAGCAGGAAACTGGGGGGAGTGAGCAGGAAACTAGGGAGGGGGGGATGTGAGCAGAAAACTGGGGGGGGGGGATGTGGAGCAGGAAACAAAAGGGGGGAATGTGAGCAGGAAACTGGGGAGAGGGTGTGAGCAGGAAATTGGGTGGAGGGTGTGCAGGAAACTGGGGGGGGGCTGTGAGCAGGAAACTGGGTGGGAGGGTGTGCAGGAAACTGGGGGGGGCTGTGAGCAGGAAACTGGGTGGAGGGTGTGCAGGAAACTGGGGTGGGGGGGCTGTGAGCAGGAAACTGGGTGGAGGGTGTGCAGGAAACAGGAGGGGGGCTGTGAGCAGGAAACTGGGGGGGAGGGTGTGCAGGAAACTGGGGGGGGGGGGCTGTGAGCAGGAAACTGGGTGGAGGGTGTGCAGGAAACTGGGGGGGGGGGGCTGTGAGCAGGAAACTGGGTGGAGGGTGTGCAGGAAACCGGAGGGGGGCTGTGATCAGGAAACTGGGGGAGGGTATGCAGGAAACTGGGGGGGGGGCTGTGAGCAGGAAACTGAGGTGAGGGTGTGCAGGAAACTGGGGGGAGGGTGTGCAGGAAACTGGGGAGGGGGCTGTGAGCAGGAAACTGGGGGGGGGGCTGTGAGCAGGAAACTGAGGGGAGGGTGTGCAGCAAACTGGGGGGAGGGTGTGCAGGAAACTGGGGGGGCTGTGAGCAGGAAACTGGGGGGAGGGTGTGCAGGAAACTGGAGGGGGGCTGTGAGCAGGAAACTGGGAGGAGGGTGTGCAGGAAACTGGGGGGGGGGGCTGTGAGCAGGAAACTGGGTGTGTGTGAGTATCAGATGACAGTGTAGGGGGAGTATGAGGAGAAAACTGGGGGGAGAGTGTGAGCCAATCTGGGGGGAGATAATGGAGGGAGAATATGTGAGCCAAACTGGGGGGACAGGGCGGGGGGCAGTATATGTGAGCCAAAATGGGGGGAGAGGTTTGGGGAGAATATTTGAACAAAACTGGGGGGACAAGGTGGGGGGCAGTATATGTGAGCCAAAATGGGGGGAAAGATTTGTGGAGAATATGTGAGCCAAACTGGGGGGGAAGAGGGTGGAGGGAGAATATTTGGGCAAAACTGTGGGGAAAGGTTGGGGGGAATATATATGAAACAAGGGGATAAATGTGAGGATCCAGTATAAAAGAGTGGTGGGCGATCAGTGTGGACGCAGTATGAGAAGTGAGGGGATGGCTACAGTACAGTATGTGGAGTGAAAGGGGGATGGCTGCGGTAAGGTATGAGAAGTGAGAGGGGAATGGCTGTGGTACGATATCAGGAGTGAGGGGATGGCTACAGCATAGTATGTGGAGTGAGGGAGGTTGGCTGCAGCACTGTATGAGGAGAGGGGGATGGCCGTGGTACGATATGTGGCGTGGAGGGGGAAGAGTGTGGACACAATATGAGAACTGAGGGGGATGGCTGCCAACATAGTATGTGGAGTGAGGAGGATATTGGTGTGGACAGTATGTGGAGTGAGAGAGGATGGCTGCGGCATAGTATGTGGAGTGAGATGGCTGCGGTACAGTTTATGTAGTGAGGGGGTAAGAGTGTGAACACAGTATGAGGAGTAAGGGGGATGGCTGCAGCACAGTATGTGGAGTGAGGAGGAGATCGGTGCGAACACAGTATGTGGAGTGAGGGGGGGGGGAGTGAGGTAGTGAGGAAACAGTAGGGGATGAGAAAAATGTAAGGGGGCACAGAATAGAGTGAGTAGTGTGGGGCTGAATAGTGAGGGGGAAGCATGTGGGGACATTGTGAGGCCACAGCCAGGAGGGGACAGTATATCGAGGAGGGGGAGTGGGATGAGGGAGAACAAGATAAACAGTGGGTAGTATATGGGGACAGTGTGACCAGGGAGCCCAGTATGGAAAGGAAAGGGCAGTGTGATGAGGGGGTAGTGTGGAGGGCATGTTCCAGGAAGTGGACAGCATGTAAATCTTATTTTGCGCAGGGAACAGTGAGGAGGAGCAATTATTCCGGGGCTCAGTGTAGGGCAGATATTTTTACTTATGAGAATTTTGATCATTCTGATATTTTTAAGGATGGGCTGCAGAGGATCGGAGAAGATGGACATCTCCAGAGATGAGCTGTGGATGTGAAAAGTCATGATGGTGTCTGGACAAGATGTAGAAAAGAAAAAGACGACCCCGATCAGAGACAAGGTCATCTATAAAGTGCCCAGATGTAAATGATTATTTGTGATAATGACATTCTCATCAGTGTTGTAGTTCCTGTATGATCTGATGGTGACTGATAACAACAACTCCCAGTATCTCCTTACCATTGTTAAGGATGTATTAGGAGTTGTAAGCTCATGCAGTACAAATGTATATAGGTCTGACCTGACATTACAATTGTTCTACCATGCACTGATGTTAGTTCTGCTGAGGATTGTGATGCTGTGTTTCTATAGTGATGGGGGTTATATGGATGTATTCCTGTACTGATAGAGGTTCTGATTATGTATTTCTCCATCTCTGGTGGTTCTGATGACGAATTTTGTTACCAATGAGGGTTGTGATTTCTGCACTGATGAGGATTCTAGTTATATGTTTCTGTACCCTTGGTGGATCTGGTGATGTATTTCTGCACTGATGAGGGTTTTGACATAGTGTTTCTGTACTGATAGGGGTTATATAGATGCATTTTTGTACCTCTGGTGGGTCTGGTGATGTATTTATGTACTGATGAGGGTTGTGATGCTGTGTTTTTGTACTGATGGTGGTTATATGGATGTACTTATTTATTCTGGTGGGTCTGGTGATGTAGTTTTGAGCAGGGAAAGAGAAGATAATCTTGATCGCCGTGATTGGCTTAAATAGCCAATCGCGATCATTGGCTGGAGATTGGTCACCCTCCCCTTCAGTTCTGATTGGAGCAATGGTCTTTGTGACTCATCGCTCCAATCAGAGTGCAGGAGGTGGTCTGACCTGGCTGTGACCAACTCCCAACAGCTTTATCCATTCCGAGGAAGCTGAGGGGAGTAGTCTGTGCCGCCAGTGCCTGCCGATGCTCCAGTCCCCGCTGGTCCTCCAGTGTCAGTGCCTGCCGGTCTGCCTGCTGCCCTGCCTGTTTGTATTCTGTCTCTGTCATCTCTCTCAGTCACCTCTCTCCCTGTCACCTGTCCCTGTCACCTCTCTCCCTGTCATCTCTCCGTCACCTCTCTCCCTATCACCTGTCCCTGTCACCTCTCTGCCTGTCATCTGTCCCTGTGACCTCTCTGCCTGTCATCTGTCCATGTCACCTCTGAACGACCATGAACCATCATAGCTTGCCCCCCCTAGTTTTAATCCTGGGTACACCCATGTCTCTGCTAACCGATGACGGATCGTGGAAAACACGTTTATGTGGGCATCAGTGGCATCTGTTGGCACAGATCCGTGCCTGTCCGTATGATCCTTGAAATTCAAAGATAACCACGAATGTGCAAAAAATGTGATGTCAAGGGGGCGGATAGCCAAGGATCCGATTTGGCTCCCATGTATCCCTATGGGCATGGATTGGTTCTGTATGGCCATCCGATTGTGTCTAAATTGTAACAGATCTGATTGTGTCCGATTGTTTGCTGTACCCAGAATCTGAGACTGCTCCGATTTTGGGTACAGTAGACCAAATCGGACACAGTCAAATCCGAAGCGGTCCGTGGCAAACAACATGGGGGCCTATGGAACGCGGGTCTGGGAAAAAACTGAATTTTTGCATGCTCAGTACACTAAAACTGCTCTTTACCATGTAATTTCACTTTTGCAGCAAGTGTTAAATAAAAAAAATAAAAATCCTCACCTCTCCAGGGAGTGTCTCGCAATGTGTAGCATCTAGTACCGAGGGCTTAAGGACCTAAATTAACCGACCTGGCAGGGTGGGGCAACCCGATCAGCTGATTGGTCACATGACTGGATCAGCGCAGTTTAAATTCCTGCCTGCTGATTGGTCTTGGTGGGAAGGCGATTTAAACTGCTCAGCTGATGCAGTCATGTGACCATTCAGCTGATCGGGTCGCTGTGCCCGGTCAGCAGATCTAGGTCATTAAACCCTCGGAGCTAGATGTCGCACATGGCGGGACACTCTCCGGAGAGGTGAGGATTTTTTATTTTTATTTTTAACAATTGCATTTTATTTCACTTCCGCAATGTATGTACAGTTGTGGCCAAAAGTATTGACACCCCTGCAATTCTGTCAGATAATACTCAGTTTCTTCCTGAAAATGATTGCAATCACAAATTCTTTGGTATTATTATCTTCATTTAATTTGTCTTCAATGAAAAAAACACAAAAGAGAATGAAGCAAAAAGCAAAACATTGATCATTTCACACAAAACTCCAAAAATGGGCCAGACAAAAGTATTGGCACCCTCAGCCTACTACTTAGTTGCGCAACCTTTAGCCAAAATAACTGCGATCAACTGCTTCCGGTAACCATCAATGAGTTTCTTACAATGCTCTGCTGGAATTTTAGACCATTCTTCTTTGGCAAACTGCTCCAGGTCCCTGATATTTGAAGGGTGCCTTCTCCAAACTGCCATTTTTAGATCTCATCACAGGTGGTCTATGGGATTCAGGTCTGGACTCATTGCTGGCCACCTTAGAAGTCTCCAGTGCTTTCTCTCAAACCATTTTCTAGTGCTTTTTGAAGTGTGTTTTGGGTCCTTGTCCTGCTGGAAGACCCATGACCTCTGATGGAGACCCAGCTTTCTCACACTGGGCCCTACATTATGCTGCAAAATTTGTTGGTAGTCTTCAGACTTCATAATACCATGGACATGGTCAAGCAGTCCAGTGCCAGAGGCAGCAAAGTAACCCCAAAACATCAGGGAACCTCCACCATGTTTGACTGTAGGGACTGTGTTCTTTTCTTTGAATGCCTCTTTTTGTCTCCTGTAAACTCTATGTTGATGCCTTTGCCCAAAAAGCTCTACTTTTGTCTCATCTGACCAGAGAATATTCTTCCAAAACGTTTTAGGCTTTCTCAGGTAAGTTTTGGCAAACTCCAGCCTGGCTTTTTTATGTCTCGGGGTAAGAAGTGGGGTCTTCCTTTTCATTCAGACGCCGACGGATAGTACGGGTTACACTGTTGTACCCTCGGACTGCAGGGCAGCTTGAACTTGTTTGGATGTTAGTCGAGGTTCTTTATCCACCATCCGCAAAATCTGGCGTTGAAATTTCTCGTCAATTTTTCCTTTCCGTCCACATCTTGATGACACTGGAACATTCAGGTCTTTGGAGATGGAGCCTTGAGATTGCTCATGCTTCCTCACAATTTGGTTTCTCAAGTCCTCAGACAGTTTTTTGGTCTTCTTTCTTTTCTCCATGCTCAATATGGTACACACAAGGACACAGGACAGAAGTTGAGTCAACTTTAATCCATGTCAACTGGCTGCAAGTGTGATTTAGTCATTGCCAACACCTGAAGGGGTGCCACAGGAAGTTACAGGTGCTGTAATTACACAAATTAGAAAACCATCACATGATTTTTCTAACAGTGCCAATACTTTTGTCCACCCCCTTTTTATGTTTGGTGTGGAATTATATCCAATTTGGCTTTAGGACAATTCTTTTTGTGTTTTTTCATTGAAGACAAATTAAATGAAGATAATAATACCAAAGAATTTGTGGTTGCAATCATTTTCAGGAAGAAACTGAGTATTATCTGACAGAATTGCAGGGGTTCAATACTTTTGGCCACAACTGTATATACATTGCAAAAGTTAAAGTGCCCCGCTTGCCTGCACTTTGCGGGCTCCTCCCAGCTCTTTCTGTGTCTGGATCAGTGAAAATCATGGACCAGGACAAAGAAATGGCATCGGAGGCACACATCCGATCCTGTCCTTTCCTGTCTGTGGGGTCCTGCAAAAAACAGGATCCCCACAGACAGGAACAATTGAAATGTGAAAGTAGCCTTAGACTGTCTTAACAAGTAGCCATTTTTTGCATAATTTGATCATTTTTGATGCAATCTTACAATTGTTGTAGCAAGTAAATGGTCCCCTCTACTGGTGATTAGCAGTGGATTCACAAATAAAGAGATTGCACTTGCTGAAAACTTATTTGTTAAATGAGACAATTATGAATATCACTGTGTAATTGATTGTAATTATCATAAATGATATATACAGGTGCATCTCAATGAATTAGAACATCATCAAAAAGTTAATTTATTTCAGTAATTCAATACATAAAGTGAAACACATATATTATATAGAGTCATTACAAAAGAGTGATCTAGTTCAAGTGTTTATTTATGTTAATGTTGATGATTATGGCTTACAGCCAATGAAAACCCAAAGATCATTATCTCAGAAAATTAAGGAAGGAAGGATGAAGGGATTGATAGATAAAATATGATCTACATAGGTATCAGAGGCTCACTTTGTGTAGTTCTGAGAGTCACAACCACTATAAAAGCATATCACGCCTGCTGTAGTCCCCAACATGGTAGCATATAGAGTAGAGAGGATGAAGGGTTACAAACCTCACTGCCATATTTCACAAGACATCAACAGGTGAATATAATATTGATTATTAGTCAATGCATTTTCAAGGCTCCCTGGACCTTTCTCAGGACAAATCAGTATCATATTGCCATGTTTCATGGCATTTCAGGGAGCCTTTTAAAGCATTGACTAACAAATCAATATTATATTCTCCCCTTGATGTCTTGTGGAATACAGTAGCGCAGTTTTTTACCCTTCATCCTCCCTACTTTAATTTTCTGAGATAAAGAGTGGTTTAGAAACCTCCAGAATTGGTCCCTCGAGCATGGAAACATGTGACATTCTCAGATGAATCATCGTTTACCCCATTTTCCAACCTCCGGCTGAGTGTATGTTTGGAGACAGCCAAAAAAGCCTTCCATCCAGACTGCCTTCTCCCAACCGTAAAACATGGCGGAGGTTCTGTGATGATCTGGGGTGCTATTTCGTGGAGATCCGCCGGGTCAATGATAACCTTGTAGAATCCATACCTCAGAGAATTGAGGCTGTAATCGCCACAAAAGGTGGACCTACACCATATTAAACTAACTTTTGTTGATTTTTCCAGGTGTTTCCATTATTTGGTCCAACCCCTGTATGTCTACTAACGGAATTTGCACTGTTGTATCTACAATCACAACATTTTAAGAATGAATTATGTATGTCATTAAATTGTCACTTCAGTGAGGAATTGAAAAACTCTAATGCCACCCAGCTAATATAACATATGTGTTTCACTTTTTGTATTGAATTACTCAAAAAAAATTAACTTTTTGATGATATTCTAATACATTGAGATGCACTTGTATATTTAACGACAATGTGAAAATGTTGCATGAACTCAATAAACTATAATACAAGCAATATGCTTAAATTCTCAAACATGAGACTATTGCACAGTTTAAATAGGGGATTTAAGACCCCCATTTTTCTGATCATTGGGTCCCAAACGTGGGACCATAAGTGATCAGACATATATCACTATCTTCTGGATAGTTGACAATTTTTCATTGTCATAAATTAATTTTCATTCATTTCCTTTTTTTGGCTTCTAGGTGTGTGGGAATTGATTCAATCTGAATATTATCTCTGTTTAATCCTAGGAAATATATTTTTTGTGGTGAATTTAAATTGCAATTTAATTCATGTGAATCAGCAAAAAATGCTTGCTGCCACCCATTTTACACTTGCGCAGATTGTATCAGCCAAAGAAGGTTCACATGACCTCTGGTGCAGCGGCACAGGCTTCCCAATAATGTCTTACTGCTTTCATATCACATAGATAGTGCAGCTAATCAGAAGGAACTATTATGTCCTGTATAACAGTCAAGACCCCTTTACCACTGTACAGGATCTGGACCTTTACAGAGGCCCATGAGTTGGTTCCATAAAGTCAGCCGCTGGTCGGTGGAGCAAGCTGGTGGCAAGAAGTATTTTTATACAAGGTCAGAACCAGGAGGTCAAAGTCAAAACAGAATCTTAGCAGAAGAATCATCTGAAAACAGGCAAAGGTAAATGCAAGGTAAATACAGGTAGTAAACCAGGAGAACACAGAACCAGTATGGTATTCCCTAAAACAAGCATTGGAAATGGAGTTTAAATAGAAAAAGCCCCATCCTGGTTGAAAGTAAAGAAAAAACACAGAGCAGCTAGGAACAAGTCCCAGTAGTAAAACAGAGCTGATGTATTGTCATTCTATATCACCCACCAACCGAAGCAGACACGGAGGTGACATACACCAAGCACATATGTCCATTCTCCCCAACCTACAGCTTAGCACAGGGTGGGCAACCTTTCTTCTGCCAAGTGCCATTTGTATATTTCTACCATTATTCCAGGGCTGCACAAAATTACTCTGCTATATTTGGTTAAACAATTAATTAACTCACCCTACTGTGGGGTCTGAAGCTGCTTCCTTTGGTGTTGCTCTGATGTTAGGTGATATTGATCATGTGCTTCTCACAACTCACAACTTTTCCATGTTTGCATTGGTCTGGAGTGCAATCAGATCTTTATAATAATAAGTTTTGTAAAGCATATATGTTGCACCCGAAGGGCGTGGAGATGCAATGTGGCCTCAAGGGACCACTAGTGAAGCATGGTAGCTAATACCTGATACAGCAAGAGACTGGAGAGTGACTTCAGTAAAACCAAGGATATTTATTAAAGGAAATGTAACAAATGGAAATGTGTCTGAGGGAAGGATTCTCTGGATCGTGACAATGAACTCTCGTAGTGGAGCAGCCCCTGTACAGGGATACACTCTGTACAGCACCAGGAGGTCCAAATGCTGCAAATCCCGGACCAAACAGAAGAGAGGAAAAGACTGCGGAACACTGTCTCTGTCAGTAGGATGAATCCTGGGAGCTCTATACAGTCACAGAAAGGCTGACCCAGCCGGTATAGGAATCTGAACAGTTCCATGCACTTCAAGAGAGGTTTTGGCCAGCCTGGGGTGGAATCTGGAGCATCCAGAGAGATCCAGGATAATGAACTGCCAGCAGAAGATTCTGTGGAGACAAGGTGTTAAGACTGTTGCCTTGCATTCTGCATTTTACTTTCTAGTGCAGAGCATTGCAGGAGTGCAACCTGGACAGATGCAACGTTCTGGTGAGTGAAATTATTAATACTTCCTGGTTCCAGTCTTTGGAACGCAGGAGGTATCGCGTCACTTGCTCACATGTAACCGGCACGATAAGAAATGCAGGACATCTCTGGCGTCCAGTCCCCATTTTGAATCATCACCAGTTAGTATTGAGCTTACATAGCAGCAACCATGGAGTTGATTTGGCATGTTATACTTTCAGCCCATAACCACAGCGGTCTGTGTTCTGACACTTACAGGTTTCTGGTCTTCATGCTACAAAAAGGTATAGACTGTACAGCCTTAGGCTAGGGTCACATTTGGAATCTTGCATCCATTGGAAGGATGCTTTAAAGGGTGTTTCTCAACTCCAGTCCTCAGGACCCCAAACCAACAGGTTGTGTTTTCAGGACTACCACAGTATTGCACAGGTGTTGGAGTTATTCCCTGTGCGGTGATTAAAGTAACACCTGTGCAATACTAGAAAAATCTAAAACACGACCTGTTGGTGGGTCCTGAGGACTGGAGTTGAGAAACACTGCTTTAAAGGATCCTGTTTTTCCCCTTGCCATTTTTATGCCATTTTTCATTTTTAGAGTTAGCGTTAATGCCTGCGTTAACACATGGTACATATATGTACCATGCAATAATGCAAGCGTTCGCATAGATTCCCATGTTAAAAAAATGCTAGCGTTTTTGCAAAATCCCCAAAAAAGCTGCTTACCATGTTTTTTGGTGCTTTTGCAAAAACGCCATGCGTCAAATGACTTTGCCTATATTTTTAACATGGGAGCCTATGGATGCATTAACGCTAACGTTTTAATACATTTGACATCAACAAAATGCTGACTTTTAGCGCATGCATGGCGCTAATGTGACCCTAGCCTTATTGTTTCTTTGGCACCTTTGTCTTAGGCTAGGTCACATTTGGGAGTAAGCATCCTTTGGAAGGATGATTTAATCGTTTCCATACCATTTTTATGGCATTATTTTTCATTTTTAGCGCTAGCATTAATGCCAGAGTTAACGCATGGTACATACATTAACGCGCTTTCCCATAGACTCCCATGTAAAAAAAAGCTAAACACTCTGTTTACCATGTTTTTTGGTGCTTTTGCAAAAAAATGCCTAGTGTTTACATGGGAGCCTATGGATGTGTTAACGCTAACGTTTTTTAACATTTCAACATGAAATAAATGTTAGCTTTTAGCGCATCCATGGCACTAATGTGACCCTAGCCTTACCTTTATAATTATTCTGATTATTCCCCAACAGTCTTCCTTAGACTAGGGCCACATTTGGGAGTAAGCATTTTTTGAGGAATCCATTAAGGGAAGCGTTCTTTTTGATTATGTTTTTATGCATTTTTGTGTCTTAAAAAAACGCATGCGTTAACGCATGGTACACATATGTGGGATGCGTTAACGTATGCGTTAACTGGATAGGGTACCTTTGCTGTTATTTTTTTTTTAATATAATTCAGGGCTAGCCACCCCCCTCAGCCAATAAGAAGCCCTGGTAATTGGGGGGAGGTTGCCATTAGCCATTTTGTGTGTCTTTTGTGGCTCTGCAGGCATCATGAAAGACGCACTGTTCCTGGAGCTTCGTACCTGGTGTTACGTCGGAGGCAGTTGCGACATGCCCGACGTAGTAGGCTGTGTGTCCATGAGATCAACTTGCTGAGACCCCAATATGGATCATTCCATGTGCTACACCATCAATTGAGGTCCTTCCCGGAAAAGTTCCAGAGATTCCCCTGGATGTCTATGTCCACATTTGATGCTCTCCTTGCCTTGGTTGCCGATGACATATGTCGGCAGGATACAAGGTGCCGGCCATATCCCTGCAGATAGACTGGTAGTGACCCTGAGGTAAGTGTTATGGCCCAGTTGCCTTCTTATCAGCATACACACTCTACACATGTGATCTTTCTCTGCCTGAACACTATGTCATGTCATGCCTGTGTGTACAATACTGACTGTGTCTACATTATCATTGCAGGTATCTGGCCACCGGGAAAGTTATGCCTCCCTACACTACCAGTACCAGATTGCCCGTTCCACCATCTGCGGCATCGTGCATGAGACATGTGAAGTGTCATGGGCAGAATTGCAGCCTTTGGTCATGCCAACACCCACCACCGAAAACTGGCACCAAAATCCAGTCCGTTTTGGCCAGGTTTCACAGTTTCCCAACTGCATCAATGCCCTGGACGGAAGCATATCCGGATCCGCAAGCCATTAAATAGTAGCACCAACTTTTATAATTATAAAAATACATTTTCTATTGTTTTAATGGCCATTGCGGATGCCCAAGGGAGATTTGTTGCAGTGGACATTGGTGCATACGACCGCACCAACGACTCCCGGATATTTAAAGAAAGCAACATGGGGAAAGCCCTGTATAACAGCTGTTTCAATATTCCACCACCATGCCCTTTACCTGGCATAACAGCGCCCAATGTCCCTATGTGGTTGTTGCAGATGAGGCTTTCCAGCTGTCGATGAACCTCATGAAGCCATATGCCAGCCGCGCCCTCACTTGGCGTAACTTCAATACCCGGTTAAGTTGGGCACACCAATATGTTGAGTGCGCTTTTGGCATCTTTTACTCGAAGTGGCGGGTCCTCCTCACCTGCATTCAATTGCACCCTCACAACGTAGATAGTGTTGTGAAGGCCTGCGTGTGCTTACACAACTTTGTTTGCCGCCATGACCCCCTGATAGGGGACCCTATGAAAGGGATTTTGCCTTGATTGGCTCCAAGATGACAATGTCCGTTCTCCTGTGGCAGCCATGGAGGTTCATAATCAATTCGCCGAGTACTTTATGTCTGACGTTGGATAGAGACATAGCCTTGCTAGCAATATTTGATTTATGTATGTCCTAATTAAAGGCAAGAGTAGCCTTTTTTTTGTTTTCTATAGATTTTGTACTTGTCAACATTGTTTCTGTTAATTTTTACATAACTAAAAACCGTAACAAAAGCACAGCAAATGAATGTTCCAGACACTTTATGTGATGGTTTGGCATGCACTGAAGGGCTAATGTTGCAACTCCTCACACATACTACCAAATGCTACGACATGCCCATGCTACTAACCAATACTTCACATCTTGCTCCTTCAAAGGGCAATTATGGGTTTCAAGATCATGTGTCCGTGTAATGTTCACCATAGCTCAACCACCCACAAATATCTGCATGGATTTTGGGATGTGCATATATAGTTCCTACACAATTGACAATACCATGCACACACGATGTGGTGCCTCCAAGGAATGTCAGCAACTTAGCATTTGGTAGGTATGTCATGTACGGTGTGGGTGTGCAAGTTGCAAACACTATACTTGTATTGTGTGCAGATCCAAACACTGGCCACCTTTATGGGCATAGTGAAATGGGCGAGGTTTAAATGATTAGTTGCCAAGTGATCATGAGGAAAAACACAAACACTGTGTTAACCAAAAAACAAACATGTCTACTTCACATGGTTCTCAAAAATGCCACCATATTTGTGCAAAAAACTTAAAGGCTGCTTAATTTAATATATGGCTTATCAAATGTTATCTCCAAGCAACTGAGGGCCCTTTTACACCACAAAGAACAACAAAAAAGAAGGTACCGCACAAGAAAAAGAGCAGATTCCCACATTTGAACATGAGGTGCCCCCTACTCACCAAAGTGATATTTATGGGTATTTTCTGGTAATATTTTACCACAAGACTATTTAATTCTGCCCGAAACTAGAACCATGTTTGTGAGGTCCGGACATAAGCGCACATCAACTGCTGCCACTCTGGTTGGCTCTCTGGTCCTCAGTCCTCGATCTGCCTTTGCAGACCACTATTTTGGGTGGTAATGTATCCTGTAGCTGATGCAGCCCATCCAAGATAAGCATGTCGTGTCTTCTTTTTGTACAGTATGGGTCTAGGGCGAGAGACCTGGGGTGGGATAGACTGTGGTTCCTGGGGTAAGATGTTCAAAGAAACTGCGGACTGTGTCGTATGTATTTCTTGTTGGGTCTTGCATATGGCACTAGCTCATCCCTGGCTCACGGTTGCTGTGTCCTTCCCCGCACTTTCTGCAACATCCAGGTCCACTGCTGAATGTCATGTATGGGGGAACAAAGCAAAACATTACTCACATATACTTCATATGTTGATGTCGCATACTTATTATTATTATTATTATTATTTATTTATATAGCACCATTAAATTCCATGGCGCTTCGCATGCTAAAAGGGCAGACAAGGACAAGTACAATAAATGTGGACAATTTGGTTGTACAGATACAAGAGGGGAGAAGATCCTGTCCGCGAGGGCTCACAATCACACATTAGAATAAAATATTATGTGTAGGCACTTACATACGCCCTTCAACCATTTTTCCAGACAATGCCAACTGGGCGAAATGCTTATACAGCCTGGGTGGTTCAGCTGCCGTCCCACTCCTGGATAGATTTCCATCGCATGTGGACAACTTGAGCTACATGAAGGAAGTACAACACATTTTTTTTCCAGAGAAAAATAAACATATCACTTCTCTGACATTGAGGAATACAGCTGTCTGTGTTGTGTTGTTGACTTGTAAAGCATGGGGACATACCAATTTGTTGCTGCCACTCAAGTGTCAGTGTCTTACAAGTAGGGAATAGCTCTTGGTAGATGGTGTTCCAAATATTGCAATTTTTGACTACATCCTGGTGTCCAGGGTGGCCTTGGTCCCAGAGCAAATTATGTGGCTCAACCACGTTGATCAAAGTTTCGTTTTCAACCTTGGGTTTAGCCTCAACGCCGATCAGTTTAACTTTGCCATGTTTTCCTGTGGCCTACGACAAATGGGCTTTTAAAAAAAAAAAAAAAAGGGTGAGCACTTCAATCAAGACACACACATATGATTTCAATGTTTAGCCATGTATTTGGATGTAAATGTTCCAGGAAAGAACACTACACAGTGCCCTTAGCAAATGTCAGACAGGGTCAGTTGACACACATACAGAATTAATGGCGGTCATAAGTATGTGCGATAACAGGTGCCTTACCTCTGGGTTAGTATTCTGCTCAACTTTGCTGTGTTTCCCGATGTGAGACGGCTCCTTCACCTGTGCCTGTGCTGTGAATGGTACACATATATGTGATGTTGCTTTCCAAAACACATATGAAACCTGAAATTATTATTATTATTAGGTATTTATATAGCGCTATTGGTATACATAGCGCTTTACAATTTAGAGGGTAGACAGAGACAGGTGGTCAAAGACGACCACAGACGACGACAAATCCACAATAAATCATGCGGGTACAATAGGGCCGGGGATCCTTTCCGCGTGGGCTCACAACACTTTCAATTTATGATCCCCATATGTGGCTGAGTAACATATCTTACGGCGGCTGCGTGACGACCCGCCTTTGTGAGCGTGTTCGGCTTTCGTCACTTTTTTCCCTCTTTTCTGTGACTTCTTGCACTTTTGATGTTACGGAGTGAAAAGAAACAAACATGGGTTAATGATTGGCAACAACATAACACAGTGACATGAGTAGCCACACACATGCACCACCACTACCACACGGTGACACACAATGATGCTGGCCTTCAAACATCTATTCCTTTTAATAATGAGTAATTACCATATTGGTATGCTTACAGGACATAACTTACAGTATCATAATCAGTCATGGAGCAAATACACTATGCAGGGAGTACACACACATATAGTGTCACCAATCCCAAAAGCAATATAACACACGTCTTTGGCTGTCATGACGATGTTGTGTGGGGTTTCTGGTGGTTACTTTAAAACTAACATGTGTGGCCTCAAATACATGTATGTTTGCAATGTATGCCCCACCGTCAGACAGTCCCAATTTGGACACCACAGATCTGCTTGGGGACAGGAAATGTATCAATAAAATGACAGGGACAACCATTAGGCCATGAGGCCCACATATGTGTTGTGCCATGTGTGACACATGTCATGTCACTTTTGGATGATGCTTATACGCAGGATTCACACGTGCATGCAGGACACAACACACTCGTTTGGCTCCTGAATCAGAAGAAGCACTGTAGGTGGTCGTTTTCTGAAAAAACATATTGACAAAATGAAAGACTGCACATACATACAAGCATATGTATAGACATATGTTTATGGCAACAATGGCCAAACAATTTTCTAGCGGAATCATATTTAATCACGTGGTCCATTAACACTGACCCTTAGCACATGGGATATCAATGTGTGGTTTGTGTTGGCCTGAGCTCTGCCTCACTAAATACACATAGTGTGTGTGTGGGCATGCTATACTGCCTATGAAAGCACATGTGCTGACACAAACAAGGCACATGTAACCAATGTGCCAGACAACACAGTTATTACATGGTGGCCTCGACGTGTCCAGGCATACAAATTTACATATCAATAGACATGACCACCACATGCCACAATGTGAAGTCAAAGAACTATGTGTGATATATTACTGATGCAACAATTGTTTTAGGTGGCATTTCACACAAGCACAAAAAAAAAGGCCACATGAGGCGTCACACATGTATTTGTACAGTCATCCCACCCGCAATTGTGGTGTGGATGTCGGTGTGATATTTGTGGGCAGCAAACACAGCAGTTGGCGTGTTACATCCATGGTCGCAACCCAAAACAAGCTGGAACAAGCACAGATCACACACGTGTCCACTAAACTCCTTCATCCCCCCGGCCAAAACTGTCCTGCTGCACATGTCAGCATTTACATGTACACACTGCTCACAACACACATGAAAAGTGAAAGTAAACTCACAGAAGACTCTGAGGGTGATGAGTCGGACAGGGTCTCAACATCTGTGAGGTCAGAGTCAGACATCTGTGTATATAAGGTTAGGGTTACACTGTCTGCAGTGTTTTCCTCTGCACTGTTATAAAGCGTACTCCCTGTGTGGCCGCTCCTAAGGTATACAAAGGGTTGCTATGGGGCAGCGTTCTCTGGCAGCGCATAGCATATAGCTAAGTTTTTACGGCTGACGCAAGTGTGACCCTGGCCTAACACAAGGAGAAACAAACATTACATGTGTTTAGTATGTCGTTTTGCAACATACATGATGAGAACATGTAACACACATGTGTACATACCTTGAGGGTGCAGATGCAGCAAATTGGAATGGCACACCTGAAGGCAAGGGAAGTCTTCCTGTTCTGCACCCCACCATATATGGCATGCACAGGTCTTGTGACCTATGACATCAGTGATTTTTGAGAAAAAAAATCTTTAAATCAATGACGCATCAATTCACGCATGCCTCAATATGGCCTATGCTTAACACATGCGTCGCCCATAGACTCCTGTGTTAGAAAAACGCTGGCGTTTTTGCAAATGCCCCCAAAAACTCTGCAAAACGCGTTTTCCGATGCGCTAAGGCTAGGGTCACATTTGTGACTATGCATCCTTCGGAAGGATGCGTTCAAGGATGCTGTATTTTCCCATGCCATTTTTTTTTTTTCATTTTTACAGCTAGCATTACCTTACATCATATATGTGCCATGCATTAAAACAAGCGTTTCCCATAAACTCCCTTGTTAAAAAAAACGCTAGCGTTTTGCAAACCCTCCAAAAACGCTGCTTACTGTGTTTTTTGGTGCATTTGCAAAAACGTCTAGCGTCAAATGCATTGCACTTTGACAATGCGTTTTTTGCATTGGCGCCTATGGAAGCTCTTTTCACATTTTCAACATAAAAAAAAAACCTAGCTTTTAGGCACTTCCAAAGACGTTAATGTGATCCTAGCCTTACAAAAACGCCTAGCATCAACGCATTGCACTTTTCTTCCAAACAAGAATTTTGTTACTACTATTCCCAACAAAACAATAATTTTTGGAAGGCTTGTTACAAACACATAACTTAAAAAAACAGAAAAGCAATTGAAGTATTTTGGTTCCCCCAGTCCCCCACATATTATTATGGCTCTCATATAGTCCCACACACAGTGTAATGCTTTAACAAGTCACCCACACAAAATTATGGTCTCTATTCAGCTGCTTATATGGTATGATTTTTTCCATACACAGGACGATGATCTCCTACAGCTCCAATATAGAATGGAGATGTGACGGGATGTGCGACAGAGCAGGAAGGGACACCAGGCCGATGATCAATCCAACGAGATTTACTGAACAGGAAAAATGAAACCGCACAAATGAAGACAATTCTGCCGAGTCTGTAAAAGTCCACAACCAAGGAGCAGTTTCGGGACGTCACCCGGCAATCCTAATGCCAGGTTAATGGAAGAAATAGTCCAGATAGAGTCCACTGGATCCAACCAAGGAAGGACACTGTACAATCCCACGGGCACCAAGATCTCACCTCAACTAAGATCTCAGTCTCTTCCACCTCCGCATTCAACTAACTGACTGATCCTAAACATGAGTCTATTGTCCGGACTCCTGGGATCAGCCCATGTATAGGGGGTTCACACTACTATTGAATGGTTTGCTCCAGTCAGATGATTCTAGTAAATTCTGGCTCCATTCTGTCTAGCAATTTGTATATTGGCTGAGTCCCCTTCTGTGAGGGACAAATATGCAATCTGCCACCAGAAGTAGTACATGGGGGATGAACAAGTTTGTTACACCATGAGCACAGGTCGGGGGAGGGACACAGGTTACATTACAATAAATTAAATTGCATAGGATGCATGAATACAGAACAGAGAAAAGTATACACCATTACATCCCCTTCCCCCTCAATTTGTGTATGGACTAGGGACCTCTACATGTCACTTGTCAAGTACACAGAGTCATAGGAGAACACTCATTATGGCCAATTCAATGTAGCTCTCCCACATCATTGCCCAAGATAACATTGCCGGAAGGCCGCTCATCACACCAACCACACATCGCCTGACTCCAAAGCCAAAGTTCAGATCCACAGTGGCTTTGGGAATAGTTGTCCATTTGCCACCAGCAGTTCAATTACAATCCCAGATCCTTTGTGGTTTGTTTCAAGCCGAACCTCTCGGGGATCAGCCAGCGTGAGGAAAGTCCCTGAGTCACAAAATCCAACAAGTCTCTGTCCATCCAGCACGACCTCCTGCAAGTGCTTACCCGATGAGCAGAAGTCTTTGTTGCTGCGGGCCGCACCCCATAAACTCCTAGTGGTGCAACATGAGTGGCTGAGTCACTAAGCCAGTCCTCCCGTAGTGGTGACACATCTTCCTCCATGGCACTTGACTGTACATAATTAATAATCCGGTGTGGTGCAAGATGATTCCTCATGTGACCAGCTGGGCAGAAGCTTGCAGATGCCCAGACTGCCCACATCTATAACATCTTCGATGTGCCTCACCACTTCCAAGGCACCCTCTTGCGTGGGGGGTAAGGAGGAGGCCAGCTTCCCACCTGAAGGTGCTGTAGGAGTTTGAGGATGACTCCTCCATTGGATGGCTGGGCATGTGGCCTGCAGATGCCCGGGATGCCCACAACCATAACACCTACACTTTGCAATTTTCTCTCCTCGTTGTATTCCAGAAAACACAGTAGGAACAATTGGAGGCACTTTAACACGGATATCAGCAAGAGGTGGCGGCTTAGGGCAACGATGAACAATGGGGATAGCAGGGCACGGTGCCACCGGTGTTGGGGAGCTGGTAGGTCTCTCTCCATCCTCCAGCAGATACCTCCACTGAGGCTTGATGTTGAGAGCCTCATCAGCTAGAGCGGCAGCTTGCTCCACTGTTGCTGATCTCCTCTCAGGCACCCATTCTCGGATCTCAGCAGGGCACTTGGTATAAAACTGCTCTTTTAGGATGACCTGGAGGAAGGTCTCCAGGTAGGCTCCCTCTCCCTCCAGCCAGCGATGACATACTTGTTTGAGCCTGTGGGCATACATCTTGAAAGACACTTTCCCATCACAGGCTAAAGTACAGAACTGAGTCCTGTAAGTATCTGGGGTCACAGCATAATGTTCCAGGATGGTCTGCTTTATCTCCCCATACTCACAGTTCCACTGAGGGTTCATAGCTCTTTAGGGTTCAGCAGCGCCTCCACCCTCTAAGAGCCCCACCAGATGTCGAACTCGCTCCCTTTCTGGGACTTCCATTAATCGGCATTGATGCTCAAAGTCCTGGAAGAAGCCCTCAATGTCTCTTGCAGCCTCATTAAACAGCTTAAAGTCCTTGCGGGACACTCTGGGGAATTCCCTCATGGTGGATGCTGAGATTACAGTCTGTCTGGAGCTTCTAGCTGCTTCCGCCAAGCGCTGCCTCTCCTTAGCGCTGCAAATGGCTTCCTTCTTATATTCTATGGGGACATCTTCTCCAAGCAATGCCATCTCCTCCTCGTACCACACACCCACTGACTTTTTTGGGTATTTTCCTCCAGCTCCGGTCTTTCCACCCTTTGCTGTGGGAATCCTTCCTCAGCATCATCTTGCAGACAAACTCCTTCTAAAGCCTCAATTAGTTGCTCCTTGGAGAGTCCTTTGAAGCGGATTCCTAATTCACGGGCCTTTGTAGGCTCTCCACAGTCCAGTTCTTGTACTCTGAAGTTCTGGTTCCAGTTGTTGATGGGCTGTTGTCCTCCATTCATTCTGCTCTGATCCCTCCGCTGCCAACCAGTTTGTGATGGGGAGTGCGACAGAGCAAGAAGGGAAACCAGGCCGATGATCAATCCAACTAAATTTATTGAACAGGGAAAATGGAATCGCACAAATGAAGACAATTCTGCCGAGTTGGTAAGAAGTCTGCAACCAAGGAGCAGTTCCGGGGCGTCACCTGGTAATCCTGACGCCAGGTTAATGGAAGAAATAGTCCAGATAGAGTCCACTGGATCCAGCGAAGGAAGGACACTGTACAATCCCACGGGCACCAAGATCTCGCCTCAGCTAAGATCTCAGTTTCTTCCACCTTCGCATTCAACTAACTGACTGATCCTAAACATGAGTCTATTGTCCAGACTCCTGGATCAGCCCATGTATGGGGGGGTCACACCTACTATTGAATGAACAGAGAAAAGTATACACCATTACAGGAGTGATGTTCCTCCCACAGCTCTCCATATAATATGATGGTCCCCACAGCCCTCCATATAGCGTGAAGGTCCCTCCATAGCACCATACAGTTTGATGGTCCCCCACATCCCCAGCACAGTATGATGAACTCATCACACAGTATTATATTCACCATTGCCCTCAAATAAAAATTATACTCACCTAATATAGCCATGTAGCCAAAGTCGCCGTCTCCGCATATATCTAGTCTTGCAGTGGTACAATGCTGTGATCTCATTGCACTGACTGATGTCCACTACCTGCTGCCAGCGTGCTCCACCACCACCACAGTTAACAGTACAGGCATCCTAAGGATGGTAATACTGTTAACAATGTCACAATTCAGTTTGCTCATGGCCAGATGGCCCTTCCTGACCCTGTCTTCTGCCTGTCTGTGCCCACATTATAATGCTGATATGAACTATACTCTGTACAAGGTAAATATAAGAAACCTGAAACTGATCAAAGAAACTGATAGTTATTGGATAACTTTTTCAAAAGCCTTTATTCTTTATTTTTTGAACATCAAATCTATTTCTTTATTGGTACAATTTTTGGACATCATGTCAAAAAAGCCATAGTCCTAGAAAAGTTTCTTCACTTTCCAAACAATAAATGTGTTTCTCATCCTCAAAAAGGGAAACATTTTGGACAGCTTTTTAAAAGGCATTCTGTCTTCATAGACCATACATTTTTTTTCCCAGTCAGCAAGAAGTTTAAAAATATTTACTTCAAAAAGATTAAAGCTGCCAAAAAATAAAGTACGGTATATTTTCACCAATGATAAAAGCCATTGCTTCTTCATCCTTTTCTTTCACTCACTGAAACAAAAGTTTTCTTTTTCTATTTTTCCTAAACTTAACTGCTGCCAAAAAAGGAAAATTAAAATTAAAAATTACATGTATTATTAAAATGATCATGGTTCAGCTAAAGTAAACTATTGTTTCTTCATGGTTCCACTGTCCCCAAGAAAAATTATTTTTTTCTGCCAATTGTTTAGTAAAATTTTCTGCTCTTCTACTCTAATGTTTTTAATGTTATTGTCATGGGCTGCTGAACTTATCATGGCTTAAAAAATAATAAACCACTGCTTTTTCCTGGGACAAACAGTGTAGGCCTTGGACTGGTGCTGTTAATTCCTTCTTGATTAGCCATATGGCCTCTGTCTTGATGCTTTCCCATTACTTATTCACTTTACAATCACTAAACTTGCTGCTACTTTGCACAAATGGATAATAATTTGTTGACATCTAAGGCCAGTTTCACATCACGATTTTGGAGCTTCCGAGTGTATCGTTTCAAAACGGATACACTCGGATCCAAAATCGGATCCCATGTATCCCTATGGGGCTCGGATCGGATGTGTGCCTTTTGCCATCTGATTTTGGCATCATCCGATCCTGTCCGATTTCAGCACGGACACAAAAACGCAGCCTGCTGTGTTTTTGTGTACGAGAATGGAATCAGACAGCATCGGATCCGAGCCGATCCGAGCCCCGATGACATGGGAGCCTATGGACATCGGATCCGAGTTGAACTCGGATCCGATGTCGGCTCCGTGTCCTCCCTGCTCCTGCCTCCCTGCATCTTCCTCCCCTCCACTTCTCTATCCTGTCTCCCGCTATTCTATGCTGTCCCTCCGCTATTCTAACCTCTTCCCTGTCTTATTCCCTATCCTTTTCTCTATTTATTCCCTCTGTTTGTTTAAAAAAATAAAAAATAAAAACCTCCCTGAGGATACATTACCTTTCGGCGCCTTCAGGAACTGTCACCATCTGTGCAGAAGATCCTGTGGTGATGTCAGAGAGCCGGTCAGCTGATGTGTCAGGTGACCGGCTCTGTGACGTCATCATAGGTCCTTCAGCCTCCAGATGGTGACTGTCGCATGAAGCCGTCGGAATGTAATGTATCCTCAGGAAGGATATTTTTTATTTTTTACTTACTGGAGGGGGAGAGGACGGGGTGGGGAGGATAGAGGAGAGGGAGAGCAGAGATAGAAGAGGGACAGATAGGGACAGATAGAGAAGAAGCAGGGACAAACAGGGACAGGCAGGGAGAACAGGATCCACACGGATCCTGCATAGAATCGGATCGGATGGCTACTTGCCATCCAATTGCAGGGATCTATGTGGATCCGTGCCTGTCCGTGGGATCCTCCTTCAAACTCAGATCCCACGGACAGGCACTAAATTGTGATGTGAAACCGGCCTAATAGAATCAAAGTCATTGCTTCTTAACTTTCCAAACACAAAAGCTGTATCTTCTTAAATGGGATATCTTTTGAATCATCGGCATTGGCAGGCATCTGCACCAAAATGGAATCATTTCTGAACATTTTCCACAAAACCTGTTGCTACACTTCTAAAAAGAGATACGTTTGAAGCATTGGAATGACAAGTATCTGCCCCCCAAAAAGCATAATTTCTGGACCATTTTTTTTAAATAAAACATAAAAGGTCTCACACTGCCACGTATCACTAAACAAGGTGTTTGTTACCATTTATTTACTTGCAGTAATATTTGTTGAGGTCACTGTGACATTACTAAGGTAGTCTAAACAGCTTGAAATGACAAAGAAGGTAATATTGTTGCGCCACTCTGTAATTGTCATCGGGAGCAGGTTATTTGAATGGGAACCTCACCTGTGCTTGTTGTGCTGTCTGCACAACAAGAATTAGTGCATTGATGTTTATCTCCCTGTGTCCTCGGCTAATAAGCGGCTGTGGATGATGAAGATTTTGCTGCGTCCTTAATCCCAGCACCTCACATGTGAGTCGTCACGTGGTGGGTCCGTGGGCGTGTTCAGGACGTCATCCAAGGTCCTATTGCCCGGAGCTGCTCCATAGCTCACTCCGCATAGCGAAAGGAACGAATGTATTTCAAAAAGAGTAATAGGTATTTGTGTGAGCGCTGGGGAATCAACCGGCACCAAGGCTATTATGAATAGTTACCTCTCGGCTTTATTTGTACAATAAATAGGCAGGGTCCTTTAGGCCACAACGCGTTTCTACGCTCTCCAAGCGTCTTCCTCAAGTGGAATTCAAAACAGCTTGAAAGGGATTCCATATAGTCCGAGGAGACCTCAGAATGTGTCTTATGGTACCTTTACACGCCGCTACCGAGTGGTAGAAACCACCGGGTGTCACACGTGCACGCGCGCGTTTCAATGGTTGCTAACGGTACCTGATACCGCAATTACACGCCGCTACAAAGTGCTCCACAGAAGGTATTTGCATTCCCCGGAAGTGCTGACGGGTGCCGCAGGTTACCTTCTGTGGAGCACCTTCCCTCATTTACACGCCGCTACCACAAGGGAATCTGGGCGTACATATTGTGCGCCGTAACGACTTAGGCGTGTCGGAGTTGTGTGTTACGCGACGCTCGTACGTTGATTGGACAATGCAATAACATCATGATTGGCCAGCCAGCGCAGGGAGGCTGCCTAATACATGACGCTATAGCAGATGTGTATTGTGACTGGTCAGATCGTTAAATATGCCGCCCTGTGCAGGGACAGCCAATGGGTACACTGTAGCCCCCTCCAATGATAGCTGATGGGGCGTGGTATACATGACGCTCAAGCATGCCCCAGGGAACTCAAACACCGTACCTGTGCCCCAATTACACGCCGCTACCATAGGGTTTATACTTGCTTGTTTTTGAGCACGGCTGAAAGACAGGTATCCAAAGAGACAGGACGGTGCTACCTGAATTACACGCCGCCACTGCGTGGTGTTTTGAAGGTAAAAGGTACAATTGTCTTCGACACCCAGTGGTTTCTACCTTTTGGTAGCGGCGTGTAAATGTGCCATTACAGTACTACTGGAAGCTTTGGAGCACTTTTACCTACGGTAAGTCAATTAGCTGCTACTTGAGCTTCCTGTGTAAGGCTAGGGTCACACTTGGCATGAGTTTTTTTGGTGCCTTAAAAATAAGCATGCGTTTCTGCATGCTTATTTCATTTCTGCATGGGGTTTTTTAGGTGCTTTTTGTCACCCATGCGTTTTTCCATGTGTTTTTGAATCAGCAGCAAAAATAGTGCATGCACCATATTTTGCTGCTGTTTTAAAAACGCATGCGTTTTTTAGAAAATGCATGCGGTTTTTAACATGGGCCCCTATGGGAAACGCATGCGTTTTTGCATGGTACTAATGGTACCATGCGTTTTTGCATGCGTTTTTGAAGGCAGCTCCTCACTTAAGTGCAAAAACGCATGCCAAAAACGCATGGCATTTTAGGAATGCGTTTTTGCTATTGGGGCATGCATGAGGGCCTATGGGTGCATTTTACATGCGTTTTTAGGCTAGGGTCACATTTGGCATGAGTTTTTTAAGTGCCTTAAAAATAAGCATGCGGTTCTGAATGCTTATTTCATTTCTGCATGCGTTTTCTTAGGTGCCTTTAGGCACCCTTGCGTTTTTCCATGCGTTTTTGAATCAGCACCCAAAAAAAGTACATGAACCATTTTTTGGTGCTGCTTTAAAAACGTGTTTTTTAACATGGGTCCCTATGGAAAACGCATACGTTTTTGGATGGTACTGAATGGTACTAATGTACCATGCGTTTTTGCATGCGTTTTTGAAGGCAACTGCTCACATAAGTGCAAAAACGCATGCCAAAAACGCAAGGGACTTTAGGCATGCGTTTTTGCTATTAAGGCATGCGTTTTTGCTATTGGGGCATGCGTTTTTTGCATGGGGGCTTATGGGTGCGTGTTTACGTGCGTTTTTAAAAAAGCATGAAAAATCTGCAAGTGTGACCCTAGCCTTAGAAATGCAGGTCTCCAAAAACGCATGTAAAATCTGCAAGTATGACCCTAGCCTATATTCGACAAACAAGGCAATTTTGAATTTCAGAAGGTCCACTACTTATCAACCCCCACCTACTACTATAGCTTTCTTTACCTTTCCTCTCCATTTATTACTCTACTTATTTAATTATACATTTTCACCTCCTAACCTTAAAAAAAAAAACAAGTTTTGAACGACACTTCAATGAGCATTCTTCCATCTGCATTCTAAAGTTCATACTTTCCAATTTTCTAAATATACTATTGTCCCATAATATGAATGTCTTGCTCATATGGTTATAATGCCTATGACAATTTATTTATTTCCTAAGTACAACCTGCAGTTCTTATCAGGTAGTATACACACAGGTATGGCCAAAGTTGTGGCACCATTGAAATTGTTCCAGAAAATGAAGTATTTCCAAGAAAATTATGACAATTATATGTGTTTTTTTTTATACACACGCTTATTAGTTTGGGTATATTAGAACAACAGAAAAAACCCAGAGGAAAAAAAGACAAATTGGGCATAGTTTCATTCAAACCCCCAAAATGGGTTGGACTAAATTGTTGGCACATTTCCAACATTGTGGGTAAACAACTTTGTTTCAAGCATATGATGCTCGTTCAAACTCACCTGTATTAAAGCATATCCGCCGTTTAAACTTTTATTTAATAATAATGGAGAGCAAGTGAATATAATCAACTTACAGATATACTTTATTAATAAAATCAGGAAGAAACACCTTTCAAAAACTCTCACATGATGTCCTCAGTAGGCTGATTCTAAACCACACATATGTTGGTTGTTAGGCAGCTCTGTCTTCTGGGGGCATGGCCTTTACAGTGTTCACAATAAAGATAAAACTGTCAAAGTACCTCCTGCCAGCACCTCCATTCACATAGCTATGCTTGGTGTTAGCACAGAGCACAGAGCAGAGGACACGTGAACAAAGGATACAGATAAGATCTCACAGGAGCTGTTTGAGCTCAGCATGATGCTGACATGAGGTAACTTGACAATCTAAAGGCCCAGTTACACACAGATAATTGTGCAGAGATTGTTCACAGATGTCTGGTTGCAGTGAAATCATGGACACATTGTTCCATTTTGTGGCTGTGTACAAATGTAACAATGTGTCCATGATTTCACTACAACCAGAGATCTTCGAACAATCTCTGCACAATTATCTGTGTGTGTGTAACTGAGCCTTTAGCTGTATTGTGAACACTGTGTAGGCCATGCCCCCTGAAGATGAAACTACCTAACAACCAGTAATATGTGTGGTTCAGAATCAGCCTACTGAGGACATCTTGTGGAAGTTTTTTTTAAAGATGTTTCCTTCCCGATTTCATTATTAAAGTATAAATGAAAGATGATTTATGTTCACTTGCTCTACATTACTATTAAATAAAAATGTAAACGGTGGTTACCACTTTAGGAATCAGGTATGGGCAATCACATCTGAAACCAGATAAAAAGGGAAGAAAATGCTTGGAAAACAGAAAAAGAAGAGGACTTTCTGAGGACACAAGAACCAAAATTGTTAAAAATATAAAATTGGGAGAGAAACAGAATCACATACATCAATTTGATTGTACAGAATGTCACATATGGATTACAGTCTTTTCACTAACATGTCACTTTCATGCTGAGTGTACACATTGCACAAGTACATCATTATTTTATACACAGAATCCAAATATTAATAAGAATATCCTTAACTGTGGAGTTAGATTCTATATTAATTGCTCTTACTTCACTCTGGGCCTATAAGATATATGCATAGACAGACCTAATAGTCATAGAAAACACATCATGCCAAAAATAATAGATTGACTTAGGAAAATTAATTTTCAGCATAAGGTTCTCGCTAAATGTTAGAAATATGTTTCCTTCTCTATTTCAATTAATCACTGAGTTGTTTCATGTTTAGGCGTGGGGAACAGCAAAGTGAGATGAATAAAAGGGAGGTAAAACCCCTCTGTAGCCAACTGAATGCCTGAAAAAAATGTGTAATTAGTGATGAGTAAGTGTACTTGTTACTATTCACTACTCGCACGAAGAGTACAGCATTCGCAATAATCGTTACTCGGCGAGTATCGCTGGTGCTTGTGAGTGATTTGTTGATCATTATCGATATCACATAAATTGAAAGCTCCATTCAGTACACAAAATGAGCTGGTACCTCAGTGAGAGCAGACTGATGGCCCCTTTATCTTGTTGCTGTGTACAAATGGAACTATGTCTCCATGATTTCACTGCAGCCAGTAAGTTACCTGTGGAAAACCTGTTACCTGTAGCTGCGTGTAAAGGGGCCATGAATGTTAGGGTCTCTCTGGGGAGCACTGCAAGGTGTTTTATGCTCCAGAAATGCAAAGGAGCCCACCCTCCTGTCCTGCCCCAGAAAGACTTGGTTTATAGCTAGGGATGGGCGAATCTACTCGCTAGGACTCGTTACTCGGCGAGTAGTAAGGGACTCGCAGGACTCGGTACTCTGCGAGTTTCCCAGTGATTACTCGCACGAGTCCAATGCAAATCAATATCAATCCTAGTTTTGCCAGAAACGCTGACAAAACTAGGATTGCCATTGTTTGCATTAGACTCGGCTACTGTGCCAGTGATAGCAGGGAAACTCACAAAGTAACTGCTGTTACATTGCGAGCCGAGTCCAGCTGTCTTCTCTGTGTGCAGGCTGCCAGCTCCAGGATCCTAGAGCCCGCCTGCTCACAGACATGATGTAGCAGTGTTGAGATTGTTCTCAGTCTGCTCATTCCCTGTGCATAGAAATCTATCTATGCACAGGGGATGTAGCAGAGAGGACATCGCGTTTTGGCCTACGTCGGACGGAAGAGGATTTTTTTAATTAAAGATGGAGTCCCTAATGGCTTTTTTTTTTATTTCAAATAAAAAATTTTCTCTGTGTTGTGTTTTTTTAACCCTTTATTGGAGATTCTTAGTGGCTGGGTCAAACGTGGCCTGACATTAAGAATCTCGGGCTTAATACCAGCTTGTATAACAAAGCTGGTATTAACCCCTTTATTACCCAGCGTGCTACCACCACCAGGGCCGCTGGAAGAGCGGGGTTCAGCGCCAGAGGATGGCGCTTCAATGAACGCGCCATCTTCTGGGGCGGCTGCGGGCTGCAATTTGCAGCGGGGGGTGCCCAGAAAGCTTGGGCATCCCTGCGCTGCGGATTCCAGCCCCCAGCTGCTTAGCTGTACCTGGCTAGACATAGAAATTGCGCGGAGCCCCACGCATTTTTTTTTTATTATTTCATGAATTTCAGAGTCAGAGTCTCAGAGTCAGAGTCTCAGAGTCAGAGTCAGAATCTCAGAATTTCATGAAATAATTTAAAAAAAATGCGTGGGGCTCCGCGCAATTTCTATGTCTAGCCAGGTACAGCTAAGCAGCTGGGGGCTGGAATCCGCAGCGCAGGGATGCCCAAGCTTTCTGGGCACCCCCCGCTGCAAATTGCAGCCCACAGCCGCCCCAGAAGATGGCGCGTTCATTGAAGCGCCATCCTCTGGCGCTGAACCCCGCTCTTCCAGCGGCCCAGGTAGCGATGGCATGCTGGGTAATAAAGAGGTTAGGGCGAGCTTTGTATTATCAGCTGGCCCTAAGCCCGAAATTTATGGCGGTCACGCCAATATTAGACATGACCGCCATGAATTTCTATTAAATTGTTTAAAAAAAAACAAAACACAAAGAAAATTTTTTATTAGAAATAAAAAAAAAAGCCATTAGGGACTCCATCTTTAATTAAAAAAAACCTCTTCCGTCCGACGCAGTCCAAAACGCGATGTCCTCTCTGCTACATCCCCTGTGCATAGATATAGATGTCTATGCACAGGGAATGAGCAGACTGAGAACAATCTCAGCTCTGCTACATCATCTCTGTGCACAGACATTCATGTCTGTACACAGGGAATGAGCAGACTGAGAACAATCTCAGCACTGCTACATCAGGCAGCAGGCAGGCTCTAGGACCCTGGAGCTGGCAGCCAGCACACTGAGCAGAGAGGACTCTTATCTGTGCGATTTTCCCAGCGATTACTTACAAAGTAAACGAGTCCAATGCAAATAAATGACAAAACTAGGATTGCTTCAGGCTGAAGCTTCCGAGACACATCTGCGATTTGTAAATCTCACACTACTCGCTATTACTCGCTTCCCCATTCATTAACATTGGACTCGCTAGACTCGCAACGAGTAGCGAGTCCTGTGCTCGGACTCGCTAGAGTCAAGCGATTCCGAGTAATTTAGGATTCGCCCATCACTATTTATAGCCTCATATATGTGGGCAGAACCTATCACTCATTGACTAACATTGTACTCACTATTAGGACGAATATGCGAGTATTAAAAACTACTCATTACGAGTATAGCAAGTAGGAAAGTATGGTGCTCGCTCATCACTATTTGTAATAGTTACACTTCCTTCGCAAAGAACTTTATCACTTTTTGTGTTAATAGTATCAGTAGGTAAGCAAGACGTGTAGAAAATTGCAGCTGATGATAAAATCTAAATAGGAAAGAGAAAAGAGTAGAAATTAAAAATAGACAGCAGAAATCTTGAATAAAGAGTGATATAATGATAGGGATGAACAATAAAACAGACTGGGAAAGAGGTAGGTTTTTACTGACAAGACCCAACATGAAATAATAACATATGAATACACTAATCAGACCATTATCAGTGACTGTTGAAGATGCTAGAGTAAAAGTCCACTAATTTATGGCTGAAGGATAGGAATTCAATAAGCTTGATGGTAACACATTCTTACAAAAGGAAATAGGTTTGGAGGGTACATTTTTTTACTAGAGACAATGGAATTGGTTGCTGCAATAGCTTACAGGCAACACGTTTGATGGTTAACAGTTGATATGATAACTAGTGATAAGCGAGTATGCTCTGCGCTGCTCGGTACTCGCACGAGTATCACTGTACTCGGGCTACTCGGCAAGCACCGAGTAATCTCGCGATACTCGTGCAGTGCTCGTGGTCCTCATCCCTGCATGTTGGCGCTCTTTAGGGAGCCAGCCCACATGCAGGGATTGGCTGGCAGACCACTGCCATGCCACAGCCCTGTTAGTTGCGGCATTGCAGTGATTGGCCGGCCTGCACAGCGTGACCGAGCCTTTATAAGACCCGGCCGCGCTGTGCTCTGCACACAGCCATCCAGACAGTGAGTGTAGGGAGAGTGTCTGCTGCTGCTTTGGGACAGATTTGCGGCCCTCATAGGTAGATCCGGAGCAGGGCTGCAAACTGCTGCTGACCACAACAGTCCTTCTCAGGACTAATCTAGGAGGATATAGGCAGGGTGATCCAGATCAAAATCCAAGCTTTTCTGTGACCATAACAGTACTTACTAGCTTGATACAGGTTAGGGACTAAAATCCTACTCTCCTGTGACCATTACAGTCACCAGACTGGTGTACTTACTATCTTGATACAGGTTAGGGACTAAAATCCTACTCTCCTGTGATCTGAACAGTTACCAGACTGGTGTACTTACTACCTTGATACAGGTTAGGGACTAAAATCCTACTCTCCTGTGAGCTGAACAGTTACCAGACTGGTGTACTTACTACCTTGATACAGGTTAGGGACTAAAATCCTACTCTCCTGTGACCATTACAGTCACCAGACTGTTGTACTTACTACCTTGATACAGGTTAGGGACTAAAATCCTACTCTCCTGTGAGCTAAACAGTTACCAGACTGGTGTACTTACTACCTTGATACAGGTTAGGGACTAAAATCCTACTCTCCTGTGAGCTGAACAGTTACCAGACTGGTGTACTTACTACCTTGATACAGGTTAGGGACTAAAATCCTACTCTCCTGTGACCATTACAGTCACCAGACTGTTGTACTTACTACCTTGATACAGGTTAGGGACTAAAATCCTACTCTCCTGTGAGCTGAACAGTTACCAGACTGGTGTACTTACTACCTTGATACAGGTTAGGGACTAAAATCCTACTCTCCTGTGACCATTACAGTCACCAGACTGTTGTACTTACTACCTTGATACAGGTTAGGGACTAAAATCCTACTCTCCTGTGACCTGAACAGTCACCAGACTGTTGTACTTACTACCTTGATACAGGTTAGGGACTAAAATCCTACTCTCCTGTGATCTGAACAGTTACCAGACTGGTGTACTTACTACCTTGATACAGGTTAGGGACTAAAATCCTACTCTCCTGTGATCTGAACAGTTACCAGACTGGTGTACTTACTACCTTGATACAGGTTAGGGACTAAAATCCTACTATCCTGTGATCTGAACAGTTACCAGACTGGTGTACTTTAGTGATGGGCGAATCCTAAATTACTCGGAATCGCTTGACTCTAGCGAGTCCGAGCCCAGGACTCGCTACTCGTTGCAAGTCTAGCGAGTCCAATGTTAATGAATGGGGAAGCGAGTAATAGCGAGTAGTGTGCGATTTACAAATCACAGATGTGTCTCGGAAGCTTCAGCCTGCCATTGATTTGCATTGGACTCGTTTACTGTGCAAGTAATCGCTGGGAAACTCGCACAGATAAGAGTCCGGCTGTCTCCTCTGTGCTGGCTGCCGCAGCTCCAGGGTCCTAGAGCCCGCCTGCTGCCTGATGTAGCAGAGCTGAGATTGTTCTCAGTCTGCTCATTCCCTGTGCATAAACATCTATATCTATGCACAGGGGATGTAGCAGAGAGGACATCGCGTTTTGGACTGCGTCGGACGGAAGAGGATTTTTTTAAGTAAAGATGGAGTCCCTAATGGCTTTTTTTTTATTTCTAATAAAAAAATTTCTCTGTGTTGTGTTTTTTTTAAAACAATTTAATAGAAATTCATGGCGGTCATGTCTAATATTGGCGTGACCGCCATAAATTTCGGGCTTAGGGCCAGCTGATAATACAAAGCTGGCCCTAACCTCTTTATTACCCAACGTGCCACCGCCACCAGGGCCGCTGGAAGAGCGGGGTTCAGCGCCAGAGGATGGCGCTTCAATGAACGCGCCATCTTCTGGGGCGGCTGCGGGCTGCAATTTGCAGCGGGGGGAGCCCAGAAAGCTTGGGCATCCCTGCGCTGCGGATTCCAGCCCCCAGCTGCTTAGCTGTACCTGGCTAGACATAGAAATTGCGCGGAACCCCACGCATTTTTTTAAAATTATTTCATGAAATTCATGAAATAATAAAAAAAAAGACTCCCCTATATTCTTGTGTCCGGCCAGGTACTAATAGGCACCTGGGGGTTGAGGGCAGCCCGTCGCTGCCTGCTGGATCCGGCTGGTTCCAGAAATACGGCGAAGCCCATGTAATTTTTTTTCTGAAAAATCAATAAAACAATCCTAAAAAAGGGACCGCATCTTTATTAACCCCTCGCCCATGGTCCAGGGGTTAATAAAGATGCAGTCCCTTTTATTTACGTTGTTTTATGGATTTGTCAGAAAAAAATTTCACGTGGGCTTCGCCGTATTTCTGGAACCAGCCGGATCCAGCAGGCAGCGACGGGCTGCCCCCAACCCCCAGGTGCCTATTTGTACCTGGTCAGATACAAGAATATAGGGGAGCCCTTTTTTTTATTATTTCATGAATTTCATGAAATAATAAAAAAAAAATGCGTGGGGCTCCGCGCAATTTCTATGTCTAGCCAGGTACAGCTAAGCAGCTGGGGGCTGGAATCCGCAGCGCAGGGATGCCCAAGCTTTCTGGGCACCCCCCGCTGCAAATTGCAGCCCACAGCCGCCCCAGAAGATGGCGCGTTCATTGAAGCGCCATCCTCTGGCGCTGAACCCCGCTCTTCCAGCGGCCCTGGTAGCGGTGGCACACTGGGTAATAAAGAGGTTAATACCAGCTTTGTTATACAAGCTGGTATTAAGCCCGAGATTCTTAATGTCAGGCCACGTTTGACCCAGCCACTAAGAATCTCCAATAAAGGGTTAAAAAAAACACAACACAGAGAAAATTTTTTATTAGAAATAAAAAAAAAAGCCATTAGGGACTCCATGTTTAATTAAAAAAATCCTCTTCCGTCCGACGTAGTCCAAAACGCGATGTCCTTTCTGCTACATCCCCTGTGCATAGATATAGATGTCTATGCACAGGGAATGAGCAGACTGAGAACAATCTCAGCTCTGCTACATCATCTCTGTGAGCAGGCGGGCTCTAGGACCCTGGAGCTGCGGCAGCCTGCACAGAGCAGACAGCTGGACTCGGCTCGAAAAGTAACAGCAGTTACTTTGCGAGTTTCCCAGAGATTACTCGCACAGTAATCAGACCAATGCAAGTCAGAGGCAATCCTAGTTTTGTCAGAGTCTCTGACAAAAACTAGGATTGATATTGATTTGCATTGGACTCGTTGCTGTGCGAGTAATCGCTGGGAAACTCGCAGAGTACCGAGTCCTGCGAGTCCGTTACTACTCGCCGAGTAACGAGTCCTAGCGAGTAGATTCGCCCATCCCTAGGGTACTTACTACCTTTATACAGGTTAGGGACTAAAATCCTACTATCCTGTGATCTGAACAGTTACCAGACTGGTGTACTTACTACCTTGATACAGGTTAGGGACTAAAATCCTTCTCTCCTGTGACCTGAACAGTCACCTGACTGTTGTCGCTGTATACAGGCAAAATGCGCAAGGGCGTTGGCAAGGGCGTTGGCAAGGAACAAGGAAGTGGACGTGATGGTGGTGCAGGCAGAGGCCGAGGTCGTGTGCAAGCACTAATTTCGCAACAACAAAGTGGCACATATACTCGCTCGCACGTCCTGTCCCAAATTCTTGGGGCCCGCAGCAGTACACCGCTCTTGAACCAAGACCAGTGTCAACAGGTTGTTACTTGGATAGCGGATAATGCTTCAAGTCAGATGGGCACCTCCACAAACACCCTGTCTTTCACACGGTCAACTGTCAGTAGCCGTGATACTGCACCGCACATTTCCCAACCTGATCCTCCTTCTTACCACCAGGCCGAGTACACGTCCACGGACATTACTGATCCCACAGTTGGACACTCGGAAGAGCTGTTCACGTATCCATTCGCAAAATCTGGCCTCTCGCCAGCTCCTGTTGAAGTGGGTGATGAGGAGATGGTATGTACAGATGCCCAAATATTTGAGCAGCCACGTTCTCACGAACGGAACGTTGGCAACGTGTCTCAACAAGGGGTGGACGATGATGAGACACAATAGCCAGGAAGTCAGGAGGAGGATCAGGGTGCGGAAGAGGAAGACGACGTGGTGGATGATCCAGTAGCTGACCCAACCTGGCAGGAGGATATGCAGAGCAAGGACAGCAGTGCACAGGGGGAGAGAGGCGTAGCATTCCAACAGGCAGTACGAAGCAGGGTCGTGTCCACAGGCAGAAGGCAGGCAACCGTTCCCCGGAACAACAACACGACTCAAGGTGCCTGTGCAAATGTTAGGTCTTCCCAAGTCTGGGAGTTTTTTAAGTTGGCTCCAGATGACTCTAAAAAGGCCATTTGCAACAACTGCCATGCCAGTATCAGCAGGGGTACGAAAACTAGCAGCCTGACCACCACCAGCATGATCAGGCACATGTCAGCCAAGCACCCGACTTTGTGAGAAGTACAACAGAGTCGAGGAGCGGTGCTTGCTGATGTCACTGCTACATCTTCGCGTGTTGTGCGTGCGAGCCAATCCCCTGTCCATGCTGGCCGCGAACAAGCCTAAGGGCCCTGCACCTGAAGTTGCCCACGCACAAATAACACCACCATCAAGCACGTCCTTGTCCCAGCGCAGCATTCAATTATCCATTCAGCAAACCTATGAACACAGGCGCAAATACGCTGCCAACGCCCCACATGCCACTGTCCTCAATTCTCACATTTCGCGACTCATAGTGCTAGAAATGTTGCCTTTCCGGCTGGTGGAGACGGAAGCATTCCGCGACCTGATGGGGGCTGCTGTCCCACGTTACTCGGTCCCCAGCCGCCACTATTTCTCCAGATGTGCCATCCCCGCATTGCATAACCACGTGTCCCAAAGCATCACACGTGCCCTGAACAATGCTGTTTCAGCCAAAGTCCACCTAACCACAGACACGTGGACAAGTGCTTGTGGGCAAGGCGGCTACATCTCCTTGATGGCACACTGGGTTAATATTGTGGAGGCTGGGACCCAGTCTGAGCGAGGGACGGAACACGTCCTTCCCATACCAAGGATAGCAGGCCCCACCTCTGTCAGGGTTTCACCGACACTCTACAGCTCCGGAATGTCATGCTCCTCAGTCTCCTCCTCCTGCGCATCCTCATCCACTGTACCCTCCACACCAGTCCCAAGCTGGAAGCACTGCAGCACTGCCTCTGCAAAGTGGCAACAGGCTGTGCTGAAGCTAGTCTGCATAGGTGACAAACCCCACAATGCAGAAGAGGTGTGGACAGCTCTGAAACAGCAGGCAGATCAGTGGCTCACTCCTCTGAACCTAAAGCCAGGAAAGGTCGTGTGTGACAATGGCCGGAACCTGGTGGCAGCTTTGAGGCGAGGCCAGCTGACGCATGTTCCATGCGTGGCCCATGTGCTCAACCTGGTGGTTCAGAGGTTTATAAAGTCATACACAGAGCTGTCTGAACTGCTGGTAAAAGTTCGCCGTCTGTCTGCACATTTTCGCAAGTCACCTGCTGCTTCAGCCGGCCTTGCCGTTTGCGTCTTCCGGCCCACAGACTGGTGTGTGATGTCCCCACGCGTTGGAATTCAACTCTGCACATGTTGGTCAGGATATGTGAGCAGAAGAGGGCAGTTGTTGACTACCTGCATCACCTAAGCCGTTGGGAAATGGGTCAATCTCCACACATAAAACCTGAGGAGTGGAGATGGATGTTCGACCTATGTATCGTCCTCCAAAACTTTGAGGACTCCACCAAGATGGTGAGTGGCGATGACGCCATTATTAGCGTCACCATACCACTACTCTGCCTTCTAAAATGGTCTCTGCTGAAAAACAAAGAGGATGCATTGCGCGATGACTTGGAGCAAGAAACAGTAGTGGGTGTGGGTGATAACACACAGCCCAGCCTCATCTCATCACAACGTGCAGTGGAGGACTATGACGAGGAGGAGGAGGATGAAGACATGGAGCAACTCTCTGGCCAAATTGAGGATATGACATGCACACCAGTCATACCCTCGATTCAGCGTGGCTGGCCAGAGAACAGGGGAGATGAGGAGGAGGAGGAGGAGGAGGACAGCATGTTCAGTCATCATGTTGGTCTGGATACTGAAGTGATGGCTGTTAAGAGTCTGGCGCACATCGCTGACTTTATGGTAAGCTGCCTGGCTCGTGACCCTCACGTTCAGAACATCTTGGCCGACAATCAGTACTGGTTGGCAACACTGTTAGACCCACGCTACAAGGAGAACTTTATGTCTCTCATTCCTGAGGCGGAGAGGTCAGCCAAAATGCAGCAGTTCCAGAAGGCCATAGTGACGGAAGTAGGCAAATCATTCCCCTCACAAAACGCTAGCGGCATAGGTTAGGAATCGGTGGACAACCAAGGCGTACAGCCGAGAGGGGCACAAGTCCAATCCGCCAGAGGTAGGGGAACAGTCTTTACGATGTGGGACAGTTTTCTCAGCCCCTCACGTACCACAGCCCCTGAGGTGCGGGGTAGTGCCACAAGAAATGCTAAGTTTGGCCAGATGCTGAAGGAGTACCTTGCAGATCGAACAACTGTACTGCGAGATTCCTCTGTGCCTTACAATTATTGGGTCTCCAAGCTAGACACGTGGCATGTATTGGCTCTCTATGCCTTGGAAGTCCTGGCCTGCCCTGCCGCTAGCGTTTTGTCAGAGCGTGTTTTCAGTGCCGCAGGTGGAATCATTACTGATAAACGCACCCGCCTGTCAACTGAAAATGCTGACAGGCTGACTCTGATCAAGATGAACAAGGGTTGGATTGGGCCAGACTTCACCACACCACCAACAAATGACAACTGAATTTAAATTTTGTTATGGGAATTTGCCATTTAACTCGACTCACCCATGGGTACACACTTCTGGACTTTGGCTAATCGCTGGACTGCTCCTCCTTCTCCTCATGTGCCACCATGATGACCGTTACAATAGTTAGGCTGTTGTTTCAGGTATACCCGCAGTGGTAAATTTTTTCGCCCATTCTTTTAGAATGGGCATTACAACGACAGGAGACCCGCTCCTTTTCAATGGGAAAAATGTTTTGAGGCCCTCATGCACGTCTCTATCCAGGGACAATGTGGAGCCTCCCAATTTTTGGCTGCCCTGCCAAAGGGCTATACTACAATACACCCACTTGAGGTTTACAGGCCCTACTGCATGTCTGTATGCATGGGTCATTGTTGAACCTCCCAATTTTTGGCTGCCCTGCCAAAGGGCTATACTACAATACACCCACTTCAGGTTTACAGGCCCTACTGTATGTCTGTATGCATGGGTCATTGTTGAACCTCCCAATTTTTGGCTGCCCTGCCAAAGGGCTATACTACAATACACCCACTTCAGGTTTACAGGCCCTCCTGCACGTCTCTATCCAGGGACAATGTGGAGCCTCCCAATTTTTGGCTGCCCTGCCAAAGGGCTATACTACAATACACCCACTTGAGGTTTACAGGCTCTACTGCATGTCTGTATGCATGGGTCATTGTTGAACCTCCCAATTTTTGGCTGCCCTGCCAAAGGGCTATACTACAATACACCCACTTCAGGTTTACAGGCCCTCCTGCACGTCTCTATCCAGGGACTATGTGGAGCCTCCCAATTTTTGGCTGCCCTGCCAAAGGGCTATACTACAATACACCCACTTCCTTACAATGGGCACTTCAGGTTTACAGGCCCTCATGCACGTCTCTATCCAGGGGCATTGGTGAGCCTCCCAATTTTAGACTGCCCTGGCAAAGGAAAATACTAGAATAGACCCAGTTCCTCAAAATGGGCACAATATGTCAAGACAGGGCTTCATGTACGTCTCTTCTCAGGGACATCGGAGTGCCGCACAATGTTTTCACGTAAAATCTTTCATGTAATCGCAAAAAGTAACATACACCAGCTGTATCTCACTATTGGGTATGTGCCCTTAACATTTCCACCCTGAATATTCATTTTGGTGTCATTTTGGAAGGTTTTCTGGTGACTCCGTAAAATTGGCGTGAAACTCGGACAAGATTGTTCACAGCTATGACTTTTTAGTGAGAAATGCTTCCAGGGGTCTTCCCCATGGTGTTGCCATGTGATTTGAGCACTCTTCTGAGACTTTTGTGACATTTTTAGGGTTTCTACATGCTGCCAGCAGTCATTTCATAAAAATACTCGGGTCTCCCATAGGATAACATTGGGCTCGGTACTCGGGCCGAGTACACGAGTATCTTGGGATGCTCGGCCCGAGCTTCGAGCACCCGAGCATTTTAGTACTCGCTCATCACTAATGGTAACACATCTAATGACTTGCTGGCATTGGCCCTCTTCACTGACACTTGTAATACCTTGCAGGCAACTTTTTCAGCAACACATTGTGATATTGTGGCATTGCATCACTTTCTCTTTGCAGCGCGTTTTGTACCAGGGCAAGGTACTCAGCTCTCAGGCTCTGTCTAGGATGTCACGGTGGCTTCCCGAGGCTGTGGCCCTCGTAGTCAATGTTTAAATAAAGAAAAATAAAGTATATAAGTTTTGTGATGCCACCTGCAGTACCTGGTGATTCTCACCAGCGCCGCTACAGTCCTCCGGTGGTCGATGGTATTGCAGCAATGATGGTCTAGTCCTCCGCAGGCAGGACTGGACCGCCGGGGCAGCGATTCTGTGGGAGGAATCAGTTTATGCAAGGAAAAGATGCAGCAGAGTCGATAAAATCACTTTGCCGGGTACTTTACTGAAAAACCTCTCATAGTCATCACAGTTATTCAGTGCAGTATGTTGTTACTTGACAAATGGCTACGGGTGCTGCAGGTGGATTTTCTGGTTGGTAGATGGATCCCTCACCGTGTGCAGTTCCTGTTTCTTCTTTCCCTTGCCTCCCAGTGGCTGTGAAGTCTGACCTCATGAAGACTAAATCGGACCTCCTGCTGTTCCTCGTCCTTATCTCCCTTGCACCCGTCGGATGAACCTTCTTAGCGACCACCGTGGGAGCCTACCGCGGGTCTGATTCCTGTCTAGTGAATCTTTGTGAGTCGGGGTCATATCTGAAGATAACCCCGGTCATCGGATTTCTGTGAGCCTTGTAGGGCCTCACAGGGCGCGCTTCTGTACCCAGCTTCTCTCCTGGGGCCAACTCTCTGGTTACTCTGCTCCCCACATTGAGTGAACTCTCGTTTGAGTTTCTTCTCCTCTCCTTCCTTCTGGGATCTACGCTTGCTCTCCTGGGGCCCTCAGCCGAGGAACCCTCCTTCCTCCTCCAGGCTCCCTGCCTGGTTCTCACTCCATTCCACCCAAGGACCTGCCGACCAAAACTAAGACTACCTTTCTCCCTCTAAGGGCTACTATATACCCCTTCCGGGGTCCCTCCCACCTGCTGACTAGTGTCAGGTGTGGGTTCTAGGGTTCCACCTACTGGCCATAACTTCCACTTGCTGTGGGGTGACTACACCACTTTTATGGGTGTAGTACCTCTTTTGTGGCACCTACATAGTGGGGCGCCACATATTCACCCCTATATAGGGAAAACCCTGACTACTCTATTGCTGTCCTGGCTGGCTTCTTCTTGCCTGGCTCCAATTGATTAACATGGCTACCCCTGCTGTGTACTGTATTACACTAATCCGATCTGTCCCTATAGTCACTGGCAAGCTCCTTAAACTGTTTTCTCTGAAATGACATAACATTTCAGAGTAAAACATACCTGGCAGAAATCATACAGCCAAAATCTGATTCATGTAGCAGTTCTGGGTGCATATCTAAAATCCCTGCTTGATAATCCATAATTAGCATACCATAAATGATCTTTAGAAATACTTTTTTTAAAGATCAGTTTATGTATGTTAGTACATGCTGGAACTATCAGGCAGGGATTTGAGATATGCACCCAGAACTGCTTGTGGTTCTGGGTGCACAGGGGACCTGACAGGTTGCCCTTAAGGACAGAAGAAGGTTTGTTGCTCACAACCATTGTGTCTGAAAAACCTAAACTTCCATGGAGAAATGCTAACCACAACATCTACATGTTTAGACAGAAGGAGGACGATCCCTCTTTCACCAATTGTGGTCACTCCCACAAATTGATTACAGGCTACTGATGGGTTGCTATAGTGCACCTAATAGGCCTTGAGAGTCATAATACATTACAGCACAGAATAAGTGCAGTCTTAATATGAGGCATCATGCTGATATATGTTCACCTAACTTAGGCTAGGGTCTCACTTGGCATCAGTTTTTTTGGTGCCTTAAAAATAAGCATGCGTTTCTGCTTGCTTTTTTCATTTCTGCATGTGTTTTTTTAGGGCACCCCCTAGAGACATTATAGCAGCATTTAATAATAAAATTAACGTTACGTACAGTATCTGCTCTAGTGTCAGGGGAGACACGCTAAGTACTAGCAGCGGAGATGTGTGAACATGGCTTTTCTTTGTTTAAAGAAATTATTTTCTTTTTTAGGTCTTGAGACATTTCTCCACCACATGGTGCCCTTGCTTACAGCATAAAAAAGATTTCTTTTTTAAGTAAACCTCTATTATAGTAAGATGTCTGCTGGACATTTTCTTAATGAATAATTAAACTTACATGTGGCTAAATTCTTGTTAATACAACCCTTTTTAACCCTTTATATCCTTCCTACTTTAATTTTCTGACATAATGACCTTTGGGTTTTCATTGGCTGTAAGTCATAATCATCAACACTTACAGAAATAAACACTTGAAACATATCACTCTGTTTGCAATGACTTCATATGTGTTTCACTTTATGTACTTGAAATTACAAAAATGAGAGGCACAATCTTGAATAATACCCGGTGGTCTAATGGGGATATATTGTTAGTGGCGGTTATCACCACTCACCTGGACCGGTTGTGCTGTCCGTGCACAACCACGGTGTCAGCGTGTAGCTGCTGATTCCAATGTATCGCTCCAAGCGTCGGCGCTCCCAGCCGCCTCCTCAGGTCATGTGTTCCGCCTAGGCCTAGGCCCCCACCTGAGGAAGACAGCAGGCCGCTGTTGAAACACGCGTAGTGGACAAGCCAGAATAAACAGGTCTACTTTAATTATTGGCATCTGCTTCTCTTTATTGAGTGCTCCTAAATAATACCAGAATTATTGCCTTTCACTTTATGTACTGAATTACTGAAATAAATTAACTTTTTGATGATATTCTAATTCATTGAGATGCACCTGTATAATCATTTATGCCAAAATGGCAAAATGTTAGGAAACCTAATTTCAAGCCTGAAGAATCACAATAAATGTAAAAAGTCATTGATGGTATATGTGATATTTAAAGAAAACTATGAAGAGATTCTACTTTTCAGAAATGTCCAATGAAGCTTTTTTTTCTACTTTGCATTTATTGTTTCCAGATACAAAACTAAACTATAACATTGGTTTACAAGAAACATCCAAACCTTCACTTAATCAAATAGTCGCAACCTGACAGGGGTAATGTATTCCCTGTAACTGCATCTGCAATTCATACAGAATCTACCATGTCATACAGTCCAGGGATCAGTTCATCAAGGCACTCCAAACCTAGGCCTGCAGATCTATGGATTATCGGATAACTTTTTGTGTTCAGTCAGGAAACTAGAAAAATGACATGCATCGACATATTCAATGGAGTAGAATAAAGGAGAAATTAGATAATGTGTCCCTAACCCATATATATGCTTTAGTGCTTTCTTGAAATAGTTACTATACTGATGAGTAATTGGGTGAGTTTATTGTAGGTATGCAGGGTTTCATTTGTCAGTACCACTATATTTATTCATTGGCATGAAAACATAGATCTCCACATCAGTGAGCGTTCAGGCCACTTACTTTCTCTATTCGTTTTTACTGTACTATGACATTACTGCTCCATGGATATTACTATTTATGTGATGGTAATTGGGAATCAATACTTTGAGATAGATTTATTACCTGTTTTTAGTTGGTAGACATCATGTATTTGGCAATTTTATTTACATTACTGTACATAAATTAGTTTTTCGTGATAAAAAGAGCATTTGAATGTGACACACATAAGCCTTTAGTTTTTTAAATTCAAAAAAGAAAGTTAAGTATTAAGGGGTTATCCAGCCCTGGCAGGATTTTTGTCATGTAACGCAGCTTCACGTATCCTAACAGTCTGTACAGTACATACAGTTGAGATTTGACTCTTTTCATTCCAGTTGCCAGAACGTGACCACAAGTGTATGATTTGCATACTTGCGGACATGTGCCAACTAGACTCTACTACTCTTCTCTAAAACGTCTGCCAGGACTGGAAAACGTCTTTCAAGCAAAGTCAAATTTAGTTTTTTTGAAAGTTCTATGAAAGCTTTCGGCAAAAATAACGTGCATTTCATATACCAGCACATACTTGGTCTACACCAAAACCAATTACTTTCTTTGCATGCACCAAATCTATAAGCTTCCATCTGATATACACGGTGTGCAGAATTATTAGGCAAGTTGTATTTTAGAGGATTATTTTTATTATTGATCAACAACTATGTTCTCAATCAACCCAAAAGACTAAAATATCAAAGCTTAATATTTTTGGAAGTTGGAGTGGGGTTTTCAGATTTGGCTAAGAAGGATATCTGTTTGTGCAGGTAACTATTACTGTGCAGAATTATTAGGCAACTTAATAAAAACCAAATATATTCCCATGTCACTTGTTTATTTTCACCAGGTAAACTAATATAACTAAACAAAATTTAGAAAAAAAAATTTCTGACATGCAAAAACAAAGCCCAAAACAATTTGTGACCAATATAGCCACTTTTCTTTATGATGACACTCAATAGCCTTCCATTCATAGATTCTGTCAGTTGCTTGATCTGTTTATGATCAACATTGCGTGCAGCAGCCACCACAGCCTCCCAGACACTGTTCCGAGAGGTGTACTATTTTCCCTCCCTGTAGATCTCACATTTTATGAGGAACCACAGGTTCTCTATAGGGTTCAGATCAGGTGAACAAGGGGGCCATGTCATTATTTTTTCTTCTTTTAGACCTTTACTGGCCAGCCACGCTGTGGAGTAGTTGGATGCATGTGATGGAGCATTGTCCTGCATGAAAATCATGTTTTTCTTGAACGATACCGACTTCTTCTTGTACCACTGCTTGAAGAAGGCTAGGGTCACACATAAGCCCTTGGTCCGTTTTTGGCATCAGAATTTGGATTTTTATTTTCTAAGTCCAAAAACTGATAGGGTGTTTATTACATCTAATCCGTTTTTCTATCTGTTTTTTTCTGCACCTAAAAACATTTATAGGAACGTTTTTGATCCAAAAACGTTGCTAGCAACGTTTTTGGGGTCCGTTTTTCCAAAAAAAAATTTTTAACATGGGCCCTATGGAAAAAACGGATCTGTTTTTTTTTGGGTGCCTTAAAAAAACGGATCCGTTCTTTTCAATAATTTTGGTCAAAAAATGACTAAGTCCAAAAACGTTCAGAGGTACAGGAGGCTCAAAAAGCACCCAAAAAAAAACGGATTGGTCATGTAAATCACTTCCAAAAATGGATTGCTATGTGTGACCCTAGCCGAAGTTGTCTTCCAGAAACTGGCAGTAGATTCGGGAGTTGAGCTTCACTCCATCCTCAACCCGAAAAGGTCCCAGAAGTTCATCTTTGACGATACCAGCCCATACCAGTACCCCACCTCCACCTTGTTAGCGTATGAGTTGGAGTGGAGCTCTCTGCCCTTTACTGATCTGGCCTCTGGTCCATCCATCTGCTCCATCAAGAGTCACTCTCATTTCATCAATACATAAAACCTTTGAAAAATCAGTCTTAAGATATTTCTTGGCCCAGTCTTGACGTTTTATGTTTCTTATGTTTCTTGTTCAAAGGTGGTCGTTTTTCAGCCTTCCTTACCTTGGCCATGTCCCCGAGTATAGCACACCTTGTGCTTTTTGATACTCCAGTAACGTTGCAGCTTTGAAATATGGCAAAACTGATGGTTCAGATGGTCTTTCCTTCAAGCTTCACTAAGGTTGGAGTAGTGAGCTGAACTAGGTATGGACTTTCAAATCTGGGTTCCAAGCTTTTCCTCACGTGTTTCTTTACTGTCACCCAATCTCCTGGCTTTTAAAGAGTGTGTGCCTTCCAAGGAGGAGGGATCTGCAATGGAACTGAAAACACGTTTATGAATTTGATGCAATACATTTTGTAAAGCTCCCACATAGGCTGTCATGTCAGAATGCAATGTTTGCAACTGCTGAGGAAAGTACAATCCTGTCTTTGGTGGTTCTCCAAAAAATATCTCATAAGGGTACAACCCAGTCCTTTTGTTCGGAGTACCCCTCACAGAATATAATGCTATTGGGAGACACTCTGTCCATGGCTTCCCTGTTTCTGCCATGGCCTTTTGAATTTTCAACTTTAAACTGCCATTTAGGCGTTCCACTCTTCCAGAGCTTTGTGGCCTGAACGGATTGTGACAAGCCTGCTCTATTCATAGAGCTTGTAGTACCTCCTGGCAAATTTGGGAGGTGAAATGACTACCCCTGTCGCTCTCTATTACTTCTGGTACTCCATACCTGCACACAACTTCAGACAGTAATTTCTTAGCAACAGTTCGGGCAGTGGCCTTGGCAGTGGGCCATGCCTCTGGCCACCCTGAGAATAAGTCTGTGTAGACCAACACATACTCGTAGGTGCCTACCTTTGGAAGCTGAATAAAATCAATCTGCAGTTGCTGAAATGGGTACAGTGACCTAGACATACATTTTTGTGGTACCTTAACCGTTTTCCCAGCATTATGGCATTCACAGATTACACAACCCTGTATGTGTTTAGCAGCAGCATAATGGAACCCAGGTGCCACCCAGTGGTGTTTCACCTGCTCTGCCATTGCATCTTTTGATTAATGAGTTGGCCCATGTGAAAGAGCACACATCATGGTATATAGTGCTCTGGGAAGATAATAGCTGATACCTACCTTCCATAGACCATCCTCTTCTCAGGCATTTGCACATATCCAGTCTTCCTTCTCCTGTTTTGAGGCCTGTATTTGCAGGCATATTAAGAGGTCAAGATCCATACTCCCAGACACTTGCACAGTGTAGATTTCAATTGGGAGGGGAAGCAGGGCAGCTGCCTTGACGGCCTTGTCAGCACGGTCATTACCGATGGCTTCTATGGTGCGCTCCCTAGTGTGAGCCTGTACCTTGATCACAGCAACTTTTCTAGGCAGTTCCAGTGCTCTGAGAAGTTGAGCCACTAAATCTGCATTCTTTATGGGTTTACCTGAGGCTACCACAAACTGTCTGCTTCTCCATATAGGGCTGAAATCATGCACACAACCAAAAGCATAGTGGCTATCGGTAAAAATGTTTGTCAGGTGACCTTCACTAATGATATAAGCTTCTGTCAGAGCTTTCAATTCAGCTTCCTGGGCAGACATCCTAGCAGGCAATGGCTCACTTTTCAAAACTTCATGTAGGGTTACAACAGCATATCCAGTATGCGGTATCCCATTTGTGTAGAATCGGGACCCATCTACGTAAAGTTCTAAGTCTGCATTGTGGATTGGTGTCTCTCGTACATTTGCTAATGGCTGTGTCTCAGTATCCTTAGCTCAAAGCAATTGTGCTCAATTCCATTTGTCAAATCATTGTCAATTTCCGGAAATAAAGTGGCTGGGTTTAGCACTGTACACCTCTTAACAGTGATATTTGGGGGTGTCAGCAAGGCCACTTTATATTTTGTTAGTATGTTCATTGATAAATGCTTTGTGCGTGCTTGGAGTAATACTTCCTGTACAGGGTGTGGTGCCTGTATTTCCAAGGTATTATCCAAAACTAAATCAGCAACTCTGTCATTTAAAATTGCACAGGCGGCCACAGCTCTGATACACGAAGGGGCTCCTTTTATCACTGGGTCAAGTTGGGCAGAGTAATAACCCAGTGGTTGGTGATTTCCCCCATGTTTTTGTGTCAACACTCCTTTGGCATGCCCACCCAACTCATAACAAAACAAATAGAATGGGAGATCATAATTTGGGATTTCGAGCACTGGGGCAGAGAGAATGTCACTCTTCAGCATATCAAACCCCTCTTTTGCTTCTGGTGTCATTTCATAGGGTTTGCCCTTGTTGCATGCGGCCAATACATTGTATAATGGCTGCATCTTTTCTGATGCTGAAGATATCCACTCTCTGCAGTATCCCACCAGCCCTAAAAATTTCTCAATGCTCTTTCAGTGGTGGGTTGTTTTGCCTGACCAATTGCTGATTTCCTGTCAGTTGTGATGTGTTTTGATTGAGCAGAGATGAAAAAGGTATGTGTCAGGGGCACAGTCAGATGATCCACCAATCACATGCTTGAAAATAATAGTCAATTAAATAGTAGAAGAAGCATGTATATAAGACCGGGATCAGGGAAGTGAAGAACTCACAAGCATGAGAAATCAAAAATTCATTTATTAAACATCACATAAGAAAGCATCAATACCAACAGACATTTAAAAACAATTAAAAGGTGGAACAACCACCTGAAGAGACAATGGTCCTATAATACTACAAACATATGGCCACTCTTAAATATAATGAGAATAAAAAAAATGAGAGTGGGAAGAAGATGGGGAACACAGTAATAAATCTAGGGCAATGCTGTAGAAAAAACCTTATCTCACAGATACAGTAGAACCAGTGCAGAACTGAGATCATATGACTAAAGCCTATCAATGCCGTTGTGTCACAGCAGTAATAACCGTGACAAGGACCAAGAAAACCCCAAGAAAACTACCTACAAATTAGTGAATAGGGGGTATGAATATGTAAATAACTATTGGCCCTAGGGGAAACCAAAAACCCCCCTGCAAGCAAACTAGTTGTATGTGTATCACCTAGAACCAATGCTGAAGTGAAAGCAAAGGATTATTATGTAATGGTTCATAGAAACAAGAGTGTAAACCACCTGTGAGGAAGGAACAAACAGCATGCCCTATAATGAAAAGAAAATCAATGAATGAATAAATCAATGCAAAGCTGGTGCACGGACCATGCAGCAGTTGCAATCAAAGACAAACAAAGCCCCCATCTTCCAGAGGACCAGACTCACAAATTGCTCGCTGCCCAACGTGTATCGCCGCCTGAAAGACGGCTTCCTAAGGGGAAGAAGCTTCGCATTGATTTATTCATTCATTGATTTTCTTTTCATTATAGGGCATGCTGTTTGTTCCTTCCTCACAGGTGGTTTACACTCTTGTTTCTATGAACCATTACATAATAATCCTTTACTTTCACTTCAGCATTGGTTCTAGGTGATACACATACAACTAGTTTGCCTTGCAGGGGGGGTTTTGGTTTCCCCTAGGGCCAATAGTTATTTACATATTCATACCCCCTATTCACTCATTTGTAGGTAGTTTTCTTGGGGTTTTCTTGGTCCTTGTCACAGTTATTACTGCTGTGACACAACGGCATTGATAGGCTTCAGTCATATGATCTCAGTTCTGCACTGGTTCTACTGTATCTGTGAGATAAGGTTTTTTCTACAGCATTGCCCTAGATTTATTACTGTGTTCCCCATCTTCTTCCCACTCTCATTTTTTTTATTTTTTTTTATTCTCATTATATTTAAGAGTGGCCATATGTTTGTAGTATTGTAGGACCATTGTCTCTTCAGGTGGTTGTTCCACCTTTTAATTGTTTTTAAATGTCTGTTGGTATTGATGCTTTCTTATGTGATGTTTAATAAATGAATTTTTGATTACTCATGCTTGTGAGTTCTTCACTTCCCTGATCCCGGTCTTATATACATGCTTCTTCTACTATTTGATTGAGCAGAGATGCAATGATCAAGGAAGATAACTTTAGTCTGGGCTACCTATAACTTATCCCTTGTCACCTTGCTTCCCTCCTCAAACAAAAACCTCAGCAGAGACAGAGTTTCCTGTAAACAAGTTGATCTGTCTGGTGTACATAACAGCAAATCATCAACATACTCAATCAATTGTAGGCATTGCTCAAATCAATCACTGTAAAGAATTTTTGCTTCTGCAAGAATCTGATTTAACAAGGTAAGCCGACTAGGCGCTATGGGGGCGTCAATAACCATTAGTTTGTTAATTTCACGTAAATCATGAACCATTCTGTACACACCAGGTTAGCCTGGTATTTGCTTTTCCTTTACCAGAAAAAAAAGGTGTATTATAAGGAGATCAACATTTCCTTATCTGCGACCTGATGTGAAACGGCAGTGTCATGGTCTCAGCTCAGAGGATATTGTCATATACATACCAGTACAGTTCCTGGTTTAGATTTAATTTTCACAGGTGTTATTTTGAATAAACCAACATCAGTTTTGTCTTTTACCCATAGTGCGGCTGGCACCTCTTGCAGCATCTGGTTTATCTGTTCATCAAAGTCTGTATGTAGTTTGTCATCATCTAACTGGAGTAAAGACATCAATACAGTAAGCATTGATTTCTTTCCATAGGTAATAACAGCCTGAATAGCATTCAGTATGTCAGCACCTATCAAGTGTACAGGGCAGTTGTCAGACACAAGCAACCATGCACATAAGTCAGTGGTATGTGCTATCCTTACAATTATGGGCTTCGTTTCTTTTAAAGGATGTGTTCTGCCACTTGCACCCAATCCTTGAATTGTTTTGTTTGAGATGTATCTATCCGGCATGTCTTGTTTTCTGATTATTGTGCGGCTCACCCCCATGTCAATCAGGCAATCTACACTTTTGCCGGTAGGGAGGGTTAATTGTCCTATGACTGATGGACCGAATCGGGGGGGGGGGGGGAGGAAGAAACGACTATTTGTTTATCTTGGGGGCCGCCTGTTTCTTAGTCTGAATCACTATCTCTGGTAACAAGATTCATTGTTGTGTATTTTGTCTGTCCTGACTTTCTCCTGGTTGGGCATTCTCTTTTTAAATGTCCCCTCTGGCGACATTCAAAACACAATCCCTTCTTTTTTCAATCCTCTGAAGTGCAAGCCTTAGGTTTTCTGAAATTGGATTGAAGCTCATCTAGGGATCCTTGTATAGCCTCAAGGGGTCCCCCTGGTTGTAGTTTAACCATTGCAGGGGCAGATTTCTTTGCTTTCTTCTGCTTTGCCCTTGTCAATTGATCATCCATGGTCCTTATTATTGGTAATGACTGATGGAGTTCCAGTCTATTCCCTCTGTGTCTGTATCTAAACTCTTCGTCATCGTCATTTATAAGGGGATGGTGATGTTCAGAAGTCCGGATCCAGGATTCCACCTGGTATCCATATTCGTGCTTCAGAATCCATTGGTCATTTTTGCGGCAAAATTGTTTCTAACAAAAAACATCCAAACAACCTGTCTGAGGCATTCCGGCTTTTCTCAAAATCTTTACTGCATCTTTAACTGCCCTCTGTCCATGCTGTGCTCTCACTAAATCAATCATCTTTGGTCTTGGGTCTACAACCCGTTCCGATCTAGTGAGTAGCTTACTGAAACTGGTCCCCATAGCGGCTATCACGGGTAGTGATCCCTATCTTCAGCATCTCGCTATGACCAAGCCAGATCTAATTCACCCTGAACCAGCAATATCCTCTAGCCCAGGGGTCTCAAACTCCAGGCCTCGAGGGCCGCACACAGTGCAGGTTTTCAGGATTACCATAGCATTTTACAGTTGGTAATCAAATGACCAACTGTCAAATTCTAAGGAAATCCTGAAAACCTGGACTGTGTGCAGCCCTCGAGGCCTGGAGTTTGAGACCCCTGCTCTAGCCTGTCATCCAAACCAATTACCTGGTTCCCATAGCAACTGTCACGGGTAGCGATCCCTATCTTCAGTATCCTGCTATGCCAAGCTAGACATGCGGCTGTTCACCTTGAATTAGCAATCCTCTGACTTGGCATCCGGACCAATTGTCCCAACTTCACGAACAATTATTGCAAACTGAGCCCTCTAATCTGCTCTATTTTACACTTGTCTAAGCAAGTAAATACACACTAGTGCATACAATGCAATTCTAAAAACTGACTCCAATATATATTCTATGTACAGCATACTTTAATCAGAGTCATCATCTGAAGCCGATACCTCTATGCCAGAAGCCACACCTTCCTCCAAGTACCTATAATTGTGCGTTATCTGACGCCCAGTATTCGGGGTATACCACCTAAACCGGACCACCTGAGTCCAACTTCTCTGTATTGTATGTGAATGAGGCACAGCGTGGAGGGGAAGAATTCTGCAACGATTGCCCTGATTGTTAATGTATTCATGCGCTGAAAAAGGTTGTGGAAAGATGTTTTCCAGATACCAAGTCTGGGATATGCCTTTTTGTACCAATGTCACTGTACAAAGGCAGTTCTCACAGATTATGTCAAGTCAGAACATATACAGCAGTGTCACTATGTTATCAACACAGTTTAAACGTCAGAAACAGTGGGGTAGGATAGGAACTTTTAGCAGCTTTACAGTTGGAATCCACTGAGGAGGACAGAAATTCTTGCAGACTGAATATAATCTTCTGGATTTCCGTTATTCATGGGACACCTGAATGGCATGTCAGTAGTATACCAGAGATTATATTCCTCTATCTGGTTTAACAATGTTCCAAGGGGCCGCTGAAAAATGGGACTCCCATGAACATTGAGTCGGAATACTTTATACTCTGGGTATCTTTCTGACAGAGGACCAAACCCAGTGCACACTTGACTATAACTGTGGCCAATAATTTTAACAATTCTCCAACCTCCAGCAGATATAACTAACATCAATCCAAATTTACACTCAAGGCACGACATCTATAAAATATCTGCCGGAGGTCACCCTTTCACTGTATTCCAGGTAATCTTAACTGCTAGCTACAATGCAGATATTACACACTTCCCAGAGGAAAAAAAAAAACAAAAGCAGCCTTTGGTACAATGTAGATTCATATTTCAATGGTTGTTGACAATGATTTGAACTTGTTTTCTATGCATTCACATAATACCTTGTATCTTGTTTTACAAATCTTATTTTTCCCCTTGTGTTAATGCTTTGGTTAGTAATCACTTGTCAGCAAAGACACGATCATAGACCACACAAGACCTGCAGCACACCCACACAAGCGTTTCACATGTAGCTTTCCCAAATAATAGTTATTATATCACAAAATCATAGGCCACCGGAAATCACAGACAGGACAAGCCCGACTACGTTTTTTCCAGTCTTTCTGCTTAATCTTACAATATTAACAAAATACCTGGTTTCAGCTTATAACACTCGTACAATTGTGACTATGTCCTTTTACGTACTAATGTTCCTACGTTTTATCTCCGGCGCCAGATGGCCGGAAAATCACACCTTTGGGCTCCCTTATACAGGCAGGATTTTTATGCTTAAATCCTTATTTCATGCACACGGTCATTCATTCCAGTCAAGGAGCCTCATACCTGTTATTCTCTTTGCACACACCTTTTTTCCACATGGATACTACTTCAAAAGGTTAGTAGCATGGAATCATTATCACATAGCAAAAGTGTTAAGCAGAACATTGACGGAAAAAGGAAAAAGTTTCAATTACAAGTCTAAATTCCTCCACTGCTGTGGGGCAAAGCAATTCTCCAGATGCTCCAGTTGCAAATCTAAGTTCTCTGAACACTTGCTCAAGTGTAAATCCAATGCTTCCCGCTAAGGGGATATAGTGAGAATTGATCCTTGCTTCAACAACCCTCCTGTCTCCTTCCTGAGTAAACGTAGATTGATTCCCAACCTGTAGGTACAGTTAGGACTGGTAAAACATTAAATAATCTGATCATTGATCCATCTTGCCAGCTTGTGTGCCAGTGGAATACCAAACTGCAGGCGCACCTATTGCACCGCATAACCTTGGACCATAAAAACAATTCAGTGCTGCTTTTTACTCCTCAGCTACTGAGCGCCAAGTGCTTGAAAGCACAGGAAGAAGAAGGGAGAGGGGGAACGAGTGAGTTAGTGAGTTAGTGAGAGGTGAACGCTGCAAATTCTCACACCAGCCTGCTCGCTATGCACAGAACATTCCAATAGAAAGCAGAACATAAACGTAAACAACAACATAAACAACAGATAACAGGAAAAAAGTATTGTGCTGTTTATAAAAGCTTACCTTAACTGAATGTAATTATTGGGCAGTGAAATAAACAAAGTACCAGTATTTAAAAACAAATGGCTAATTGCACAATTAACGCATATAGCAACTTATGTACTTATATAAACAGATAACAAATAACATTACTCATTAGAGACTCTACAAAGACAAGAACTAAAGAGTAAAGTGAAAAGAAAAAGTATAAATCAGCCTACCTGAGAATTTCCCGTTTTGTGATCCCCTCAGACTGAGGTGTGCCACCCCTCTCGGAGAGAGAGACACTGTGAGTCAATGGCTCAACTTACCGTGGGTCTTGCACCACTCCATCCGGGGGGGTAGGCGTTGTTCAGTCCAGGGTAAACATAAAGAGGAAATAAATATCTCGAAATATCTCGCTTGGGCCTCCAAGTGTTAAAGAGAAATTCACACTAACCAGAGTAGATAGATTAATAAGAGAAATTAAAAGGATTGACACTGGTATACCGTGTCCTGGAGACGCTCAAGAAAGACGCAGCAGTCAGAGTCTTTCTGAGAGAGAATCACATCATTTATTCAAGGGTAAAGTTTTTATATAATTTTCAAGGTTCTTAATACGTAACAAAAAGTGATACCTAGCAAAATGGTAAAGAAATAAAATATGCTCCATAATCAGTGTAAAATCATTCAATGCCGTTACTAATCTATATGATAAGCAATACTAAATTAATTAGTGCGACTAACAGTCGGGATGTCTGCCAGGCGTCCACATGTCTATGGTCCACTGACATTAGGACCATTTGTATGATATAGACAAGGACGGAACCTTTTTATCATTCTTCTAACCTTCAACTATGTTCACATAATATTCAGCTTTAGGGCTTCAGCCTATTCAAACTTCAGAGCGAATAGATATGATAAACTAGGAATGGTTCATAGTGAAAAAGAGATAACAAGATGGCTGACAGTGAGTAGTACATGATAACTTCTTTAACAGACCCTAGCCTAAAAGACTGTTCTAAAAGAACTCTGCGTCTTTGTGTGTCAGTCTCAATGTGTTAGAAGAATTCTGGCCTGCAGGAGAGCCTAAAGGGAATTTGTCAAGTCAAAAATTCATATGTAACTGATATTACAAAATTATTCCTTTCTCTAAGCTCTCTTTTTTATTTATTTATATTATTTATATTTCCCTCCTATCCTCTGTAAACTTCAAATAAAAAAAATCATTCCATCTGTCAATCACAGTGAATGATCCACTTAGTTCTTCTGCTGTCCACTCCCCAGAGGATGAATATTCATGTCACATGTGACACAGGGAATGGTAGAAGACGTTCAGGTACTATAAGATAAAACACGGGGAGGCACTCACCGTTTGTCCAACTTCTTTTTTTTATAACTCTCTATTTTTGGCATTTTACATCAAAACATAGTAAACCAAAATAGATGATCGTTTGTCCCAATAAAACAGTTGAGCTCACCACTTTGGTATATTAAAGGATAAACACCATGGTGGCTTTATTATCATAAGGACAGAAAAACCATATCAGCCAATAGTTATTCAAAATGTCCAAAGTCCATGAATAAGACGCAATATCCAAATCTAATTACTAAATTAACCACTCCAACCGTCTGAACTAAAATAATTGGATAATAATAAAGAAGAGGACAGAGGAAGAGTTAGACAACAGAAACATATGGAAGAGACAAGAAAAAAGAGAAGAGAAGGGGTAAGGGTTAAGGGAAGGGTCCTAGCAGGGACAGCGCAGCTGCCAAGGAATGTTCATGTTTCAATCGTACGCCTCGGCACTCTCTATAAATATCCGTTTGTTGAAACTCCAACCAGCTAAACAACGTATTTCTAAAACTCGTGTAAGTCCTCCATAAACATGAGGCCATTCACCTTCTCAATCCACATAGAAATCGGGGGGCATGTCGCCTTCTTCCATAGAAGTGGAATGCATGTTCCAGCTGCCATTATCAGAAATCTTAGCAAGGAGTGTTTATATCTGTGCATGGGGATCTCGCAGTGATGAAGCATAAAACAGATCAGGGCCTAGATCTCCCCCAAAATCTGTAACAATTCTCATAATTTCACTCACTTTGGACCAGAAAGGGCCAAGGGTTTTGCAATCCCAAAAGATGTGTATAAAAGTACCCTCAGCCTCGCCACACCTCCAGCACATCGGGTCAGTTGAGGGGAACATTTTGTGTAGTCATGACGGGACCATATACCATCTTGTAAGCAATTTATAATTAGTTTCTTGAAATTGTGAGCTAATCGAGGTAGTATGTGCTAGTGTATATATTTTTGTTCTCTGCTCTGGGCTGAGTGTTATGTCCAAGTCAGCCTCCCATTGTAACATAAATTGAGGTGTTGGCAAATCCAGAGGAGAGACCAACAATGCATAAGCTCTGGAGAGGGCATGCCTACAAGAATCAGAGCCCTGACAGAGAGTCTCAAAAACCGTCTTAGGTCTACTATAAGCTATTCTGGGGGGTAGACTATGAAAATAATGATTAAGTTGAAGACATCTCCAAAATCCTAAAGGACCATCAGTCAAGATAGACCCCAGTTGTTCCAGAGACGGCCACTTCTCTCTATCACCCCAGCTCTCCACCCTATCTATACCCGCCACAATCCACTGACCAAAAACCAGATCTTCAACACTTGATTTAAAATTCGGATGACTGAGTATCGGGAATAAGGTCGAGTCAGTAGGGATCATAGTAGAATGAACCAGCCTATGGCTACATATAGAAAGTGTGGCACCAATAGTTGGATGATCGTATAGGGCCCCACTCGCCTCCATCTCCACCCACGGCAGCGTATGGAGCCGATATAGAGTAAAGCTCTGTTCATTCTGGACCTAGATTTTATTGTCTTTATGCCTACACCAATCTAGTATGAGGTGACACGCCAGGTGATACAACTTAATATCTGGCAATCCCACTCCCCCTCTCTTTTTAGTCTATATAATACCGATTTCGCCAGACTGGCTCTTTTATTGTTCCAAATGAAATTTGTCTGAATTTGGGAGATCACCTTAAAAAAAGACAATGGAATTCTAATGTGTAGCGCCTGTAAATAATACAAAGTCTTAGGTACAATGATCATTTTAAAAAGCTGACACCTGCCCATCCACGTGAAAGTTAATTTTGTTCATCTCTCACAATCTGCACGAATCGAGCTTACAAGGGTAGGAAAATGAGCCCTATAAAGGTCTTGGACATCTGCCGTAATCTGTAGTCCCAGTTATTTTATGGTTCGGGATGACCAGCAAAACCCAAAGGCGTCTTTTAGGCGATCCACAAACCTGGGAGGGAGAGTAACGTTTAGGGCCTCAGATCTGGATCTATTCATTTTAAAGTTGGAGAGATTGGAGTAAGCCTCTAGTTCTTTCAGAAGGTTAGGAACGGAGATCTCGGGGTTCATCACAAAGAACAACAGATCATCTGCGTACGCGGCGATTTTGTGGATACACGATTTCATCTGTATACCAGTGATGTCCAAACTCGCCCTGATACGTCTCAGCAATGGTTCAAGAGTAAATATAAAAATCAATGGAGACAGCGGACAGCCCTGTCGGGTGCCATTTGTAACGTCAAATGACTCAGACAGGACACCGTTCACCCGAACCCTGGCCGATAGAACTGAGTACAGGGACAACACCCACCGCAGCATCCTTGTCCCCAAGCCAATATGGGCCAGGGTCTCTTCTAAGAATGACCAATTTACACGGTCAAACGCCTTCTCCGCGTCCGTCGATAGAAGCATCAATGGAGACCCAGAGAGTTTAGCTTTGTATGTTAAATTTATCACTTTGGCAGTGTTGTCCCTTGCTTCCCGACCCATTACAAAGCCCACCTGATCTGGATGAACGACTCCTTTATCAGTGGGGATAGTCTGCTTGCAAGGATCTTAATTTAATGTCGACATTTAGAAGCGAAATCGGACAATAACTGGAGCACTGTACTGGGTCCTTCCCCGGCTTGTGGATGACAGCAATAGTTGCCCATAACGCATCTTTCGGAGGTGTTTCCATTTCTGACATAGCATTAAAAGAGGCTCTTAAATAAGGGAGCAATCTCTCTCATAGCTTCTTATAGTATTGTACCGTAAACCCATCAGGGCCCGATGCCTTGCCAGATTTAGAGGAAGAGATAGCCTCCCCAATCCCCTGTTCTGATATCAGGGTTTCCAAAGACTGGATTGTTGACTCCTGCAGGGTAGGTAAACCCAAAGATTTAATATAATCTCGTATACGAGACTTAAAACACCTCGAAGCAGCTTCGGACTGTGTCTTATCTATATTATACAGTGAGGCATAGCACTTATGAAATGCCTCAGCTATATCCAGAGGGAGTATCATTTGATGGGACCCTGTTGAGGAGACGATTTCCTGAACATATGTGGCTGCTCTCTGTATACGCGATGCTCTAGCTAGAGATTTGTCTGCCTTGTTGCCATGTTCGTAGCATCTGGAGAGGACACCTTTTGCTTTTTTAAGCAATACGGCACGTAGTGCTTCCCTGGCGTCAAGTAAATCTCTCCTCAAATCCGCCGAAACAAGTTGCTTATGTTAAAACTCTAAAACTCTCAATCGTAATAGTAAATCTCTGTCTCCGCCTCCCTTTCTTTTATCAATCTGGCTCCTTGTTTTATTAGGGCTCCTCTGACCACGCATTTATAGGTCTCCTATACCATCACTGGCGAGAGACCAGAGGAGGCATTGAGGTTAAAGTAATCTTGTATTATTTTAGTTATGTCTCTTTACACCATAGGGTCATCTAGCAAGGACGTATTCAGTTTCCATTGCCACTGCCATGGAATGGGGGAGGCGAGCATGACCGAGATTGAGACCAGAGCATGATCGGAGAAAGTAATGGGTTCAATTTCTGCATCTTGTACTCTGGTCAGGTCAGTATGTCGTAGAAGAAAGTAGTCAAGTCTAGAGTATGTATCATGGGACATAGAGTAGAATGTGTAATCTTTATTCCCAGGATGAAGTAGGCATCATGCATCTAGTAACTGATAGTCATGTAATGTTCGTCTCAGTCATCTCTGCGCTGCTCTGGATAGCCCAGATCTACCCTTTGAAGTATCTATATCAGGGTCAAGAACCACATTGAAGTCTCCTCCTAGTATCAAAGTCCCTTCTGAAAAGTCCTCTACCTGCTCCAGGAATTTCAATAACAAAAATATCTGAGCTGTGTTTGGGAGGTATACCGAGGCAAAAGTATATGTTTGGGAGACAATTTTACCTTTAACCATCAGCAATCATCCAGCTCCGTCACCACGAGAGTCCAAGTATTCCCACTGCAACGATCTTGCAATCGCGATGCTAGTACCACAAGAGTGAGTATCTGCAGAGAAACTGTGGTAAACTGTGGGGAACCAATGGTTTGAAAGTTTGAATGGCTTGGCAGCACATAAGTGGGTCTCCTGCAAGAAGGCAATATGAATTTTGTTAGACTTTAGATAGTTGAACATTATCGACCTTTTGCCTGGGTCATGTAGGCCTTTCATATTCAACGTACCCAGTTTTAATTCAGTAAGGCCGCTGTGAGACATTGTTTAGCAGTGGCTGGGACAAGGGAATAAGGGTAAAAGGGGGAAAGGGAAAGGTAAAAAAAAAAAAAAAGTAAAAAAGAGAGAAAATCAGAAGAGAAAAGATGTAAACAGATATGAAAAAATGATAAAGAGACGTAAACTGTCTAAACTGGTCAAGCCGGAAAACCGAATCCTCTCAGAGAGAAAAAAAAAGGGTAGGAGGATCCTTAGGGATGTAGACAACCATGAAATAGCCCCTTGCAGACCCAGGACATATCAACAGCACAACATTTTTAAAACAGGTAACTCCACTGTATGGCAACATAAAATCCTATCCATTTCACCTACAATCCCCCCCTACCCACGACCAGACCCCTCCAGCAAGACCCCACCAATGTTCAGATATTATGCTTCAATACTGAACAGAAAGTCTTCACTGCCTATTAAAAATATTGGCAGCGCAAAAATTGAATTAAGGAGGGGGGTATAGTAGTATAGTCTGTTTGCACCACTCCAGTACTCCAACCGGCAGTGAATTTAGTCCCGAAAAAAAAAAAAAGGGGGGAAAAAAGCAAACAAACCAACTGTTATTCAGGTCGGGGAACTATCTCGGGATCTCTGTCTCCGTCTTCTTGGACAGGCATTTGAAGGTTTACGGACCCAATAGTTCGAACCTCCTCGACCTGATGATGTGGATCTAGTGAAGCCGTCCAGCGAGAGTCAGTCTGGAGCCGGAAATGGTGGAATGTCCAGAAAAGCAAATAGGCCATCAAAGTCTTCCTTCATCCATAGATAATACATCTTGCCATCCTGTCTCACAATCAAATGAAAGGGGTGACCCTAACGGTATGTGGCACCATTTTCCTTAATTTTTACAAGAAGAGGACGCAGCTGTCTCTGCATGTATAAAGTTCGGCTAGAGACGTCCGGGAACAGGAGTATAGGTGCATCTTTGTATATTTTGCCATATGACCACGCCGCTTGCACAATGGCATCTTTATTCGTAAAGTTATGAAGCCTGCATAGTACATCACGCGGGTTTGCACTGTCTATGGGGCCAGTACGTGACACTCTGTGAATCCTGTCGATCTTATAAGTAGATTCTGGAGTTCTTTGTGTGATCATATTTAGAATGCCTAAGGTTTTGTGCAGGAGGTTCTCAGCAGTAACAGATTCAGGGATGCCCTTGAGACGAACATTGTTCCTGCTCTCCCTGTTCTCCTGGTCATCAAACTGCAAGATGAGGGACACAATATGGGAGTGAGAACGGCTGACCTCCCTTTCCAGCACTGTGACTCTGTCTTATATGGAGGCTATAGCCTCTTCAGTAGCAGTTGCCTGTTCTTTAAGAGCATCAATGTTCCCTCTGATAGTGCTCAATGCCCGTTCTTGAGAAGCCTCCATCCTCGCCACCACATTATCAAGATCTTGTTTGGATGGCAAGGCCTGGATGAGGTCTCTGATGGCCTGCAGCTCTGTCTTTGGGCTGCTAGTCTGATTTGGAGAGGGAGCCTGCATGGGATCTGATTGTGGCACTGGCCCTTTAACTGACTCACCACCTCCCTCTGTTGCCGTCGGTCCGGCTCCTGGCAGGCACACAGCCTTGGTAGATAAGGCATCACCCACTCTCCCTACCTCTCTGCTAGTGTTCCCCTTTGTTGTTTGCAGTGTCAGCTGTTCTCTCGGGCTCCTCTGCTGGGGAGTCTGGAGTAGCAGCTTCTGAGAGGCGCCGGCTGCCATTGCTGGGGAACGTGGAGGCTTCGCGCCAGAGCCGCCAAACAGCCTGGTGATGTCGGAGCTGCTTCCTACTCCACCCGATGATGATGTGTGGCTTGGGGTCCCTTCAGGTTTCTTCCTACGGGGCATTACAGGGCTAAATAGGTGGTTGTGCTTGTACTAATTGCCTCGGGTCTGCAGAGCTAAAGCAGTGTGCTTCCTCACACCACCATGGCTAGGCCACGCCCCCCCAACTTCTTTATTGAGAGTTCACACCATAAAACCAGAGACAACAATTGCCGGTATTTTGCGGGGGAGGGGAGTAGGCACAGGAGGCACAGGACTACAGCACCATTTCGCACCTGTCTGGTGCTTCTATGGGTCCACTATAAATGACGTCATGCACCTCGTTATGTACAGGTGGGTGAAAAAAATGTCATTAAAAACAAGGAGTATACACTCATGCAATGATTAAAAACAAACAGTGTGTTAAAAGCGACACTATAACTGAAAGCAGAATTACAGTGACACCAGTTACAAAAAGAAAGACAAATCAAGTCTATCATTTAGACCCCTCACATCCTGGGCCTTCATCTGCATAATTCACCTAAGCTCACATCTAAGGCTGGTTTCACATAGCATATTTTTCCTGTTAATGGGATCCTACTTTTTGCAGGACCCCACAGACAGGAATGGACACCACACCTATTTCTTTGTCCAAGGCCGTGATTATCACGGATCCGGACACAGAAAGAGATGACAGGAGGCAGCGGGCACTTTTACAATTCACACACAATTTAGTAAAAGAAAGGGTTAAAAATAAAAAATTTGTATGCACACCTGTCCAGCGAGTCCCACGACGCCTCCAGCAAGCTCCGGATACTTAGAGGACCTGCGGTTACGTCACAGCCCGACAGCGTCATCGGGTCATATGACCGCCGTTACCACGGTAGTGGGGAGGAAGCAGAAGGTGTAATGCAGTATATGTACCATTACTCATCTTCATCACAGCAGGATGATGTAGCCTCTGGCAGCAACATGATCAGGTAGAGTCAGTATTAGGCTAGGGTCACACATATGGCAGGATTTTTAAATTCTGATCAGGTTTTGAGCTTTCAAAAAGCTCAAAACCAGATCAGGAAACTCTCCCCATAGGATTTACATGCAAGCCGGTTACTGACTCCGGATCTGCAGCCTGCGTTAAAAATCATGCAGGCTGCAGCTTTCGGAGCGCTTCTGGCAACCACAAGGCGGTAACCGGATTGCTCAGGATGTGTAATCCTGAGCAATGCAGTTACTGTATACTTTGCTCATCCCTGCTGCCGCAGGGATAAGCAAAGTGTTAAATGCGTATAAAAACATTCATTATTAATATTAGCTGTGAGCAACATGTCTCTAGGGGGTGCCCACCCCCGTAGAGACATGCTGTCCACTCCTCTCAGCATGTTAGGGGTTAATAAGCCATTTACAGTAAGCCGGCTATTGTCGGCTTTGTACTAATTTATGAATGAAGCCGCGGCACCCCTGACAGTAGAGCAGATACTGTACGTAATGTACATATAGTGTCTGCCATTGTCTAGGGTCCTGTAACCATTAACATTATGGCGGTGCGCTGCCCATAGCGACTCGCATTTCACAAGGACAGAGTGATTCCAGCCTAAGGCTATGTGCACACTGGCCGGGTTTGTGCAGGTTTAGCCGCGGAAACCGCCGGGCGGTTTCCATGAGGTTTATGTAAATTTATGTTAATCCAAAAGCGGCTTTTGGGTTAACATATAAACCTATGGAAACCGACCCCCGGTGTGCACACACCGGCGGTTTCCACATGCTCATCCGTTGCTAACCCGCTGGGTTCCCAGCGGGTTAGCAAAGAATGAGCATGTTCTATAATCCGGCCGGTTCTGCAGCGGCTGCAAGCAGAATCATGTGCTGCTTCCAGCCGCTGAAGAACCGCCGGCGCTAACCCGCTGTGCACCCGCCGCACACCCGCCCGTCTCCCGCAGCACGGACCCGACAGGAAGCCGGTGGACGGCTCCGGAGCTTCCTGTCGGGTCCGCCCAGCCGCCCACCGGCACAAAGCCGACGTAGTGTGCACATACCCTAAGGAAAGTGATCATGTTAGGTTCAAAGTTGTTACATGGAATTTCATGTCCGGAAACTAACATACAGCAACCGCAGGCAGTAAGATCATGGGGAGTACAGTATCTAAAGTAGGCAAAACATAACAATAAAAAGATACCTTTTATGTGAAAGATAAAAACAATAAAACAGTCCTTAGCATTTTGTGAAATATTGACCGGCATTTTTTTGCCAATCCTCAGGAGTAAAATCATAGAGTGTTCAAATTTGCATGGAGCTACAAATTTCAAGAAGTTTGAGTCAAACTTAATGGTCCGTGGATCGATCCCCTATCTCTATTTTTAACCAATTATTCAAAACTTGCCAAAAAGAAAGTCAAAAGAAATGCTAGGTACACATACAGAAAACAAAAAGTGACAGGAGGCCACACTAAGGGCCGCTTTACACACACCAACTTCTGTGTCCAACTTCTGAACAGATCTCTGGTTGCAGTGAAATCATGGACACATAGTTCCATTTGTACACAGCCACGAAATGGAGCAATGTATCCATGATTTCACTGCAACCAGAGATCTGTTCAGAAGTTGGACAAAGAAGTTGGTGTGTGTAAAGCGGCATTAATAACGTGTCATGAACAGTTAGTCTCCAAATTATCCTAGTAAAACAGATGGAACAAAACCAGAACTGGAAGTTAAATGTAACCATGCAGTAAGTGCATGTTCACACACACCCGTGTGAACATGCAACTACTGCATGGTTACATTTGAGTTCTAGTTCTGGGTTTGTTTCATTATGTTTTGTTGCAGTCATTGCAATCTGAGGTGTGGCCTGTCTTATAAGCTGGAAATGATTTAATGTGTATAGCTTCCCACTACTGGTGTTCTGCTTTGCGCTTTTTTTCGCTGCGCTACTTACTCACCTTGCCGCGCTCCCATGGGGATCTCTCCTCATCGCGATGCTATAGGACCTTTGGTGGGCCAGGGACTATACCATGTGACCGAGCGAAGTCACCTGGTCACATGACAGGCTGAAGGGTCCTAGAGGCTGCTCTGTCCTCTGGTATGAGGAGAGATCACCGGCGGTCACCAGGGGAGCGCGGCAAGGTGAGTAAGTGAAGGTGAATAGCTGTGTTCTGTGAGGATCCATTCTTGGTGCAGTTTTTGCACCAAAAACGGATCCTCACTAAACACAGCAATATGCTGTGTGTGAACGTAGCCTTATCCTCTGGTGGAATTCTGCCTTTTTTGCAAAAAGCAGAAGCAGCCCTCTTGCAGAACATGTGCTCCAAAGTTGCGCTTTTGCTAGTGCATTGTAAAGGGACCTCCGGACAAGTGTGGAGACTCACATTTTCCCCGAGATCCTGCACCTCCAGCATTTCTAGCGCCAAACGAAAACTGCTACTAGCAGCGGTTTTCATCCAGTCCATGGGGTGCGGGAAGTTCTGGATAAAGGTCAAAACCCCAATGCTCAATACTTGTCCGGAGGTTCCTTTACAATGCATTGGCACAAGCGCAACCTTGGCACAAGTGTGCCGCATTGATTTTTTGAAAAAATGGCGGATTTCTGCCGGATTTGCAACAATGCAGATATGAAAGCACCCTTACTTGTCTCCCACTGGTAACTACTATTTTATTCAACCCCTTCACCCTTGGGTGATTTTCCGTTTTTCATTTTTACCTCCTCTTGTTCCAAAAGCCATAACTTTTTTGTTTTCATCAATGTAGACATATGAGCGCTTTGTTTTTGCAGGACAAGCTGTACTTTCAGATGAAATCATTTATTTTACAATATAGTATACAGGAAAATGGGAAAAAAAATTCCATGTGTGGTGAAATTGCAAAAAAAAAGTGCAAACACACGTTCTTTTTTGGATTTTTTATTCACCATGTTCACTATATGGTAAAACTGATATGTTCGTATGGTGCATCGGCTCAGTACGAGTTTGTAGATATGGTATGAGTTTATAGATACCAAACATCTATACTTTTACTTTTATCTAAAAGTGGTGAAAAAAATTCTGACGTTTTTAAAGAAAAAGAATTGCACTTTTGCGCCATTTTCCGTGACCTATAGCATCCTCATTTTTCAGAATCTGGGGCTGTGTGATGGCTCATTTTTTGTGGCTTGAGGTAATGGTACCATTTTGGGGTAGAGACGTTGTTTTAATCGCTCAATATTGTATTTTCTTGCAATGCTGCGGCAATCAAAAAAACATAATTTTTGAGTTTACGCAGTTTACCGATCTGATTAATTGATTTTATATTTTCATAGATCGGGCATTTCTCAACACGGTGATACCAAATATGTACTTTTTGTTATTAGTTTCTTTTTAATGGGGTAAAATGGGGGTGATTTTAACTTTTGTTTGTTTTTGTTTTTCATATTTTTAAAAACTTTTTTTTACTTATTTTTTATTTTACACTGGCCCCTAGAGGGCTTCAGTGCTGCACAGTCCGATCGCTTGTCCTATGTACTGATGAGCCGCAGCACTTCAGTACATAAGGAAGGTAATCACTGCCTGTGGATGCCGGCCCTTACCAGGCATCCACAGGAAGTGAATAAGGACATCTTCTGGGGTCATCACAGTACCCTGGGCTATCCAGGTAACAAAACAAGGTCTTGTGATCGCTTCACAGGACCTCCAATCAAAGCGAGGAACATCGCGATCCCTTCCACAGTGCCTTCGATCGCGCTGTTAGTGAATGACAGTGCGATCCAAAGGGTTAACAGCGGCAAACAGATCATGGATCTGTTAGCTGCTTTTAGATACATGACTCACCGTAGCCGGGTCTTCACATCTCGGGCGTTTGCTTCTCCCATCACGGTTCCGCGCCTGAGGCTGTGGGGCCCGGTGGTCAGATCAAAATGGGATTTACTTGAACGGATAGGGGTTAATTCTTCTTGTCGTGACACCACCTGCGGGAATTCCGGTGATTTCACCGGCGCTGCTTGGGCCTCCGGGGGATGTACGGCAGCTGGATGGGACGCTCCCCACAGGATGAGCGGGAGTCCCCGGGGCCAGGAGCTGTCCTTGATGGAATACGGCAGTTTGGTGATTCTTAGCATGCAGAGTTTAACAGTTTTGAAGAAACACAGACACCAGTGCTCTCTGTTACGAGTCTTTTACTGTAACTGGCAGGATGGTACAAGGTATACAGTATTGGGTGATGGACTGGGGGGTCCCAGCAATGACTGGTGTTGATTCAGAGCTCCGCGGTGTTCTTCCTTTCCTTAACTTCTCTAACAGGTTGCCGGGTTGTCTTAGCGTACCATATCAGGGCACGTGGGAGATTTTTAGGTGGTACCTAGCCAATTCTGACTAGAGGACCTGTGTCCCAATGGTGAGTCCCTGCTGGCAAGACAACTTAGATTATGGCTGTGATGAGGTGCTTCTTGAAAGCAGTTCCTTTACCCTGGTTTGCGGAGCTGCGGTGAACGACTTGCTCGCCTCAGAACCAGTGATCCGGTGGTTGGTTCTTGGGCACGGGTATAGTTGGACCCGTTAGGTAGTTGCCCGTGTCCCAGTCTAGGGCACCGTTAATGGCGCCAGCCAGTAAGTGGTTGAGGGCTGCATTGAACTGTGCAGAGCCCTGCTTCTCCTACATTCCTCCTCCTGACGACTACTACTCCTCTCCTCACACTACTCCCCACACTACTCCTACACTCTGCCCACCAGGACCTGATTGGCCCTTTATTCTAGTGGTGCATGTAGGGTATGGAGCTCTGAGTATTAACCATGTCATTACCGAGACGGAGAATATGGTCCTTCGCCCTGCACTCCCCCCCCATTAGAAAGATGGTCCCTCGCCCTGCACTCCCCCCATCATTAATATGACCCCCACGCTGGCCGGCCACAGATAGAATGAAAAAAGCGCCTCCTTCCTCACCCTCCGGCGCTAAGCGATAACCTCACAGCGTCACCGCCGGCTCCCGGTCTCCATGGTGCTCGGCTTCTTCCGCCCATGTGATCGGGCGATGATGTCATCACTGTATGCCCAATCACATGGGTGGAAGAAGCCGAGCACATGGAGACCGGGAGCCGGCGGTGACGTGTGAGGTTATCGCTTAGCGCCGGAGGGTGAGGAAGGAGGCGCTTTTTTCATTCTATCTGCGGCCAGCCAGCGTGGGGGTCATATTAATGATGGGGGGAGTGCAGGGCAAGGGACCATCTTTCTAATGGAGGGGGGGAGGGGGGGGAGTGTAGGGCGAGGGACCATCTTTCTAATGGAGGCGGGAGGGGGGGGAGTGCAGGGCGAGGGACCATCTTTCTAATGGAGGGGGGGGAGTGCAGGGCGAGGGACCATCTTTCTAATGGAGGGGGGGAGTGCAGGACGAGGGACCATCTTTCTAATGGAGGGGGGGCAGCATATTACGTGGGGGCAGCATATTGAGGGGGTGGGTGTATTATGTGAGGGGGCCATATGCAGGACATGGGGCTGCAGAGAGAGCGGGGGTTTGGAGAGTGCAGGCTCATTTAATATGCACTGCTCCTGGCCGTCCATCTCTCAGTGCAACTTCAGCACTGAGAGGTGGACAGCGGCAGTGCATATTAAATGAGCGGGAGCAGGAGATCTCCCCGCTCTCTCTGCAGCCCCGCAGCCAGCCCACTCCAGCCCTGGACACGCTCCAGAGCTGCCCCCCAGCCTCCCCATATTCGGATTATAAGACGCACCCCCACTTTCCCCCAAAGTTTTGGGGAACAAAAGTGCGTCTTATAATCCGAAAAATACGGTATATGTTATGTTAGATTACACAGCAAGTGGCTTATAGTGTTGATATCTGTATCATCAGAATTAAGAACTGCATCCTCGATCCTAGGAGAATATTAGAAGGTTACATCTCTTTGTATATAGGTATCAACGCCATATTTTTTTAAATATTATTTTCTAGCAATGTCTGCACCATTTAGGGTGTAAAACTACTCCCAAAGACCTTATAAGTTATATTTTCACTCGTGTTTCAGATTTTAAGTATAAACCTATCGCATACTGGGAGAACCATAGAAAGCAATACGACAGCTGACAATAAACCCCTATCCATCAGAAAGGTAGGCAACCGTCGTGCTCACCTTCTCAAAAGACATCTTCTTTATGCAGGTCTCATATAGCCATTCTTACACCCTAAATTTCATTTCCTATAGGATTATCAAAAGAATAATAAAAGAAAACAAACGAAGTAATCCATAGCACATACTCCAGGACTATAGGAAAAGGCCTACAGAAAATTCTGATGGGACATATTCCCTGAATGGACCCTCTTTGATACATATTTATTGCTTTTAATGTTTGATATATGTTTTTATATAGTATATGGTAGCACGAGAAATTCATAAAATATTGTTTTCATTTTTAATGAATATAGATTCATTTTTATACGCGGATTTTATATTCAGTGTGCTGAACCCCAAAATTCTATTTATAGAACTTTAATAAATGCTAAAATCCATATTCTCTTATATAGTGAATTTTCAAAATTATGTCGGCTATTTATGCTTAGAGGTTATAGCAGTAAAGTTTTTCATTGTTATGACTCTGCAAAAAATCTTCATACAAGAAAACTGTAGCAAATTTATAGATTTTTTTATTAAGTATTGTCGCAGTAGTTGTTTCCCAATATTGCTTTTGCACACAAAAAATCGTTTGTAATAAATAACAGTTGTTGCAATTGGTCTGAAGACCCTGCATGTAATTTCTATGATTAGGTTTACCCAGTTGAGTTTGCCACAGGAAGTGATTGTGCATTACAAATTCTCCATATTTTTTCTTTTAAGTATTCCCAGACTACTTCATAATCTGTCACTCCTTCCCAATATAAACAGATATGCAGTAATAGTTTTGGCTCTCTTTTGAAGTTCTTGGCTTTGTTAGAGCAATCTGAGATTCATTGGGTGAAAAACGGCTGTTACACTAAATGACGTTAGTTCCTCAGTGCACAGGCAAGGTCCAACAAATCAATACAGTGGTGTTAAAAGTGATGTCCATTTTACACAAATGTGTTATTTTTTTATTTCATTATGGCCACTAAAAACATCTGCAATAATGCCTCAAGAGAGAAATTACCCTCCCATCTGAGTTATAGAGTTAACACCTTTGCATAAATTGAAACTAAATAAAAACCCAATAATTATACATATTCAGATGGGTTACTTTACAAACATTTTTTACAGTGAAAAAAGGAATACTGGTCTAGTGCATGGGAAAAGAACACTTTTCACTTATATCAGGTTTATTGACCCAATATTAATTTAGTATACACTAGTCATGGGCGAACCCGAACTGTAAAGTTTGGGGTCCGTACCAAACACCTAGTGAAGTCAGTTGAAACCGTTGATAGATTTCAGGACAGCCAAGCCACTGTGTCCCACAATCCGGCAATTTGGCAGCCGGGTCACTTGAGTTCACTGACAGCAATGGCTCAGTGACGTCATCGCTCCTCCACAGTAGTCAGTGTGATCCTAGAGGCTACAGCAATAGGAAACTTTTTCAATCGCTGCAGCCTCTTGATGTAGCAGAGCCAGGATCATTGAGGGATGTCGTATGTTTGAGTGCTTCGGACCTGGTTTTTTTGGTGAGAGATAACAAAGTGGTGAAAGAGGGTTTGTGTGTTTTTTATTTCAAATAGAAGATTTTCTGTGCCTATGTTTTTCAACTATTTATTTATAAGGTTGGTAATGAGCTGGTCTCATAGATGACTGACATTACTAATCCAGGGCTTAATGACAGTTGTCAATACTCAGCTGTCATTAACCCTTCTGTCACCCCAATGCCAACGCACCATGGCATAGGAAAGAGCCAGGTAAAGCGCCAGGAATTGGCACTTGTAATAAATGCGTCAATTTCTGGGATGGCTGTGGGCTGCTATTCTGTAGCCTGGGGGCCTCACAACTATAAGCCTAACCATGCTGAGAATATCAGCTCCCAGCTTCCCAGTTTTATGTTGGCTGGCAATCAAAAATAGGGTGGCGCCCACACATTTTTTTAAAAATTATTTATTTAATATTTTTTTTTTAAAGATTGGTTCCTCTGTATTTTGATTGCCAGCCAAGGTATAAACAAGTAGCTGGGGGATGCCAGCCAATAGCTGTCTACTTTATCTGCGCTGAGAATCAAAAATACAGTGGAACCCTATACACATTTTAATTGTTTCTTTTTATACCTCTATGATGGCAGGTTATTTGCTAATAGCAACCAATCACAAATGCTGGCAGAATGGGTGGGGGCAGTCACAGGGAGCGTCTGTGATTGACTGCTGGAGTCAGATTGCAGTTAATAAACATGACCTTAAAAAGCAGGACCCAGAACTGGTGTTAAAAGCGTGGCATCCTCGGTAAGTATAATGTTCCGGCTTTTACAGCCCTCTAGCCCCCCTAGCCACCATTTTATAACTGAAAAGTTCAAGTCCCCTAAGACTTTTATGGGGTTCAGGATTCAGGCTCAAGTTCAAGTCAAGTCCGGACCCAAACCCGGACTTTAAAAAATAAAAGTCTAGCCGGATCAGCTGAACCATCATCTACAGGTTCGCCCATCTCTAGTGTACATGTAATTTATTGTCCATATGCTGAATATTCTCAACAAAAGGTATAAAGGTATAAATATCGACAAAGTGATGTATTGGATCAAAATAATCTTATCATTATTTCTTTTGCTAATTTTTTTTACAGTACTAATGTAAGAGCCACAACCTGTGGCTCGCTGACCCGTGATGTGTTGTGGCTGTCTGCCAGCTTGATGCATAAGCATAAGGTCTAGCAAAAAGCTCTGAAGAGAAGGTTTCAAAATGGTAACTTTTGTGAGTTGCACCACATAGAAGAGCAGGTCTGAATGGATGTAGAGTAGGAAACCTTGGATCTTGGTATGCTACTTCAGTGTGATTTCCGTGGAAAAACATTTCCAGTTATTATACAGATAACGGGGGCTCTCAGCATTACTACTGTGAGGAGGATGGGAACTGAATGTGGCTTGTGACCATATCTCAGACCTGGATGTGGCTCCAACTCTCTATCAGAGCTGAATGTGGCTCAGTTCAGACAGAGATCAGAAAGGTTGGGGACCACCGTACTAAAGTACAGTTACAACTAATCTACGTCTTAATCTCCTATACAGATTTTTACCATGGTTTACATGGTAACAGACTCAAAAGTAACAATATCATCTGATCAGGCAGTTATTCTCCCTTTCAAGAAGGAAGTCAACTCATTGTAACATACACCTTGCTAGCCTATGAAATGTAAGCATGAATTGGTTCCAATAAAACTGCAAGTATATACAGATTGATAAAAAGCTTTTTACACTGGAATCATATTTATAACTATACTAAAATGGTGGCCCGATTCTAATGCATCGGGTAGTCTAGAATATGTATGTAGTTTATTTATGAAGATTTAACAATAATGCAAGGAGTACGCAATATGTATCTATGTATTTTTTGGATATTTTATCTTTATAAACTAAGGTTCTTGGTACACATATTGGCCAATACCTGTTTGCCCATCAACCAGCTTCAAGGTGATTTTAAATCTGATGGATCCCTATCCTACCTTGTCATTCTTTCCTTGGGCTCAGCTAAGCCTCCATTTTTACTATTTCTCAGTGGGAGGACTCCCTTAAATCAAAGAAACAATGAGACATCATATACAGTGCTGACCACTGACCCACCATATACAGTGCTAACCATTGAGCCACCATACAATGCTAACCTCTGTGCCACCATACAATGCTAACCACTAAGCCACCATATACAGTGCTAACCACTGAGCCACCATACACAGTGCTACCACTGTGCCACCTAAACAATGAGACATCATATACAGTGCTAACCACTGAGCCACCATACAATGTTAACCACTGAGCCACCATACAATGCTAACCACTGAGCCACCATATACAGTGCTAACCACTGAGCCACCATACAATGCTAACCACAGCCATCATACAATGCTAACCACTGAGCCACCATACAATGCTAACCACTGAGCCACCATACAATGCTAACCACTGAGCAACCATACAATGCTAACAACTGAGCCACCATACAATGCTAACCACTGAGCCACCATATACAGTGCTAACCACTGAGCCACCTAAACACTGAGCCATCATATACAATGCTAACCACTGAGCCACCATATACAGTGCTAACCACTGAGCCACCTAAACAATGATCCACCATATACAGTGCCAACCACTGAGCCACCTAAACACTGAGACATCAAATACAGTGCTAACCACTGAGCCACCATACAATGCTGAGTACAGTGTATTTGAAATATGGCGCCATTGCGCGCGCCGCTATTCTGATTGGTCGGCGGTGAACGTGGGCGGCCAATTCAGATTTTACACATGGCACCGTGGCGAGCGCCGCTATGCTGATTGGCCGCCCGCGTTCAGTGCCGACCAATCATAATAGTGGCGCGCGCCATGGCGCCATATTTCAAATACACTGAGTATAGTGTATTTGAAATATGGTGCCATGGCGGGCGCTGCTATTCCGATTGGTCGACGCTGAACGCGGCGACCAATCAGAATAGCGGCGCGCGCTATGCCGCCATATTTCAAATCTGAAGTCGTCACTGTATTTTACACATGGCGCCATGCCGCACGCCGCTATTCTGATTGGTCGCTGCGTTCAGCGCCGACCAATCGGAATAGCGGCGCGCGCCATGGCACCATATTTCTGTACTCAGTGTATTTGAAATATGGCGCCATGGCGCGCGCCGCTATTTTGATTGGTCGGCGCTGAACGCGGTGACCAATCAGAATAGCGGCGCGTGGCACTGTGCCATGTGCAAAATACAGTGACGACTTCAGATTTGAAGTATGGCGCCATGGCGCGCGCCGCTATTCCGATAGGTCGGTGTGCTGAACGCGGTGACCAATCAGAATAGCGGCCTGTGCTTTGGCGCCATATTTCAAATACACTGAGTACAATGTATTTGAATTATGGCGCCATGGAGCGCGCCGCTATTACGATTGTTCGGCGGCTGAGTTCCGGTTAGCGGCTCGCCTGCCGGTCGTGGCGTGCGCTCCGTCCACCGTCTATTGGACCGGTGTATACCCTCTCTCGCCGGGCTGCAAATAGGCGCGAAATTCGAACTTTGAATTCTCGTGCCTATTTGCATAGTCTGCGCTCATTGGGCGGCCTGTGTCTGGCACGCGATTTCGGCGACAGACGCAGTAAGTGCTTAGACAATTATATAGTAGACTAGATGGGTTCTGGATTCTATCACATCAGGAGGGCAGTGATGTCACGATGGGGACGGGGCGCTGTGGCACTGGGGGGTGACAGTCGTCTCTCCCCCGCGTACTCTTCCCCCTGTCTGCTTCCTCTCTTCCCCTGTGTGTGATTTCTCTCTCCTCTGTGCTGTCTTCTCCCCTCATGTGCTATTGCCATTGAGCTGTCTCTCCTGTGCACTCTCTATTCCCCCTGTGCGCTCTATTCTCCCTGTGTGCTCTCTCTTCCCCTTGTGTGCTCTCTCTCTTCCCCGTGTGCTCTCTCTTATTCCCCCTGTGTACTCTCTCTTATTCCCCCTGTGTGCTCTCTCTTCTTTCCCCTGTGCCCTCTCTCTTCTTCCCCTTGTGCACTCTCTCTTTACCCTGTGCACTTTCTGTATGATGCGTTCTATTTCCCCCTTGTGCTGTCTTTTTCCCTTGTTGGCGGTCTCTTCCCCTTGTTACGCTCTCTTCCCTTGTGCTGTCTTTCCTCCAGTGCACTTTCTCTTTCCCCTGTAGGCTCTCTCTTCCCCTATGCACTTTATCTCCTCTTTTGCTATCTCTCCCCTTTGTGAGCTGTCTCTCCCCCCTTTGGGCCCTCTCTCTTCCCCCTTTGTGCTCTCTCTCCTTGTGCTGTCTTTCCCCAGTGCACTCTCTCCCCACAGTGTGCTGTCTCTGCCCCTGTGCTTTGTCTCACCCCTTTGTGCGCTCTCACTGCTGTGTGCTGTCTCTCTCCCTCTTGTGGGCACTCTCTCTTCCTCCTATGTGCCTTTTCTCCCCTTGTGTTGCCTGTCCTCTGTGCATTCTATCTGCCCACTGAGCACCGTCTCTGCCGCCTTGTGGGCAGTTTCTCTACGTTGTGCGCAGTTAGTTATTCGGTGGTGAGGTCTGGCAAACTGCAGGTTGCGTGTACGGTGAGTTAACGTCGGTTTTGGGTGTCGTCAAGTGTGGGTGTTGTCGGCACCGATGGCAGTATTGTGCAAGGGGCCGTTACTGCTAGCAGGCGCCATATTTGCACACCCATCATTTGGGTGTGCAAATATGTCTGCCATCGGCACGTGATATGAAGACATCAGGACGCCGGAAGTGGATGACGGACAGGACTTCCCGATTATGTAAGTAGATTTACATATAAGTCTTCATAGGATATTCAAACATAAAATGGTAACATATTTTTACAGAATGACCTATTCTTTAAATCATTTTTTTCTTATTTTGCATATACTAACAATCATCCAACACTGTCCTTGGTGTAGTCCACCTATGGTAGCTCAAATCATATAGTGCTATTTAATGAGCTAGTGCCGTCGACTACAAGACTACAATTAGTGCAGTGTTGGCTTATTGTTCCTTTAATTGTATTGAGTGACTGAATACTGCTCCTACCGGAGCCTAAGCCAGGGGTCATTAGCATATCATATCCGATACTCTTGCATGATACCTTACGCTACTGTGACTCCAGCCTTATATAGAGAGTTATTGATAGGCAGAGCGAAAGATAGGAAAGGTGCCAGCAGTAGTGATTGACAGGTGATTGATCAGTGATATGCTATAATTGTAATCTGTCCTAATTCATTTGAATAACAATTGTATATTTTTTTCTCGGTTCCTAATGTATTAGACATCAGAAACATGACAGCTAAACAGTTTTTACAGTAAAAAATCTGAAATCAGAGTCAAATGTTTAGTGTATTAGCTTCTCAAGTGAAATTGCAAAGATTTTTTTTGGAAAATTCTTTATTTTAGAATGTTCAACACTGTACTGATTTTTTACATTTCTTGTGCATTCATCTTTTTGTAAGTTTTTAAAAATGCAAAAGAAATTTCTGAATTCCATTATATAACAGCAACTGACTACCTAAGAATCTGTATGTCACATATAATTTTAGTTATATATCACTTTTATTAGTTACATTTTGCATCCATGAACACCACACCAAGAAAGCAACATTGCTGGGGCTAGGTATATACCTAGCAATTCTTACTTTGTCATTTTTAGTAAAGGCAGTGGCGTAACTACCGTGGTCGCAGCGATCGCGGCTGAGACCGGGCCCGCCCCTACTTACAGCCAGCCTCCGCGACCGCGATAGCGTTGGCCGGAGAGGAGGGAGGACGGGAAGTGAGAGAAGCCTCACTTCCTGCAGCTCTGCCCGCCCCTCCTCCTCTCCTCACTGCCGACCGCGGGATGCCGGAGGCTTACGGCGCTAGCAGTAGGTGACAGGCAGCTCTGAAAATTCTACTAGCACCCCCCCCCGGTCCTCATGTGAGGAGGGGGGGGACATGCTCATCACTCATCAAAGTAGTTACGCCACTGAGTAAAGGGGTTAAATTTTGTCGAGAAAAATATATTTTTTTTAAATGTGTACATCTACCTCCATGTCTGTTTTTGCTCATCTATTTTTGTAGCAAAAATAACAACAAGGAAAAAATGAGCAAATATCCTAAAATAAATAAAAGTAAAATGCTACAGTGCATAAAAATAAATAGGTTACTTGGTGATATTATTTTGATAAAAAAAATGTGCAAGCCATCTCACCACAACAAGGTGACCCCATCAGGACGGTCCCTACCTAGCAGTATTAACACCTTACCTTATGCCCTGTGGCGTGTACATGGCAAAGGAAGGAGTAGGCCTGGGTCCCAACACAGAGGGTGTGTGGCAGATATCTAGCAAATAAAGAAATAACTTTTAACTTGTAGTTGTATTTTATTAAAGGTTATTTTAAAAAAATCCGGGTGTGGATTGGTGAATACAAACAGTGCTTTATAACGTGCTACCCACCCCCAATACATATACAGACAAACAACAGTCCATGTGATATGAACCTCAAGGAGTTCTAATGGTGTTGGACACTGTAGTAAATACTTTTACAGCGGGTTTGATGGAGTTGGCTTCCCAGACACAATACGTATCACAGAAAGATACCACCACTCAACCCACTCGTTGGTTAAGTCAGTTGGTCTACTAGTCAGGTCTTTTCCTGGTGCCCTATAGTATCAGTCACCTATAACTCCTGTTCAGAGGTCCTAAAGTCACATAGACCTAGTATCCATCGGTTGTTTCCATAAATATGGTTATCTCTTCCCTGCACCCATGCCCTGGGCACCTATACAATGCCAAGGGCGGCAGCTGAGTCACAAGGTGACATAAGGCAAAGGCTAAACCTACAAAGCTCTGAAGGAGTTAGGCCATCAGATCCCCCTACCTGTGTAAGTGCCCCCGGTCTAACAATCGGGTTAGAGCCGCAGCAAAAGAGCTCCAGGGCTAGTACAGCAGGCTGTCTCTGCAGCTCTAAAGGATTCCCCAACCACGGCGGATCATCAGCAAGGAAGGGCATCCCCCTCCCAAGCTCGTTTGGGTATTCCTGAATCTTTCTTTAAGGAGGTCCTTCCTTGCGAGACGTCTCCACTAGGGTTCCATTTATCTGTGGCAAGTAAGGAGAGGATATGGGGAGAGGAATTCATAGATGTATTCGTCCTCTTGCCGTCTCGGGAACTGTCCAAATTTGACAGACGAGATGACAAAGAGAGCAAAGAAAGAAATAAATTATACCGATCGTTCAATAATTGGCTCCAATGTTTTTTGATATACGCTTCGGTATTATCAGAGAAACATCCCAATTTAGGCACTGGTTTGCTTCAACACATCGATATCGTGCTGGAAGCGTACCGGCATTTCGGGGGTGTTGCATGGCTGGCATATGACGAAGCATTTCGTCAGAAGCTGGCAATACACCCTTCTTTGAAATGGGGTGTTAAAGACGTTGGTTTGTGGCTCCAGATGATGGTGCCACAAAGACAACCTTCTGCAAAGCAGACACCTAATCAGGCTCAGCAAAAGGGTTTCTGCTTTGCATACAATGAGTCTTCTTGCCGGTGGATGCAGCACTGCAGATACCGGCATGAATGCTCGGCGTGTGGTGGTAATCTTTCGGCATCGAAGTGTTTCAAAAAACAACCTCAACAACCAGGGAAAGATTCCTTTCGCAAAAGCCCCGAGCCCAGTGAATCTACAAAGGCTTCTTCCGTGGTTAAAACGATATCCTGATTGAGAAGGGGCCGAATTGCTAGAAACCGGTTTTAGAGACATTTTTTTCGTTCCCCCATTTTTTGGTTCAGGATGCCTTGTCGTAAATAACCTCATTTCGGTGAAGCGCTTTCCCAATGTAGTCCGTGAAAAAATCAATAAAGAGCTAGAAGCGGGTAGGTGCATGGGCCCCTTCCCTTCTCCCCCTTTAAAAAATGTCCGCATTTCCCCACTAGGAGTAGTACCTAAAAAAGATCGAGGTTCATTCAGGATGATTCACCACCTATCCTATCCGTTGGGTTCATCCCTGAATGACCAAGTGGATCCAAGACTAGCATCCGTTTGTACACTTCGTTCGATGAAGCGATAGATTTAGTTCGAACATTCGGACGAAATTCCCTATTGGCAAAGTCAGACATACAGTCTGCCTTCCGTCTACTCCCAGTTCACCCCGACGGGTTTAACTCATTGGGTTTTTGTTTCGAAGACGAATTTTACTTCGACAAATGCCTCCCAATGGGCTACTCCCTGTCATGCAATTATTTTGAATGTTTCTCCACGTTCCTCCAATCGTGCGTTCAAAATAATTTTCTGGGAGGAGCGGGGTCCCATTATCTCGACGACTTCTTATTCATTGGCCCTCCGGAATCAAAAATATGTGATAAGCTACTAAAATCGTTTTTGGACTTGATGGAATATTTCGGGGTCCCAATTGTGGCCGATAAGACAACGCACCCGTTCACAACAATAGAATTTCTAGGCATAGTAATCGATTCTGAAAGGATAGAGTGTCGCCTTTTGCCGGAAAAAATCGGAAGGCTTCGAAATCTGATTTATCAGTTTTTGAATTCTTCCGAGACCTCATTACATGATTTTCAGTCTTTAGCTGGTTCCCTGAATTTTGCTCTAAGGATCATTCCCACAGGCCGGCCGTTTCTTAGGCGACTCTACGAATGCATGTCGGGCGTTCCAGAGTCCTCCCTCATTAAAATTCCTCAATCCCTCCGATCGGATTTAGAAATTTGGTCGACGTTTTTGTCCCAGTTCAATGGGTCCTCATGCTGGCAAAAAGAGTTCGCTTCTTCCACATCGCTAGACTTGTCCTTTCATTCCTCAATAGAGGGATTAGGCATAACATGCAGAGACCAATGGATTTCGGTAAGGTGGCCCCTTAAAAGGCAAGATCAGTTCTCTAAGTCTCCTTCCCTTTGGGATACATTTGCCCTATTGGTTATTTTTGCTGTATGGGGCAACGTTCTTTGCGACTGTCGCATATCATTCTCTGTAAATAATCCGGGATCAGCATTTACTATTAACACACTTTCCTCCAAATGCCCCTTGACGGCATTGTGTCTGAGGAACTTAGTGCTAATACTATTACGCCACAATTTATGGGTAAAAGCCGTAGTCCTTTCATCTGAATCCAAGTCACCATGTTATTTTCTTTCTCGTAATAACATCATTCAGTTTCGAGCCAGGCATCCAACAGCATCCCAGACGGGAACGGAGGTTCCGAAGGAAATATGGGACTAGTTTTGATTGGAATCCCGCATTATGTACGGCAGTCTCTGGCACCACGGACATGGACAGCGTATTCCGCGTCATGGTATTCGTGGGTACAAATGTGTAAAGGCCTTTATCTATGCCCACGGGCAGGTTCACTCGAAGCTGCCCTCCCATTTGTGGAAAGCCCAGCAAAAAAGGGGCTCTCGTACTCATCAGTCATGAAAGCGCTCGCAGGAGTGTCATTTTTCCTTAAATTATATGGGTTACGTCCAATCAGAGATTTATTTATAGTAAAACAGTTCCTGAAAGGCTATAAAAAATAATTTAATGGAGATGATGACAGGCTTCCGTTATTGCTCGACACTTTAGACCAACTTTGCACCGTTTCAAACGCGGTGTGCCTCAATAATTATGAGGCTACCATGTTTCGGGCTGTGTTTCTAACTTTGTTCTTTTCAGCTATGAGAATTAGCGAAGTAGTGTCCGTGAACAAGCAGACGCCCTCTGGTCTTCAACTAAGCGATATTTCTCTGTCACAGTCCCTCCTGGTCCTCTTTCTTAGGAGGTCCAAGACAGACCAAATAGGCAAGGGCCAAGTGATTTCATTACAGGCTTCTCTTCAAGGAAACCTGTGCCTGGTATTGGCGATGACAGCATGGATAAATACACGTAGACCTGGTCCTGGGCCTCTGTTTGTACACGCAGACAACACTCCGATGATGGTTTTTCAGTTTAGATCTGTCCTTCGCAAATGCCTCCAAAAAATCCAAATCAGGCATTTAAAACTGACATCCCATTCATTTAGGATTGGGGCAGCTACTTTAGCTGCACAACAGGGAATTCAGGATTCTTATATTAAACACATCAGACGTTGGAGATCAGCGGCTTTTAAGGAATACATTCGCTCCCAACATGTTTAGTCTGTATATCCTAATGTTGTTCTGTCCTTAGGGCCAAAAATAGTGTGGATTGTTGTCCATTCATTCGTCTTCTGGGCTCACAAGAGGGCGAAGAAGAGGAAGTATTCGGAGAATCTCACTTTTCAAAAACAGGAAGTCCAAATATTTTGGCACCGTGTACGGGGCCTCAGATGGCACAATTTTAATTTAGTTATACTAGAACTGCTGAATCGCTTCCCGCGGCCTTCCCGCGGGGAACGATTTAGGTAAATCCTCATCACATGACCTATTATGGCATTTAAAATCCAACCTTTCATGGCTACATCACCAGGTTCAAGGATTAACAATTGTATTCTCAGAAATAATCCCAAGGTTAGCCTGGAAAATTCATGGGCACATGTTTTTAGAAAAATTTGCAAAAAAATAAAGAAAGAAATGGAAAATTATTTACCTTCCCTGGAGGGCTTCTCCTATCGTCACAGGGAATTGGAAGGTTTCGTTAGGCAAGATATAGGCAAGATTTAATTCATGTGTCCGAAGTTGGCCTCGACATTTTTAATGTCGGGGCCCAGAGTGTTCTGGAGGATTGGTTGGGGGGGCCGATGCCCAAAGTCACCATCCGGTTGGATCGCCCAGCTTTGCTGGGGGGATCAGTTAACTTTAAATATGTTTCAGTGTCGATATGTGACAATATGGATGGTGATATTTAAAAATGGAATTTTTCTTGAAGTTGATGGAAATGGAAATTGTTATATTGGTTTAAAATTTGGATGAAAACAAAAGTAATACGGGTAACCCTTAATAAAAGCATCGATTAATTTTACCACCACAACACTCTGTTTCGCCTAAATTTTTTATTAGTTTAAGAAAGTAGTAATAATAATTATAAGGTTTAGATAAGTGAGCCCTGTTGCCTCATAAGTCCATCTAGTTCAACCCACAGCCTAACATGTTGATCCAGAGAAAGGCAAGTGGCAACACTAAGCTCCACATTGGGAAAAAAAATCCTTCCTGATTCCAGATATGGCAAACAGACTAATTCCCTGGATCAACGCCCTATCAAAGAATCTAGTATATATAACTGGTAATATTATAGTTTTCAAGAAAGGCATATAGTCCCTTCTTAAATGTTAGTAGTGAGTCACTCATTACTACATAATGTGGCAGAGAGTTTCATAGTCTCACTGCTCTTACAGTAAAGAATCCACATCTGTGATTATGATTAAACCTTCTTTCCTCCAGACGTAGAGGATGCCCCCTTGTCCCCGTCTCAGGCCTAAGAGTAAAGAGATCATTAAAAAGGTCTCTGTACTGACCCCTCATATATTTATACATTATTATAAGATCACCCCTAAGCCTTCGTTTTTCCAAGCTAAATAACGCCAACTTTAATAACCTGTCTTGGTATTGCAGACCCCTCAGTCCTCTAATGACTTTGGTCGGTCTTCTCTGGACCTGCTCTAGTTCAGCTATGTCTTTCTTATACACCGGAGACCAGAATTGTACACAGTATTCTAAGTTTGGTCGCACTAGTGACTTGTATAGAGGAAAAATTATGTTCTCCTCATGAGCATCTATGCTCTTTTTAATGCATCCATTATTTTATTTGCCTTTACAGCAGCTGCCACTAAATGTAAGTTTGTTATCTACCCATACACCCAGGTCTTTTTCATTGATAGTTTTGCCCAGTGTTTTACAATTAAGCACATAATTATACCTTTTATTTCCTCTGCCCAAGTGCATGACCTTACATTTATCCCCATTAATGCTCATTTGCCTATTATCAGCCCAAGCTTCTAGTTTACATCAATCCTCCTGTAATATAAAATTGTCCTCCTCTGTATTGATTACCCTGCAGAGCTTAGTGTCATCTGCAAATATTGAGATTCTACTCTGTATGCCCCCTACAAGGTCATTAATAAATATATTAAAAAGAAGCGGGCCCAACACTGACCCCTGTGGTACCCCACTGTTGACTGTGACCCATTCTGAGTGTGTTCCATTAATGACCACCCTTTGTTTCCTATCACTAAGCCAGTTCTTAACCCACTTACACATATTTTCCCCTATCCCCATTGCTCTCATTTTATGTATCAACCTTTTGTGTGGCACCGTATCAAAAGCTTTTGAAAAGTCTGCATACACCACGTCCACTGCATTTCTTTGGTCCAGTTCAGAACTTACTTCTTCATAGAAGCTTATCAGATTAGTTTGACAGGAATGGTCCCTCGTAAACCTATGTTCATATTGGGTCATGAGGTTATTTTTCTTCAGATACTCCAGTATAGCATCTCTTAGAAAACCCTCTAGGATTTTACCCACAGTAGAGGTTAAGCTTACTGGTCTATAATTTCCAAGTTCAGTTTTTGTCCCCTTTTTGAATATTGACACCACATTTGCTATATGCTATTCCTGTGGTACAGACCCTGTTATTATAGAATCTTTAAATATTAAAAATAATGGTGTATCTATAAGGGCCCCTTTACACGCCACCACAGGAAGGTAGCAACTGCCGGGCACTGGGGAGAATTGTGCTTGTTGCTATGAAATTGCTACAAAATGGCGGCGTTTAAATAGGGCAGTTCCTCCCGGTGTCTTGTAGTTGACTCAGATACCTGTTGCTCAGCCGTGCTCAAAAACCGAAGGCAACAGAAAGGCACAATTGCCATTTTAGTGGCGTCTAAACGGGGCACAGGCATGGATGTTGCGTCGCCTAGTGAACTCCCAGGTGCGTGCCACATCGTCATGGATACCACGCCCTATCAGCGATCATTGGTGGGGGCTACTGTGTTACGATTGGCTGTCCCTTCACAGGGTGCCATATTTAAAGAGCTATCCATTCACAGTCCACAATTGCAATGGCGTCATGTATTAGCCAGCCTTCCTGCGCAGGCTGGCCAATCATGACGCTATTGCGTTGTCCAATCTATGCTTGTGCATCACGGAATACACAACTCTGTCACGCCTATGTACTTACAGCGCGAAAGATGTACGCCCATATTCCTTTATGGTAGCGGCGTGTAAAGCAGGGAAGGTATTCAACAGGAAGTTAGCCGCAGCACCTGTCGGCACTTCCGGGGAACAAAGATACCTTCAGTGGAGAATGTAATGGCGGCGTGTATATGCGGCATCAGCGATCGGTATCCACCGTTAAAAACGTGCGCGTGCACGTGCGGTGGATACCTGTTGCTAGCCACAGTGGCGGCGTGTAAAGTTACCTTAACGGTACTTAATTCCTGCAGTACTCTGGGGTGTATCCCATCGGGGCCCGGAGATTTGTCAATTTTAGTGATTTTTAGACGATGCCATACTTCCTGCTGGGTTAAGCAGGTGACATTTAATTGAGAGTTTTTGTTATTACTAATCATATTACCTGTCATGGGATTTTCTTGTGTAAATGCTGTTGAAAAAAGATCATTTATCATATTGGCTTTTTCCTCATCCACCATTTCACCCAGATTATTTTTAAAGGGGCGAACACAATAATTTTTTAGTTTCTTACTATATATATAGTTAAAAATATTTTGGGATTATTTTTTACTCTCTCTGTCTCAGTCTTTGCTGCCTTGATTTGCTTTTTACAGATGATATTTAATTTTCTGTATTTATTTAATGCTTCATCACTACCTACTTGCTTTACTTCCCTAAATGCTTTCTTTTTGTCACTTATTGCACCTCTTACCGCTTTATTTAGCCATAGTGGTTTCCTCCTATTTCTAGCATTCTTATTCCCATAGGGTATATATTGTGCACAGGCCCTATTCAGGATGCTAATAAACGTCTCCCATTTGCTTTGTGTACTTTTATGTCTCAGGACATCGTCCCAGTTTATTGCACTAAGATCATCTCTCAACCGTTGGAAATTTGCCTTCCTGAAGTTTAGTGTCCTTGTGACCCCTCTACTACACATCTTATTAAAGGATACTTGAAAACTTATTATTTTATGATCACTATTACCCAAGCGACCTCCAACCCGTAAATGTGATA